>CM038604.1:5395230-5405987 GCA_021533255.1 Ceriops tagal
CGCGACTTCGCAACACTATGAAATGGGAATTACATGAATCTGGGAATCCAGAACTCTATGAAATGGGAATTACATGAATCTGGAACTACGTGAATCCATGCGAATCCAAAACTCTACGAATCCGGAACTATGCGCATCTGAAACTGTGCGAATCCAGAGCTACGCGAATTCGGAACTTTGCGAATTTGAAACTACGCGAATTTGGAATTACATGAATCTGGAACTCTGCGAAACTAGAACTGTGTGAAGTGGAACTCTGCAAAACCAAAACTACCTGAATCCTCGTGAATCCATAACAACGCGAATTCGGAACTCTATGAAATGGGAATTACATGAATCTGGAACTACGCGAATCCATGCGAATTCGAAACTCTACGAATCCGGAACTATGCAAATCCGAAACTGTGCGAATCCAGAGCTACGCAAATTCGGAACTCTGCGAATTTGAAACTACGCGAATCCGGAATTACATGAATCCAGAACTCTACGAAACTAGAACTGTGCGAATTGGAACTCTGCAAAACTAGAATTACACGAATCCACGTGAATTCGAAACTCTACAAATCTGGAATAATGTGAATCCAGAACCCTGCGAAACTGGAACTACGCGAATCTAGAACTCTGCGAAACCGCAACAAAGCGAATCCGGAACTCTTCAAATCCGAAACGACGCGAATCCGAAACTCGGTGAATCCGAATCCACGCGAATCCGGGACTATGCGAATTTGGAACTACGTGATCTGGAACTACGTAGTTCTGGATTCGCAGAGTTCCGGATTCATATGGATTTGCGTAGTTCTGGTTTCGCAGAGTGTCGGATTTGTGAGTTCTGGATTCATAGAGTTCTGAATTTGCATAGTTCCGGATTCGCACAGTTACGGATTCGCGTGGATACGGATTCGTAGAGTTCTGAAGTTGCGAAGTACCAATTTTGTAGTGTTCCAGATTCACATAGTTCTGGATTCTCAGAGTTCCATATTCGCATGGATTTGCGTAGTTCCGAATTTGCAGAGTTCCAGATTAGTGTTGTTCCAGATTCACAAAGTTTCAAATTCACGTAGATTCGCGTAGTTCCGGTTTTTCAGTGTTTCGTATTCACGTAGTTCCAAATTCACAGAGTTTCAAATTCGCGTGGATTCGCGTAGTCTCGTATTCGCAGAGTTCAGGATTCACGTTGTTCTAGATTCACAGAGTTCTGGATTCTCATGGATTTGCGTAGTTCTGGTTTTGCAGAGTTCTGGATTTGCGTAGTTTCGAATTCGTAGATTTCGGAATTCGCACAGTTCCGGATTCACACAATTCTGGAATCATGTAGTTCCGAATTCGCATAGTTCTAAATTTGTGTAGTTCCAGATTCGCAAAGTTCTGGATTCGTGTGGATTTGCGTAGTTTTGGATTCACAGAGTTCCGGATTCGCGTAGTTCCGAATTCACAGAGTTCAAGATTCGTGTGGATTCGTGTAGTTCTGGATTCACAGTGTTCCGGATTCCCGTAGTTCCAGTTTTGCAGAGTTTCGGTTTCACAGTGTTCCTGATTCGCATAGTTCCAGTTTTGTAAAGTATCAGATTCACGTAGTTCCGATTTCGCAGAGTTCTAGATTTGAGTAGTTCTGGATTCGCATAGTTTCAGATTTGCTTAGTTTCTGATTCGCAGAGTTTCGGATTCGAGTGGATTTGCATAGTTCTGGATTCGTAGAGTTTCAGATTCCCGTAGTTCCAGTTTCGTAGAGTTCCAGATTCGCGTAGTTCCGAATTCGCAAAGTTACGGATTTGGGTGGATTCGCGTAGTCTTGGATTCGCTGAGTTCTAGATTCACATAGTTCTAGTTTCGCGTAGTTCTGGTTTTGCAGAGTTTCAGATTCCTGTAGTTCCGATTTCACAGAGTTCCGGATTCGCGTAGTTCCAAATTCGCAGTGTTCCGGATTTGCAGAGTTCCGGATTTGGGTTGTTCTGGATTTGCACAATTTCGGATTCGCGTAGTTCCAAATTTGCAAAGTTTTGGATTCGTGTGGATTCACGTAGTTCTGGATTCATAGAGTTCCGAATTTCCGTAGTTTTGGTTTTGCAGAGTTCCATATTGGCGTAGTTCCAAATTCGCAGAATTCTGGATTCAGATGGATTCGCATAGTCTCAGATTCACAAAGTTCCAGATTCGGGTGGATTTGCATAGTTTCGAATTCGCAGAATTTTGAATTCACGTAGTTTCAGATTCGCAGAATTTCGGATTCGCGTGGATTTGCGTAGTTCTAGTGTTGTTCCCACAACCTTGTATAGGTTGTAATTGTTGTCAACTAGATTTAAGTGTGCAAGTAATTTGAAGCTACATAGAGGGGTAAAAAAGTAAAGTCACATGGAGGAGTAAAAAAGTAAATCACAATATAAGTAAGCCTTACTAGGGTTTTTGTGGAAGAGAGTATATAAACCAAGACTTTGGAAGACATAAAGATAGACGACAAAAGCACACCAACAACAAGAAAGACCTTGGTGAGACAAAACCCTACAACAGGAGAGAAACCACGGGTTGGACGGCAAGGAGACAACACGGCAAAGAGGTGGACGGCAAAATAAAGTTGACAGTAAAACAAAGTGGACGAGTCGATGGCAAAACAGGGTCGACGACAAAACAGAGTGGATGGAAAAATAGGGTAGATGGAAAAACAAGGGTGAACAATGGCAAGAGAGAGGACACCACCGGCTGAAGGAAACCGAGAGACCACCTGGAAGAGAGAACAGCAGATCTGGAACAGGTAAAACCAGACTAGATCTAGAACGGGTGAGACCAGATCAGAGCTGGAACAGGTGAGACCAGACCAGATCTGGAACGGGTGAGACCACACCACCGGTCAAAAGAAAAGAGTGACCAACGACAAGAGAAAATGCACGGTGAGAGGAGACAGTGCACCATCGGTAAGGGAAGAGACGACACACCAATGGACAAAAGCATCCCAAAGGCGTGAAATGGTCGAGTGAGCAAACCAAGCATCCCGAAGGTGAAACGGACGAAAGTATTCCGAAGGTGTGAAACATGTGACCGAAACAGCAAACCCCTGGAAAGTGTGTGAAGGTGAAAGCAAACACATGAGGCATGAAACGGATGGGGGAGTGCAGCAAAACTGTGAAGCGGACGAGTCGTGAAGCATGAAACTAGCAAAGCGGACAAACCAGAAACGTGCGTGAGGCGTGAGATCAGCAAAGCGTGCAAACCAGAAATGTGCGTGAGACGTGAAACGCCAAACCAAAAACGTGAGGCAGGCTGTAAGACAGTGAGACCATGAGATCAGGAGACGGGTGAGACCGTGAGACGGTGAAAGCAGGAGTTGTGTGAAACAACCTAGAGAATGAATTTGGTGAAGCATTGGAAAGAACTCAACGTATTTCCAAATTTCTTCAAGAGAGGTTAGAGAGCGTTGCAGTGAACTTTTAAGCGGCAGTGGAGCAGCCATTCAATTCAACAGAGGCAAGACAAGCTAGAAGAAGGGTAGACACAGTAAGTGACACTTTTTGTATTGTACTTGCTTAGTAATTGCAATAGTGAAAGGAGCAGAGGATTAAGACATCCATTGTAACTGGAATTCTCAAGTATAGTAGATAGTCTTGGTAACGGAGAGTCCCTACCACCGTGGATGTACGTCACGTTGACAGAACTATGTAAATCTCGTGTGTCCTTAATTTGCTTTACGTTCTGTGTTTTGAATTGGGTTGTAAACACAGCTAAAGTATCAGCCAACCCATAACCTAAAAGAAGACCTAAACAAGAACATCCAAATTGTCTATTAGGCAAGGTGTCTGAGAGGTGACTTTGGGGACTATTGTGATTAGTAGGTAGCAATAGATCTACCTTAGTCGAGTCTGAAAAAGAGTTTGCTTTTAAGAAGAGGTTGAAGTTGTTCACTTACCTCTGAATTGCGAATTATGGTGATACTGATTCACACCCCCTCTCAGTATCACAAACTAGTAGATCCTAGGGAGAAGTCAGGAACTTCAATTGGTATCAGAGCACAGGTTCACCAATTTGAAGCTTAACAGCTTGGTGTACTAGTTTGAAGGGATCTAGAAGTTTGACTTGTTCAGCATACTGAGAAATGGAAGCTGGTACTAGCACTAGCACCACTTACAACAAGAAGGTTCCAATCTTCAACGAAACCAACAACCATATGTGGAGAGCGAGAATGGAAGTGGTATTTGCAACCATGGGCATGAACGTGGTGAAATGCGTACAGGAGGGTTTTGTGGCTTCGAAAGAAGGTAAAGACCCAACCCATAGGAGTTAAGGTAATTTGAGATAAATGGGAGGGCCTCAAATGTCATCATTTCAGCATTGACAGATGCTGAGTATGCTAAAGTTATGGACTGCAAATCTGCCAAGAAGATATGGGACAGATTGCAGAAAGTCTATAAAGGTGATGGCAGAATGAAGGAGGCTAAGCTTCAAGTGTTCAAGGAGAGATATGAATCTCTCAGAATGCAGAAGAATGAGACAATTCAAGAAAATTCTGAGAAGTCATGGGAAGAACAAAAAGGACTCATCGATTGTGAAGAAAATTCTGAGAATTCTGCCTGAGAGGTTTGCCTCAAAGGTAACAGCCATAGAGGAGAGTAGAGATCTCAGTTCTATGTCTTTGCATGATCTCCAATGCAATCTCATTGCATATGAGATGAGGATAAAGTCAGCTGAAAGCTTTGCAACAACAAAGGTATCAATGGAGGTAGCTTTCAAAGCTATGAAACATTTAAAGATAAAAGAAGAGGAAGAATCATCCAGTGAGGATGATGATGATGATGATGAGGAAGAAAGTAAAGGTGAAGTATTGGCTTACTTCACAAGGAAGTTCAAAAAGGGATCTAAGAAGGGAAAAGGACAGTTGTCCTTGAGATGTTATCGTTGTGGGCAAACTGGACACTTTGCCTCTCAGTGCAATGTGAAACTTGATGATGAAGATGAGGATGGTGATGATAAGCAGAATTCAAGATGGAGAAGACCATCATTCAAATCAAAGAAGTCTAGCAAGAAGACTGCCAACCCACAGAAGAAGAAGAGAGACTCATTTAAGAGTTATGTGAGTCAGATAAAAGAAGTTGATGAGGAGGAAGATAAAGACTCATCAGATGAGTATGCCTTTATGGCATTAGCTCAAGGTGGTAATTCAACCTCTGAAGAGGAAGAGAAGGTTGAGAAAAAGAATCAGATCAAACCAGATCTTGAAGCTGAGTTGGAAGTAGCTTCAAAGGAGATAATTAGAAGGGGCAGAACCATAAGAAGGTTGGAGGCCCATATAAAACAAGTTGAAACAAAGTCTGAGGAAGCTGAAAGTCAAAAGGATGAAATAAGCGCTGAGCATATTGACATGAAGAGAAGATTTGAGGAACATATCAAAATATGTGAAGACCTTACAATAGAGCTTGGCTCAAGGGCTTCAAAAATTGAAGAAATGGAGAAAGAGTTGTTGGGACTTCAGTAACAACTCAAAAGTAGTAAAGAGAACTTGTAGAAGCTTGAAATGATAAGAGAAACAAGTTCTGCAAAAAGAGAGAAGCATGCAGAGAAAGTGCAGCAATCTGAGGCTGCATTAGCTAAAGAAAATAAGAATGTTCCATAGAAGTTGAAAGAGAAGGTTGTGACTCAGAAAAAGATAAATGAGAATAAAGAAGATCTGAAGAAGCAACCTAGGATGGTAAACAAAAATGAAGAAAAGAAGGTCAGCCTGTAGAGGGCTACGGTTGAATGTGACTGAAATGAAAGTCACACAAGCAAAGAACCCAGCTACATTTTCTAGACAGCATGTAATGAACAAAAGAAAACAAGTTGTGATTAGACCCAAGGTCATTGTCTTTATTGTGGAGTTTGGGGTCATAAGGCGAGTAACTGCTGGTGGAGAAGGCCAGTATATGTCTCCAACTTGAGAAGATACGACACTGCATACAGGGGGAGACAATACAAAACTCAGAGGAGAACACTTGTCGTGAGTTCTTACACATACTGTAAAAGGCAAGGACACACTGACGAGGATTGTTGGTGAAAGCCCAAATTAATAGCTTCAAAGAACCAGTTTGCTATATTGGCAGACTTGGAATAGTGTGAAAGGTGCGGGCAGGATGACCATAATGCCAAGAGATGCATGACACTTCTCCTTGAGCAAGAGAAGGCACTTAATGACATAGTGAAAACAAGCGGTGCAGTCAAAGCTGAGAAAAAGGAGAAAGCTATCTTCCAACCAATTCAAAAGAAGGAATATAGAGTGTTGTTCCCATAGCCTTGTATGGGTTGTAATTGTTGTCAACTAGGTTTAAGTGTGCAAAAAAGTAAAGCCACATGAAAGGGCAAGAAAGTATAGCCACATGGAAGGGCAAGAACGTAAATCTACCACGTAAGCCCTATTAGGGTTTCATGGAAGAGAGTATATAAAGACCTTGGAAGACAAAATTAGGGTAAGGCCAACACAATTGAATACATGGCAAAAATAGAGAAAAGAAGAGGCAGCCAACGAATGAAAAAAACACCACTTGCAAAAGAGAGAGAAAACCCAACCTTGGGAGAGAGAGAAAGTGGTGAATGGCTGAAGAAGGGCTAGACGGTAGGCCAAAGAAGAGCCACCACCAGCCAGAGGAGAAAACCAACACGAAAAAACCAGCATAGCAGAACAGGGGAAGAGAGAGAAATCTGGCGGTTAGAGAGAGAAATTCGGTGGTAAGAGAGAGAAATCCAGCTAGACGGCAAGAGAGAGAGAAATGGACGTCACGGCTGGACGATGAGAGAGAAGGCACAACACGGTAAGAGAGAGAAATAGGTCGACAAGGCTGAATGGTGAGAGAGAAAGCACAACATGGTAAGAGAGAGAGACGGGTCAACGGCAAAATAGAGTGGACGATTGACGAAAAAACAGACCACCGGCAGAAAAGGGAGAAGATCCGTGACAACCAAAATCAGAGTGGAAGGCAAGAGAGAGAAACGGACAACAAAAGAGAAAACCAGATGCGGCCAAGACCAGATTGGAGCTAGAACGGGTGAGACCAGACCAGATTTGGAATGGGTGAGAGAGACAACACGGCCAAAGAATAATGACTGGCAAAAAGGAGAGAAAAAATCCAATATAGCCAAAATCGGGGTGGACAGCGTGAGACCAGAACGTGTGTCGGCGTGAGACCAGAACATGCGTCTGCATAAGACCAGAATGTGCGACGACATGAGACAAGGAGATGGGTGAGATCGTAAGATGGTGAAAGTAGGAGCTGTGTGAGACAACTTAGAGAAGGAATTTGGTGAAGCATTCAAAGAACTCAACGTATTTCCAAATTTCTTCAAAAGAGGTTAGAGAGAGTTGCGGTGAACTTTTAAGCGGCAGTGGAGCAGCCTTTCAATTCAACAGAGGCAAGACAAGTTCGAAGAAGGGTAAACATGATAAGTGACACTCTTTGCATTGTACTTGCTTAGTAATTGCAATAGTGAAAGGAGCAAAGGATTAAGACATCCATGTTGACGGAACCACGTAAATCTCACGTGTCCTTAATTTGCTTTACGTTCTGTGTTTTGAATTGAGTTATGAATGCAGCTAAAGTATCAGCCAACCCATAACCTAACGAAGACGTAAACAAGAACATCCGAATTGTCTATTAGGCAAGGTCTCTGAAAAGTGACTTTGGGGACTATTGCGATTAGTAGGTAGCAATAGATCTACCTTAGTCGAGTCTGAGAAAGAGTTTACTTTTAAGAAGAGGTTAAAGTTATTCACTTACCTACGAATTGCGAATTGTGGTGATACTAATTCACCCCCCCTCTCAGTATCACAAACTAGTAGATTCTAGGGAGAAGTCGGGAACTTCAATTGGTATTAGAGTCTGGTTCACCAGTTTGAAGCTTAACAGCTTGGTGTACTAATTTGAAGGGATCTAGAAGTTTGACTTGTTCAGCATACTGAGAAATGGAAGCCAGTATCAGCACCAGCATTACTTATAGCAAGAAGGTTCCAATCTTCAACGGAACCAACTACCAATGTGGAGAGCAAAAATGCAAGTGGTATTTGCAACCATGGGCATAAACGTGGTGAAATCCATACAGAAGGGTTTTGTGGCTCCAGAAGAACGTAAAGATCCAACCCTAGAGGAATTAAGGTAGTTTGAGATAAATGGGAAGTCCTTAAATGTTATCATTTCAACATTAACAGATGCTGAGTATGCTAATGTTATGGACTGCAAATCTGCCAAGGAGATATGGGACAGATTGCAAAAAGTCTATAAAGGTGATGGCAGAATGAAGGAGGCTAAGCTTCAAGTGTTCAAGGAGAGATATGAATCTCTCAGAATGCAGAAGAATGAGACAATTCAAGAGTTCTTCACCAGGGTTATTGACGTTGTAAACGACCTGAGAAGTCATGGGAAGAACAAGAAGCACTCATCGATTGTGAAGAAAATTCTGAGAATTCTGCCTGAAAGGTTTGCCTTAAAGGTAGCAGCCATAGAGGTGAGTAGAGATCTCAATTTTATGTCTCTACATGATCTCCAGTGCAATCTCATTGCATATGAGATGAGGATAAAGTTAGCTGAAAGCTCTACAACAACAAAGGTATCAAAGGAGGCAGCTTTCAAAGCTATGAAACACTTGAAGATAAGAGAAGAGGAAGAATTATCCAGTGATGATGATGATGATGATGATGAGGAAGAAAGTGAAGGCGAAGTGTTGTCTTACTTCACAAGGAAATTCAAGAAAGGGTCTAAGAAGGGAAAAGGACAGTTGTCCTTGAGATGTTATCGTTGTGGGTAGACTGGACACTTTGCTTCTCGGTGCAAAGTGAAACTTGATGATGAAGATGAGGATGGTGATGATGAGCAGAATTCAAGATGGAAAAGATCATCATTCAAATCAAAGAAGTCCAACAAGAAGACTGCCAACCCACAAAAGAAGAAGAGAGGCTCATTCAAGAGTTATGTGAGTCAGATAAAAGAAGTTGATAAGGAGGAAGATAAAGAATCATTAGATAAGTAGGCCTTTATGGCATCAGCTCAAGGTAGTAGTTCAACCTTTGAAGAGGAAGAGGATGTTGATCAAGAAGAACTAGATCTTGAAGTTGAGTTGGAAGCAGCTTCAAAGGAGATAATCAGAAGGGGCAAAACCATAAAAAGGTTGGAGGCCCATATAAAACAAGTTGAAGCAAAGTTTAAGGAAGCTGAAAGTCAAAGGATGAAATAAGGGCTGTACATATTGACTTGAAGAGAAGATTTGAAGAACAGATCAAAATATGTGAAGACCTTATAGTAGAGCTTGGCTCAAGGGCTTCAAAAATTGAAGAAATGGAGAAAGAGTTGCTGAGACTTCAGCAACAACTCAAAAAGAGTGAAGAGAACTTGCAGAAGTTTGAAGTGATCGGAGAAACAAGCTCTGCAAGAGAAAAGAAGAATAAGAATGTGCCACAAAAGTTGAAAGAGAAGGATGTGACTGAGAAGAAGATAGTCGAGAAGAAAAATGATCTGAAGAAGCAACCTAGGGTGGCAAACAAGAAGGAAGAAAAGAAAGTCAGCCAGTAGAGGGCTACGACTGAACAGAAGAAGGAGAAGAAGGTGACTGAAATGAAAGTCACACAAGTAAAGAAGCCAACTACTTTGCCTACACAGCAAGTGATGAACAGAAGAAGACAAGCTGTGATCAGACCCAAGAATAGGCAGTTTCAAGGTCATTGTCTTTATTATGGAGTTTGGGGTCATAAGGCGAGTAACTGTTGGTGGAGAAGGCTAGTATATGTCTCTAACTTGAGAAGATACAACACTGCATACAAGGGGAGACAATACAAAACTCAAAGGAGAACACCTGTTGTGAGTTCTTGTACATACTGTAAAAGGCAAGGACACACTGATGAGGATTGTTGGTGGAAGCCCAAACCAGTAGCTTCAAAGAACAAGTTTGCTATATTGGCAGACTTAGAACAGTGTGAAAGGTGCAGGCAGGATGGCCATAATGCCGAGAGATGCATGACACTTCTCCCCAAGCAAGAGAAGGCACTCAATGGCACAGTGAAAACAATTGGTGCAGTCAAAGCTGAGAAAAAAGAGAAAGCTATCTTCCAGCCAGTTCAAAAGAAGGAATATAGTTCAAAAAGGGAGGTGGCTAATATGGCTGAAATTGCACTAAAGGCTGATTGCAAGGATAAGCAGTGGATCCTTGATAGTGGATGCACTTCACACATGACGGGAGACAAGAGTAAATTATCAAAGCTAAACAAATCAAGAGAAGACAGAGTTAGGTTTGGCAATGATGATTCACTCAACATTAGTGGTCAAGGGTTAGTGAATATTGGAAAAGGAAAGCTGAAAGATGTTCTGCACATTGAAGGACTCAGATATAATCTAGCATCTGTCAGCCAACTATGCAATGATGACCATAAAGTGATATTCACAAAAACAGGTTGCCAAGTAAAGAGTAAAGAAGGCAATACTATTGCAACCGGGAAGAGAACAGCTAGTAATTTATATGTGATTGATGAGGACAAGACAAGCAGCTGTTTACTCACCAAAGAAGAAGAAAATCAACTTTGGCATAGGAGGTTGGGACACTTGTCACAGAAGAACATAAGGAAGCTAACCACTACTCATGTAATCAGAGACATTCCCGACCTCAAGAGAGAGAGAAAGTATGTTTGCTGTGCATGCTCTAAAGGAAAACATGTCAAAAAGCAGTATAAGACCAAAGAGTTCAGTTCTGAAGCAATGCTTGACATTATGCATACTGATTTGTGTGGACCGATGAGGACAAAAAGGCTGAATGGTAAGAGG
>CM038604.1:5428089-5482932 GCA_021533255.1 Ceriops tagal
TGATCATGAAATTAACATTTGTGGCTAAACCACCTAGTATATTAACGAAAACAAACAAATTAAAACAAAAGCAGTACTCTAAATGTGTTTACTTCCATCATTTAAAGGAGTCATTCATCTTGGTTTGTATTTCATACATATGTTAAGTGGTTTAATTCCAAAATAATGAGACTTTCTATTCACCTCATGCTAATCAGGCTCTTCCTTACGTTACAAGGACTCTTTTTCATGCAATGACCAAGAAATTATCTTTTGTGACCTTATTAACAACCATATTCATTGTAAAAAAAATGTCCATGAACCATCTATGCCATGAATTCATTCAATTCGAACAAAGAATGGAGTCCTTGATTTTCAATAGCGTTTGTTGTTGATAATAACTGGTTGAATTCCAAAATAAAGAGTCCCTCCAAACATTTCTCATAAGCAAGGCTCCTTTTTTGAGTCCAAACCCACTTTTTGATGCATTGATCATGAAATTAACATTTGTATCTAAACCACCTAGTATATTAACGAAAACAAACAAATTAAAACAAAATCAGTACTCTAAATGTGTTTACTTCCATCATTTAAAGGAGTCATTCATCTTGGTTTGTATTTCATACATATGTTAAGTGGTTTAATTCCAAAATAATGAGACTTTCTATTCACCTCATGCTAATCAGGCTCTTCCTTGCGTTACAAGGACTCTTTTTCATGCAATGACCAAGAAATTATCTTTTGTGGCCTTATTAACAACCATATTCATTGTAAAAAAAATGTCCATGAACCATCTATGCCATGAATTCATTCAATTTGAACAAAGACTGGAGTCCTTGATTTTCAATAGCGTTTGTTGTTGATAATATTTGGTTGAATTCCAAAATAAAGAGTCCCTCCCAACATTTCTTATAAGCAAGGCTCCTTTTTTGCTTCCAAACCCACTTTTTGATGCATTTTATCATGAAATTATCATTTGTGGCTAAACCGCCTAGTATATTAATTAAAACAAACAACTCTAAACAACATCGAAACTCTAAATGTGTTTACTTCCATCATTTAAAGGAGTCATTCATCTTGGTTTGTATTTCATACAAATGTTAGGTGGTTTAATTCCAAAATAATGAGACTTTCTATTCACCACATGCTAATCAGGCTCATCCTTATGTTACAAGGACTCTTTTTCAGGCAATGACCGTGAAATTATCTTATGTGTCCATATTAGCAACCATATTCATTGTAAAATCAATGTCCATGAACCATATATGCCATGAATTCATTCAATTCAAACAAAGAATTGTGTTCTTTGTTTTCAATAGCGTTTGTTGTTGATAATATTTGGTTGAATTCCAAAATAAAGAGTCCCTCCCAACATTTCTTATAAGCAAGGCTCCTTTTTTGCTTCCAAACCCACTTTTTGATGCATTTTATCATGAAATTATCATTTGTGGCTAAACCGCCTAGTATATTAATTAAAACAAACAACTCTAAACAACATCGAAACTCTAAATGTGTTTACTTCCATCATTTAAAGGAGTCATTCATCTTGGTTTGTATTTCATACAAATGTTAGGTGGTTTAATTCCAAAATAATGAGACTTTCTATTCACCACATGCTAATCAGGCTCATCCTTATGTTACAAGGACTCTTTTTCAGGCAATGACCGTGAAATTATCTTATGTGTCCATATTAGCAACCATATTCATTGTAAAATCAATGTCCATGAACCATATATGCCATGAATTCATTCAATTCAAACAAAGAATTGTGTTCTTTGTTTTCAATAGCGTTTGTTGTTGATAATATTTGGTTGAATTCCAAAATAAAGAGTCCCTCCCAACATTTCTTGTAAGAAAGGCTCCTTTTTCGGTTCCAAACCCACTTTTTGATGCATTGATCATGAAATTATCATTTGTGGATAAAGCACCTAGTATATTAATGAAAACAAACAACTCTAAGCAAAATCGAAACTCTAAATATGTTTACTTCCATCATTTAAAGGAGTCATTCATCTTGGTTTGTATTTCATACAAATGTTAAGTGGTTTAATTCCAAAATAATGAGACTTTCTATTCATCTCATGCTAATCAAGCTCTTCGTTATGTTACAAGGACTCTTTTTCATGCAATGAGCATGAAATTATCTTGTGTGTCCTTATTAGCAACCATATTCATTGTAAAAACAATGTCCATGAACCATCTATGCCATGAATTCATTCAATTCGAACAAAGAATGGTGTCCTTGATTTTCAATAGCGTTTGTTGTTGATAATATTTGGTTGAATTCCAAAATAAAGAGTCCCTCCCAACATTTCTGGTAAGCAAGGTCCCTTTTTTGGTTCCAAACACACTTTTTGCTACATTGATCATGAAATTAACATTTTTGGCTAAACCAGCTAGTATATTAACTAAAACAAACAACTCTAAACAACATAGAAACTCTAAATCTGTTTACTTCCAACATTTAAAGGAGTCATTCATCTTGGTTTGTATTTCATACAAATGTTAAGTTTGCTATCTGTACACGCTGCTGTTGTTGTACGTGCACACTATTAATGCTGTCCGTGCATATTGCTTATGCTGTCTATGTGTGTTGTTGTTTCTGTCTACACATATTGCGACTACTTACCACACACGCTGTTCCTGTTATTAGTGCGTTCTACTCCTACTGTCTGCATGTGCATGAGCTGCTATTGTTGCTTGCACTTTCTGCTATCGCTGCCTACATACATTGCTATTGCTGTCAACATGCATTGCTATTGCTGTCCACATGCGTTGCTATTATTGTTTGCATATGCTACTATCGTTGCATGCATATTCTGCTGCTACTATTATCTGTATGCACTATTCTTGCTATCCGAGCAGGCTACTGCTGTCTGCTCGCACCACTGCTGCTATCTACCCACACTATAGCTATCTTCTTATGCTATTCTTGCTTTCTCCGTGTGTTGCAGCTATTTTCTCTCATCACTGTTGCTATCCCCGCGTGTTGTAGCTATTTTCTCACATTGTTACTAGTGCAAGACCCTTTTGCTGCTACTTCACCACCTAATGGCTACTACTCTACCTCCTACCAATTATTGCCTTGATGGTTTACTGGTAGGGGTGCTTGGCTACCTTGCTCTCTTTCTTTCTTCCTTGGTTAGTTGTACCTTGCTGCTTCTCTTTGGTGGCTATTGCACTCTCCTTGGTCGGCTACCTTGCTACCTCTCCTTGGTGGCTACTGCAATCTTCTTAGCTAGTTGTCTTGACCTCTTTCTTTCCCTCCTTGGCTGGCTGCCTTGCTACCTCTCCTTGGTGGCTGCTACACTTTTCTTGGTTGGCTACCTTGACTTCTTTCTTTCTCTCCTTGGCCAACTGCCTTGCCCTCTTTCTTTCTCTCCTTGGACAGTTACCTTGCTACCTCTTCTTGGTGGCTACTGCACTCTCCTTGGTCGTTCACCCTCTCCTTACCTTTAGGTTTACCATTCTCTCTCCTTTAGCCAGCTCTCTCAAAATTCTGCAGCATACATGTTCTCTCTTGTAGCCACACACCTCTCCTTGCAAGATGCATAGAGGTATTTATAGAGCCTTGAGATTAGGGTTACACATTCATCAATGACTAGCGTTGATTCCCAAAGGTTTCCCTACAATCAATGATTAGATTTGAGTCCTAAAATTTAGGGTCAATGGTCAACGGTCAATGGTCAACGATCAATCTTGACTCCTAAAATTTAGGGTCACTATTAACATTGACTCCTTAACGTCAGATTTGACCTATCACTGATTTCTCCCAATGACCTCACTACATCTCAATGGCATTCACAATATCAAATCAACATATATAACCATGTGACATGGTGTTGACAGTAAATCCAACAAATCGACACATTAGTAATTAAAAGAAATTTGATCCTCACACTCTTCCTTACATGTTTGCCCTCAAATTAGATTATTATCACTCATGTTTCACTTTATTTTGACTTTTCTCGATGATGATCTCACCACTTTTTCCTTTTCTCCACTCAAGCTTGGCCCCTTTATGTTCTTAAAAGACCTAAGATCAACAAATCACAAGGAGCAATCTGTTAGATGGTGGCAAATCTCAAAATCAAAACTTTTAAAAGAAATTCAAGATAACCTTTTTTGGCTTAGAAAGAAAAAAGGATTTGCAACCTTATACACAATAAGTTGAAAGAATTAGGATGCACTACTTAGCTCAAACACAACTTCTTCTTCTTCTTCTTTTTTCATTTTTTTCTTCTTTTATTTTCCAACTTATCTCCATTTTTTTTTACTTTTTTCAACTTATTTTTAATCTCTTTATTTTTTGTATTTTTTCAACTTTTTTTTAATCAAATCAATCACCCATAGAATTATCACAACTTTAAGACTAATAAGCTAATCAGAACAAACCAGAAGAACTAACCAAAGAAACACAAGAGATGAATAAAGCACAAAGAAAAGTACTAAACAAAGATGGAAAAGAGATATGTAACTTATTTCTAAAACCAAGGTTCTAATATCAACTGATAAAGAACCCACTAGGCAACCTGCCTTAGGAACGCTTGAATCAATTTGTTATGCACACCCCAAAAAGCTAGGAAACAAGTTGGGTTAATTAGATTAGAACCCTAAGGAAACTAAGTCCTAAAAGCCAGACCAGTAGCGTGAGGCAGGCCATGAGACATGAAATGGAAGACCTGAAGTGTGAGTGCAGGCCTTGAGACGGTGAGATGGTAAGACCAGGAGTTGTGTGAGACAACTTAGAGAAGAAATTCAGTGTAGCATTTGAGAGAACTCAACATATTTCCAGATTTCTTCAAGAGGTTAGAGAGAGTTTTGGTGATCTTCCAAGCGGCAATGAAGTAGCCTATTCAAATCAAACAAAGGAAACACAAGATAAAAGAAGGATAGGCACAGTAAGTGACACGCTTTGTATTATGATTACTTTATATTTGCAATAATGAAAGGAGTAAAAGATTAAGACATCCATTATAATCATAGGGAATACCACACTAGTGTTTTCAAGTATAGTGGATTGCCTCAGTAGAGGAAGAATCCCTACCACCGTGGAGTACGTCACATTGATGGAACCACGTAAATCTCTCGTGTCCTTGCTTTGGATTTACATTCTGTATTTTGAATTGAGTTGTGAATGCAGCTAAAGAATCATCAAACCCATAACCTAAAAGAAGACCTAATCAAGAACAACCAATCTGTTTAATAGGTAAGGTGTCGTGACTAGTAGCTAACAATAGATCTACCTTAGTTGAATCTAAGAAAGAGTTCATTTCTGAGAAGAGTTTGAAGTTGTTCACCTATCAATTAAAAAGAAGGGGTGTAATGCTAATTCACCCCCCCTCTCAGTATTACAGACTAGTAGATCCTAGGGTGAAGTAGGGAACTTCAATTGGTATCAGAGCACAGGTTCACCAGTTTGAAGCTTAACAGCTTGGTGTACTAGTTTGAAGGGTTTCAGAAGTTTTAACTTGTTCAGCATACTGAGAAATGGATGCTAGTACCAGCACCAACACTACTTACAGTAAGAAGGTTCCAATCTTCAATGGAACCAACTACCACATGTGGAGAGCGAGAATGCAGGTGGTATTTGCAACCATTGGCATAAACGTGGTGAAATCTGTACAGGAGGGTTTTGAGCCTCCAAGAGAAGGTAAAGATCCAACCCTAGAGGAATTAAGGCAGTTTGAAATCGATGGGAAGGCCTCAAATGTCATCATTTCAGCATTGACAGATGTTAAATATGCTAAAGTTATGGATTGCAAATCTGCTAAGGAGATATGGGACAGATTGTAGAAGGTCTATGAAGGTGATGGCAGAATGAAGGAGGCCAAGCTTCAAGTTTTCAAGGAGAGATATGAATCCCTTAGAATACAAAAGAATGAGACAGTCCAAGAGTTCTTCACCAGGGTTATTGATGCTGTAAACGACCTTAGAAGTCATGGGAAGAACAAGGACTCATCTATTATGAAGAAAATTCTAAGAATTCTGCCTCAGAGGTTTTCCTCAAAGGTGGCAGCCATAAAGGAGAGTAGAAATCTCAATTCTATGTCATTGCATGATCTCCAGTGCAATCTCATTGCATATGAGATGAGAATAGAGTCAACTGAAAGCTCCTCAACATCAAAGCTATCAAAAGAGGCATTGTTCATAGCTATGAGACACTTGAAGATACGAGAAGAGGAAGAATCATCCAATGAGGTTGATGATGATGAGCAGGAAGAAAGTGAAGGTGAAGTGTTGGCTTACTTCACAAGGAAATTCAAAAAGGGGTCTAAGAAGGGAAAAGGATAGTTGTCCTTGAGATGTTATCGTTATGGGCAGACTAGACACTTTACTTCTCAATGCAAAGTGAAACTTGATGATGAAGATGAGGATGGTGACAATGAGCAGAATTCAAAATAGAGAAGACCATCATTTAAGTCAAGGAAGTCCGACAAGAAGACTGTTAACCGACAGAAGAAGAAGAGAGGCTCGTTCAAGAGTTATGTGAGCAAGACAAAAGAAGCCAATGAGGAGGAAGATGTAGACTCATTAGATGAGCATGCCTTTATGGCATTAACTCGATGTGGTAGTTCAACCTTTGAAGACGAAGAGGAGATTAATGAGGAAGAACCAGATCTTGAAGCTGAGTTAGAAGCAGCTTCAAAGGAGATAATCAAAAGGGGCAAAACCATAAGAAGGTTGGAGGCCTATATAAAACAAGTTGAAGCAAAGATTGAGGAAGCAGAAAGTCAAAAGGATGAAATAAGGGCTGAACATATTGACTTGAAGAGAAGATTTGAAGATCAGATCAAAATATGTGAAGACCTTATTATGGGGCTTGGCTCAAGGACTTCAACAATTGAAGAAATGGAGATAGAGTTGTTGAGACTTTAGCAACAACTCAAAAAGAGTGAAGAGAACTTGCAGAAGTTTAAAGTGATAAGAGAAACAAGCTCTGCAAGAGAAAAGAAGAATGAAGAGAAACTGCAGCAATCTGATGCTGCACTGCCTAAAGAGAATGAGATTTTGCCACAGAAGTTGAAAGAGAAGGTTGTGACTCAGGAGAAGATAACTAAAGAAGAGAAGACAGTTATCAAACCAGAGCTAGGACCAAAAATGATGTATGTGGTTAAAGAGCAGCAACCCATAACTGTTATGTCTCATAAAGAAAAGACTGATCAACCAGGAACAGTGAAGGCTGAAAATAAAGAAGATTAGACGCAGCAACCTAGGGTTACAAACAAAATTGAAGAAAAGAAAGTCAGCTAGCCAAGGGCAATGGCTAAATAGAAGAAGGAGAAGAAAGTGGCTGAAATGAAAGCCACACAAGCAAAAAAGCTAGCAACCTTGCCTACAAAGCAAGTAATGAACAAAAGAAAACAAGTTGTGATTAGACCCAAGAAGAGGCAGTTTCAAGGTTACTATCTTTATTGTGGAGTTCGGGGTCATAAGGCAAGTAAATGTTGGTGGAGAAGGCCAGTATATGTCTCCAACTTGAGAAGATACAATGCTGCATATAGGGGGAGACAATACAAAATTTAGAGGAGAACACCTATCGTGAGTTCTTGCACATACTGTAAAAAGTAAGGACACACTGACATGGAGTGTTGGTGGAAGCCCAAACCAGTGGTTTCAAAGAATAAGTTTGCTATATTGACAGACTTGGAACAGTGTGAAAGGTGCGGGCAGGATGGCCATAATGCTAAGAGATGCATGACACTTCTCCCTGAGCAAGAGAAGGCACTTAATGGCATAGTGAAAGCAATTGGTATAATCAAAGTTGAGTAAAAGGAGCAAGCTATCTTCAAGCCAGTTCAAAAGAAGGAATATAAAGCTAAAAAGGAAGTGGCTAATATAGCTAAAATTGCACTAAAGGCTGACTACAAGGATAAGCAATGGATCCTTGATAGTGGATGCACTTCACACATAACAGGAGATAAGAGTAAATTATCAAAGTTGAACAAGTCAAGAGAAGGCAGAGTCAAGTTTGACAATGATGATTCACTCAACATCAATGGTCAAGGGTCAGTAAATATTGGAAAAGGAAAGCTGAAAGATGTTCTGCACGTTGAAGGACTCAGATATAATCTAGCATCTGTCAGCCAACTATGCAATGAAGATCATAAAGTGATATTCATAAAAACAGGTTGCCAAGTAAAGAGTAAAGAAGGCAATACTGTTGTAACTGGGAAGAGAACAGCTGGAAAGTTATATGTGATTGATGAGGACAAGACAAACAGCTGTTTACTTACAAAAGAAGAAGAAAATCAACTCTGGCATAGGAGGCTGGGACACTTAACACAGAAGAATATGAGGAAGTTGACCACTACTCATACAATCAAAGAAATTCCAAACCTCAAGAGACAGAGGGAGTATGTTTACTCAGCATACTCTAAAGGAAAATAGGTCAGGAAGCAGTATAAGACCAAAGAGTTCAGTTTTGAAGCAGTGCTTGACATTGTACATATTGATTTGTGTGGGCCAATGGGAACAAAAGGGTTGAATGGTGAGAGGTACTTCATCTTGTTTGTTGATGATTATTCCAGAAGGACCTACATCATGCACCTCAAACACAAGTCAGAAGTTTTGAAATGCTTCAAGAGATACAGAAGATTAGTTGAAAATGAGAGTGGAATGAAGATCAAAGTATTGAGGTCAAATCAAGGCACTAAATTCACAAATAGAGCTTTTGAAGATTACCTTGAGAAGCATGAAATTCACCATTAGATGGCAGCAGTAAGAACACCTCAACAGAACGGGGTGGTAGGGAGGAAAAATAGAGCTGTGGTTGAAATGGCAAGATGAAGTTCCTGACTTCACCCTAAGATCTACTAGTTTGTGATACTAAGAGGGGGGGTGAATCAGTATCACCACAATACACAATTCACAGGTAAGTGAACAACTTCAACTTCTTCTTAAAAGCAAACTCTTTCCCAGACTCGACTAAGGTAGATCTATTGCTACCTACTAATCACAATAGTCCCCAAAGTCACTTTAAAGACACCTTGCGTTCACAACTCAATTAAAAACACAGAACGTAAAGCAAATTAAGGACACATGAGATTTACGTGGTTTCGTCAAAGTGACGTACATCCACGATGGTAGGGACTCTCCCTTATCGAGACTATCCATTATACTTGGAAATTCTAGTTACAATGAATGTCTTAATCCTCTGCTCCTTTCACTATTACAATTACTAAGCAAGTACAATAAAAAGAGTGTCACTTATTGTGTCTACCCTTCTTCTAGCTTGTCTTGCCTCTGTTGAATTGAATGGCTACTTCACTGCTGCTTAGAAGTTCACCACAATGCTCTCAAACCTCTCTTGAAGAAATTTGCAAATACGTTAAGTTCTTTTCGATGCTTTGCCAAATTTCTTCTCTACGTTGTCTCACACAACTCCTGCTTTCACCGTCTCATGGTCTCACCCTTCTCCTTGCCCCACGATCTCACTGTCTCACGGCTCGCCTCATGTACGTTTTTGGTTTGCCCTTGTCCATTTCACACCTCCTTTGGCCGTATCAGATTTTTTTTTCTTTTTTGCCAGTCACTATTCATCGACTGTCCACCCCTCTATTCTGGCCGTAATGGGTTTTTCTCTCCTTCCCTGTTTGGCCGTCGAGTTTCTCTCTCCTTTTGCTGGTGGTGTGTTTTGTCGTGCTTACTTGGTTGGCCGTCGGGTTTCTTTTTCTCTCCTTCCCATCGACTCCTCTATTCTGGCCATATACCTTTGGTGAATAAGTGTCCCAGCCTCCTATGCCAGAGTTGATTTTCTTCTTCTTTGGTGAATAAACAGCTGCTTGTCTTGTCCTCAACAATCACATATACATTTCCAGTTGTTCTCTTCCTGGCTACAACAGTATTGCCTTCTCGTCAGTATGTCCTTGCCTTTTATAGTATGTGCAAGAACTCACGACAGGTGTTCTCCTCTAAGTTTTGTATTGTCTCCCCCTGTATGCAGCATCATATCTTCTCAAGTTGGAGACATATACTAGCCTTCTCCACCAGTAGTTACTCACCTTATGACCCCAAACTCCGCAATAAAGGCAATGACCTTGAAACTGTCTCTTCTTGGGTCTACTCACAGCTTGTTGTCTTTTGTTCATTACTTGCTGTGTAGGCAACGTAGCTGGCTTCTTTGCTTGCGTGACTTTCATTTCAGTCATCTTCTTCTCCTTCTTCTGTTCAGTCGTAGCCTTTTGCTGGCTGACCTTCTTTTCTTTCTGAGACGTCGTAGCTATGGGCTGCTGCTCTTTAACTACATACATCATTTTTGGCCCTAGCTTTAGTTTGATAACTGTCTTCTCTTCTTCAGTTATCTTCACCTAAGTCACAGCCTTCTCTTTCAACTTCTGTGGCAAAGTCTCATTTTTCAATCACTTCAAACTTCTGCAAGTTCTCTTCACTCTTTTTGAGTTGTTGCTGAAGTCTCAATAACTCTTTCTCCATTTCTTCAATTTTTTAAGCCCTTAAGCCAAGCTCTACTGTAAGGTCTTCACATATTTTGATCTGTTCTTCAAATCTTCTCTTCAAGTCAATATGTTCAGCCCTTATTTCATCCTTTTGACTTTCAGCTTCCTCAAACTTTGCTTCAACTTGTTTTATTTCTTTTCTCTCTTTGAACACTTAAGGCTTGGCCTCTTTCATTCTGCCATCACCTTCATAGACTTTTTGCAATCTGTCCCATACCTCCTTGGCAGATTTGCAGTCTGAAGTTCCCAACTTTTCCCTAGGATTTACTAGTTTATGATACTGAAAGGGGGGTGAATCAGTATCACCACAATTTGCAATTTGTAGGTAAGTGAACAACTTCAACCTCTTCTTAAAATCGAACTCTTTCTCAGAATCGACTAAGGCAGATCTATTGCTACCTACTAATCACAATAGTCCCCAAAGTCACCTTTCAAACACCTTACCTAATAGACAATTCGGATGTTCTTGTTTAGGTCTTCGTTAGGTTATGGGTTGGCTGATACTTTAGCTGCGTTCACAGCTCAATTCAAAACACAGAACGTAAAGCAAATTAAGGACACACGAGATTTACGTGGTTCCGTCAACGTGACGTACATCCACGATGGTAGGGACTCTCCTTTACTGAGACTATCCACTATACTTAAGAATTCCAGTTACAATGGATGTCTTAATCCTTTGCTCCTTTCATTATTGCAATTACTAAGCAAGTACAATACAAAGAGTGTCACTTACTGTGTCTACCCTTCTTTTAGCTTGTCTTGCCTTTGTTGAATTGAAAGGCTACTCCACTGCCGCTTAGAAGTTCATCGCAACGCTCTTTAACCTCTCTTGAAGAAATCTAGAAATACATTGAGTTCTTTCCAATGCTTCGCCGAATTCCTTCTTTAGGTTGTCTCACACAGCTCCTGCTTTCATTGTCTCATGGTCTCACCCGTCTCCTTGTCTCACGATCTCACTGCTGTCACACGTTCTAGTCTCATGCCGATGCACCTTTTGGTCTCATGCCGTCACACGTTCTGGTCTTCTTCTCTTCCAGGGGTGATGCATTTATGGTTTTTGCTCTCACCTCACAGTTCTGGTTTTCTTCCAGTCGGTGGTCTCACGTCTTACACCTCACCTGTGTGTTTCTCTCTCTCTTGCTGTCCAGTTAGATTTCTCTCTCTTACCGTCGAATTTCTCTCTCTTACTGTCCAGCCAAATTTCTCTCTCATCGTCCAGTCTGATTTCCTGTGTTTTGCCAACGGTCTCTCTCTTTTCGTCCACCCCTCTTTAGCCGTTCCAGATTTTCTCTCCTTTTCCCTTATTTGGTCGTGTTTTCTCTCTCCTTCCTGTCAACTCCTCTGTTCTGGCCGTATACCTCTTTTCTCTCTCTTCCAACGGCTGTCTCAATTTTTCTCTCTTTCTCTCATGTTTTGCCGACCGTTGGTGTGCCGGTGGTGTGCCATTCCTTTGCCGTCCACTCTCCTCTTTGGCCGTGTCGGATTTTCTCTCCTTCCCTTGTTCTGCCGTCAACTCACTTGGCTGGCCGAATAAGACTTTGTCGTTTCGCTCTTTCGGTCTGACGTCCAGTCGTCCAGCCCCTTCAGTCGTCTCCTTTTTTCTCTATTTTTCCCGATTATATCTCTCTCTTCTATGGCCGTCTCTTGACCTCTGTTCTTCGTTCAGCCCAACCGTCTCCCCTTTCTTTCTCTCTCAACGGTTGTTCTTCGTTTAGCCCCCCTTTCGACCATCTCCTCTTTCTCTCTCTCTCTTGATGGTTGATTTCTTTGTTGCCGCCAGTTTCTCCTTCCGTCGGCTGCTCCGATTTGGCCAATTTTCGTTTTCTCTTCTTCTTCTGTAGATGGCTACACCAATTTGCTCAATTTGCTAACCGCTTCTTTTCTATTTTACCGTCCCCTATTCTGCCGTTCTCTTACCGTCGGTGTGCTTTGGCCGTATGTTGTGTTTTTCTGTTTTCTCTATTTGGCCGTCCACACACTTTTGTGTTTTTCCGTGTATTCAATTGTGTTGGCCTTGCCCTAGTTTTATCTCCCAAGGTCTTTATATACTCTCTTCCATGAAACCCTAATAGGGCTTACACGGCGGATTTACATTCTTGTCCCTCCAGGGCTTATGTGGTAGATTTACGTTCTTGCCCCTCCAGGGCTTATCCCCTCCATGTGGCTTTACTTTTACTTTCTTGCCCTTCCATGTGGCTTTACTTTCTTGCACACTTAAACCTAGTTGACAACAATTACAACCCATACAAGGTTGTGGGAACAACACTGTCCATAACTTTAGCATACTCAGCATTTGTCGATGCTGAAATGATGACATTTGAGGCCTTTCCATTTATCTCAAACTGCCTTAATTCCTCTGAGGTTAGATCTTTAGCTTCTTCCAGAGCCACAAAACCCTCCTGTACGCATTTCACCATGTTCATGCCCGTGGTTGTAAATACCAATTGAATTCTTGTTCTCCACATATGGTAGTTGGTTCCGTTGAAGATTGGAACCTTCTTGCTGTAAGTAGTGCTGGTAATGGTACCGACTTCTATTTCTCAGTATGCTAAACAAGTCAAACTTCTAGATCCCTTCAAACTAGTACACTAAGTTATTAAGCTTCAAACTGGTGAACCTGTGCTCTAATACCAATTGAAGTTCCCAGCTTCACACTAAGATCTACTAGTTTGTGATATTGAGAGGGGGGTGAATCAGTATCACCACAATTCGCAAGTAAGTGAACAACTTCAACCTCTTCTTAAAAGTGAACTCTTTCTCAGACTCGACTAAGGTAGATCTATTGCTACCTACTAATTACAATAGTCCCCAAAGTCACCTTAAAGACACCTTGTCTAATAGACAATTCGGATGTTCTTGTTTAGGTCTTCATTAGGTTATGGGTTGGCTGATACTTTAGTTGCGTTCACAACTCAATTCAAAACACAGAACGTAAAGCAAATTAAGGACACACGAGATTTACGTGCTTCCGTCAACGTGACGTACATCCACGGTGGTAGGGACTCCCCCTTACTGAGACTATCCACTATACTTGAGAATTTCAGTTACAATGGATGTCTTAATCCTCTGCTCCTTTCACTATTGCAATTACTAAGCAAGTACAATACAAAGAGTGTCACTTACTGTGTCTACCCTTCTTCTAACTTGTCTTGCCTCTATTAAATTGAAAGGCTGCCCCACTGCTACTTAGAAGTTCACCGCAATGCTCTCTAACCTCTCTTGAAGAAATCTAGAAATACGTTGAGTTCTTTTCGATGCTTCGCTGCATTTCTTCTCTACGTTGTCTCACACAACTCTTGCTTTCACCGTCTCATGGTCTCACCTGTCTCCTTGCCCCACGATCTCACTGTCTCACAGCTTGCCTCACGTACGTTTCTAGTTTGCCCTTGTCCGTTTCACACCTCCTTTGGCCGTATCAGATTTTCTTTTCTTTTCTATCGGTCATTGTTCATCGGCCGTCCACCCCCCTGTTCTGGTCGTAACGAGTTTTTCTCTCCTTCCCTGTTTGGCCGTCGAGTCTCTCTTTCCTTCCGCCGGTGGTGTGTTTGGATGTGCTCACTTGGTTGGCCATCGGGTTTCCTTTTCTCTCCTTCCTATCGATCCTCTGTTCTGGTCGTATACCTCTTTTCTCTCTCTTCCAACAGCTGTCTCAATTTTTCTCTCTTTCTCTCATGTTTTGCCGACGGTCTCTCTCTCTTCGTCCAGTCAAATCTCTCTCACCGTCCAGCTAGATCTATCTCATCGTCCACTCTGTTTTGTCGTCGACCCCTTTCTTTGTTTTGCCATCGACCTGTTTCTCTCTTGCTATGTTGTGCTTTCTTTCTCATCGTTCAGCCGTGTTGACCCATTTCTCTCTTTTGTCGTGTCGTGCTTTCTCTCTCATCGTCCAGCTGTGTCGACCCGTTTCTCTCTCTTGTCGTGTCGTGCTTTCTCTCTCACTTGCTGTCCAACCAGATTTCTCTCTTTTCCCCTGTTCTGCCGTCTTGGTTTTGTCGTGCTGGTATTCTCCTTCGGCCGGTGGTGGCTCTTCTTTGGCTTGCAGTCGATGTGTATTTCTTTTCTCTATTTTTGCCAACGACTTTTCTTTTCTTTTGCAGGTGGTGTTCTTCTGTGTAGGGTTTGGTGTTTTGCCATGTATTCAATTATGTTGGCCTTGCCCTAATTTTGTCTTCTAAGGTCTTTATATACTCTTTTCCATGAAACCTTAATAGGGCTTATGCGTCGGATTTACGTTCTTGCCCTTCCATGTGAATTTACTTTCTTGCCCTTCCATGTGGCTTTACCTACCCTTCCATGTGGCTTTACTTTCTTGCACACTTAAACCTAGTTGACAACAATTACAACCTATACAAGGCTATGGGAACAACACAAGAACTCTACTGCTGGAGTCTAAGCTTCACACACGATTTTGGATAGAAGCAACATTTATAACCGTGTACCTACTGAACAGAGTTTTACTAAGACCCAATACTGATAAGACTCCATATGAGCTATGGAGTGGGAAGAAGACAACAGCCAAGTATCTTAGAATCTTTGGTAGCCCATGTTTTGTGAAGAACAAGGAGCAAAACTTGGGAAAATTCCATACTAGGTCAAATGAAGGCATCTTTGTGGGATACTCAGCAAAGACAAAAGGTTACAGAGTTTTTCTGCTTAAACTGGGAAAAGTGGTCACTTCCAGTGATATGACAATAGATAATGGAGAAGCTGAGGACAGTGAAGAAGATGACTTCAAGATGGATGCAGAATCATACCAACATGAAGATGAGGGAAAAGAAGTAGGTTCAGACTCAGAGAAGAGTGAGCCTAAAGATGAAGAAAGAGATTCTTTTACAACTAAGACTATGCAAGAGAGAAAGACAAAGAAGACATGGACCAGTGCTTATCAAGGAAATTAGATAATAGGTGACCCATCAGCAGGAGTTACAACAAGAAGAAGAATTGTGGGAGCTACTACTTTACTCTCAAAAGTTGAACCTAAATCTGTTGAAGAGGCTACACAAGACAAAGTCTAGGTCAAAGTTATCAATGAGGAGCTGGATCAAATCGAGAAGAATGAAACATGGGAGCTGGTTCCAAGACCCACAAACAAGAATGTCATAGGAACAAAATGGGTGTTTAAAAATAAACACAATGAAGATGGCAAGGTGGTGAGGAATAAGGCTAGGCTGGTTTGCAAAGGCTATACTCAGATAGAAGGAGTAGATGTTGATGAAACTTTTGCACCAGTAGCAGGGTTGGAAACTATCAGAATCTTCTTAGCTTTGGCAGCACATAAAAGGTATAATGTTTACCAAATGGATGTGAAATCAGCCTTTTTGAATGGACTCCTGAAAGAAGAAGTGTATATTGAACAACCCGATGGAGTACAAATTAGTGAGGATAAGACACATGTGTACAAGCTGAAGAAAGCCTTGTATGGCCTTAAACAAGCCCCAAGAGCATGGTACAGCAGGCTGGACGCATATTTGCGAAGGTTGAACTTTAGAAGAGGAACAGTTGATAATAACCTATATGTGTTCAACTCAGAGAAAGGTCAGCTGATAACCATAGTATATGTAGATGACATCATCTTTGGAGGGGATCATTCTGAGCTATACCAAGAATTTGCACTGAAGATGAGTGAGGAATTTAAGATGTCATTGATTGGAGAAATGACTTACTTTCTTGGATTACAGATAAAATAGTGTGAAGAAGGTTTTTTATTTCTCAGACAAAACATGCCAAAGAGATGCTGAAAACGTTTGGCATGGAGGATAGCAAACCTGTCGGTACCCTTATGATAGTTGGCTGTAAGTTAACAAAAGATCAGGAAGGGAGGAGTACAAGCCCCACAGAATACAGGAAGATGATAGGGAGCATTTTGTACCTTACAGCATCAAGGTCTGATCTCATGCAAGCTGTGTGCATTGCCAGCAGATTCCAAGTTGATCCTAAGGAATCTCATGTGTTAGCAGTGAAAAGAATCCTAAGATACCTCAAAGGGACACTGGAAATACGTTTGTGGTATCCTGCCATGGATTTTGTAAAACTACAAGTATACACTAATGCAGACTGGGCAGGAAGTACAGATGACAGAAAATCAACCAGTGGCTGCAGCTTCTACTTGGGTTCAAAGTGTGTTGCATGGTTAAGTAGAAAGCAAAACAATGTTGCTTTGAGCACAACTGAAGCTAAGTATATGGCTGCTTGTGTAGCGTGTACTCATGTGATATGGATGTGAAGACAATTGGTAGATTTGGGTGTTGAAGTAAAGCTACCAGTGAGTGTACTTTGTGATAATCAAAGTGTAATTGATCTCAGCAAGAATCCAGTTCCACATTCAAGGAGCAAGCATATTGACATCCGGTATCACTTTATCAAGGATCAAGTGAAAGAGGGCACGATTCAGTTGGAGTATGTTGGCACTAAAGATCAAATCTCAGATAATCTAACTAAACCTCTGTCCACAGATCTGTTTGAAAAGCACAAAATGAGTCTGTCTGTGTAAATGCCTCCTCAAGCCTGAAGTTCAAGTGAGTCCTCCATCTCTACTTTGCGGGTTCGTCAAATTTGTAATTGGTTGGCAAATGGGGAGAGAAGCAACAGTGCAGGGGGACCTGTTAAGGAAGGGGGAGTGCATATTTAGGGGGAGTTGTAATCCATCTACTTCTGGATTGTTACTCTAAGAAGATCATGAAGGACTGCTGCATAATGGCTTTTGTTGTGAGTGTTGCCAACAATTACAAAGGGGGAGATTGTTGTTCCCACAGCCTTGTATGGGATGTAATTGTTGTCAACTAGATTTAAGTGTGCAAGCAGAAGTGGCTCATTCAAGCATTCAAGGAGTGAGTTTTTTAGTAGGAATAAAAGAGCAAGAAAAATAAATTAAGAAGGAGGATAATGCTGAATTTTGAATGGAACAGTAATCTGAAGCCACATGGAGGGGTAAAAAAGGAATTTCGTTGTGGCTCCAGTAAGCCTTACTAAGGTTTTCATAAAAGGGAGTATATAAACCAGTAGAGCAAGAGAAAAGAGACCACCGAGAGAGCCAATGTTGGAGAGAAACGGGAGAGCATACCAACAAAAGAGAGACAACCACCGTAAGAGAGACAGCCACCACTGGGAGAGAAAACCAGAACGCACCACCAAGAGAGAAAACCAAAATGCACCACTGAGAGAGAAAACCAGAACGCACCACCAGGAGAGAAAACCAAAACACACCACCGGGAAAGCAAACCAGAACACACCACCGAGAGAGCAAACTAGAACACACCACTGGGAGAGCAAACCAAAACACACCACTGGGACTGGGAGAGCAAACCAGAAAACACCACCGGGAGAGCAAACCAAAACACACCACCGGGAGAGTAGATCAGAAACGGACCACCTGAAGAGAAGACAGCAGACCTGGAGAAGGTGAGACGTTAGAGCAAATCAGACCTGGAGAAAGAGAGGACGTGAGACCTGGAGAAGGTGAGACATTAGAGTAGACTAGACCTGGAAATTAGACCAGGTGAGACCAGACCTGGTATCCGTGAGACCACCCAGAAGAGAAGACAACAAACTGGGCCAAGAAACGTGAACCGGCAAAACCAAACGCATGGTGCAAGCCAAGAGACGTGAAACGGCAGACTAGGAGCGTGAGGCAGTCCGTGAGGCGTGAAACAGCAAACTAGTAGTGTGAGGTAGGCCGTGAGACGTGAAAAGGAAGACCTGAAGTGTGAGTGCAGGCCATGAGATGGTGAGACGGTGAGACCAGGAGTTGGGTGAGACAACCCAGAGAAGAAATTCTGTGTAGCATTTGAGAGAACTCAACATATTTCCAAATTTCTTCAAGAGAGGTTAGAAAGAGTTTTGGTGATCTTCCAAGCGGCAGTGAACAGCCTATTCAAATCAAACAGAGGCAACACAAGCTAGAAGAAGGGTAGACATAGTAAGTGACACTCTTTGTATTGTGATTGCTTTGTATTTGCAATAGTGAAAGGAATAGAAGATTAAGATATCCATTGTAATCATAGGGAATACCACACTGGTGTTCTCAAGTATATTGGATTGTCTCGGTAAAGGAAGAATCCCTACCACCGTGGAGTACGTCACATTGACGGAACCACGTAAATCTCTCGCGCCCTTACTTTGGATTTACATTCTATGTTTTGAATTGAGTTGTGAACACAGCTAAAGAATCATCAAACCCATAACCTAAAAGAAGACCTAATCAAGAACATCCAATCCATTTAATAGGCAAAGTGTCTGAAAGGTGACTTTGGGGACTATTGTGACTAGTAGGTAACAATAGATCTACTTTAGTTGAATCTAAGAAAGAGTTCATTTCTGAGAAGAGTTTGAAGTTGTTCACCTATCAATTAAAAAGAAGGGGTGTAATACTGATTCACCCCCCTCTCAGTATTACAGACTAGTAAATCCTAGGGTGATGTAGGGAACTTCAAAGATAAGTCGATTGAACCGACACACTTAAGTATGAAAGTTCAAAATTAGTTCTTAAAGAACCAGAGAAAATAGCTCATTCACTCATTAACAAAGTTTTGCCCCCTTTAGTCATCCTTTTTCCCTTTTCATATGCTATCCCACAAAAACCCTAGCTGCTAAGGTGGGCTTATTAAGGAAATTCATCTAGCTCACTAAATAATAATAAAACCTATGAAAATAACCCATTAAGATACTGAAATTCGTCCAACCCATTACATAACAATATAACCCATGAAAATAACTCATTTAAATGCCCAAACACGAGCTCCCAATTCCAACTTCCTTCCCAAGGCCATGGTTTTCATATTCCTCCACAAATGACACATTTGTAAGCCTTGGTGAAGCCTTCATCATCCTTCATATGTGCCTGGCAACTTCTTGTCAGTAAATGTCACACAACAAGTTGTTAAATGCTTCATTTATTTTCTTTAACCTTGCCCTTGTCATTGGTGGTCCAAGGTTTTGCAAAGCATAAACTCCCTTGTTAATTTAAACTGGTACACTATGGCTTCCATTAAGACTTTCACCTAGTATATCAATTTTCTTCCCTATTATTTGATAATTGCATCATACTATCCATGGTTTGTGATACCAAGCTACAAAAATTAATGTCTTGTCCTTAGCCTTAGAATTCTTCCCACAAAACTATTCACAAACAGTTTTTAACCGTTAGAGGAAGAGTTATTGGATGCGAAAGGAATCATAGACTTAGGATTGAGTAGTCTTAATTTAGCACCTTTAGCTTCAAAAACATTAGAACAAATGCTTAAGGCACTCGTGAAGTTAGTTTCAAAGGAAAAGTTGATGGAGACAATGACAACTTTATTAAAGGCCAACAATGACAAACTAGAACTGGTAGACAAAAGGAATCTAAGGCAAATCCTCAAGATGATATTATGTAAGATTCTCAAGACCCTTATAAGCTATAATAATGCTCTCACTTTTTTAAAGTTACTTTCACTTTTATAAAGTAATTTTAGAAAAGTTGACAAACAATTATTGGATAATGTGCATGGCGCGACATTGCCAAAATTGTTTGGTCATCACCTAGTTTGTAGTATAAATCCATCTCCACAGAATTGATAGAAGGAAGAAGAGATAGGACTAATAAAAAAAACTTAAATAGAACAATAATAAAAAAAAAACTTTCTTAGTTCTCTCTTCCTTACTTGTAAAATATTCCTCTTGTAAGCATGTAATAAAATTCAAAGAAAGCTTGATTCCTGTAAATCTTTCTTCTTTACTTTCTATTTAGTTTATTATTAATATTTTGTACTACATTTGAATGGTGTCAAAGTCTAGTTCTATTGTTTTCTAAGCCTTGATTTTGTTTTGTTTTTCCTTGAAAACCAACTCCATGAATGCTTTAACATTTTCTTTTGGTGTTTTTGGAGCCCAAGGTGCTAACTTAAGAGTACTAAATCCTAGGTCTATGATTCCTTTGGCCTTATAGACTCCTATGCTCAGGAAATCAAAATTTTTCTGTTACCAAATATATATTTTTCTTACTAACCAGGGGACATAGGAAAGACTCTTTCCTAGTATATCAATTTGCTTTGCTATTATCTGATAATCCAATTGAACTATCCATGGTATATGATACCAAGTTGCAAAAATTAATGTCTTGTCCTTAGCTTCAAAAGTCTTCTCATAAAACTATTCATTAACATTTTTTGCCTTTAAAGGGAGAATTATTGGATGTACTCCTTATTTATTATGGTGTACTCCCTATATAAGGAACCAAGTTCTAAACCAATGTGGAAATCTTATGTTATCATAAGAAAAATGTATTTAGATGAACCAAATAAATTTTCTTTTCCTATTTTCTCAGTACAAAGCTCTGTCTCATACTTCGACATAATCAAAGTAATTGAAAGTTTCGACATTTCACAATTCTTTTAATTCTTTTTAAGAGAGAAGATCTCATTGCCATTTATCTAGGTAAATAACCCTTTTAATTTTAAATTTTGCATAAGCCCAATCTATAGCTCCTTTGCTCCCTTATCAATGGGCTCAATCACCGCTAAACCCATTTTAATTAAAGTTATTGATAATAATAATTTTTCATAAGGGTGTGGGGAAACATATTATCTTTAAGATAAAATCATGCACCCTCTGATACGAACTCTAATTATATGTAAACGGAACCTAACACTAATATTGGTATAGGATTGTTCTAACAAAGGTTAAGGGATTGGAGTTCTTACCCAATGATTATAAGCAACTAAGAACCAAAACTATAAGATTCAAATGCCACTCCTAACAATAACAACATTGAAAAAGATAAGTCAATTGAACTAACATACATAAGTATGAAAGTTTAAAATTAGTTTTCAAAGAACTAAAGAAAGTAGCTCATTCACTCATTAATAACGTTATACTCCTTTTGGGCATCTTTTTTTCCTTTTTATATGCTATCCCCAAAAAACCCTAGCTGTTAAGGTGAGTTTATTAAGGAAATTCATTTAGCCCACAAATAGTAATAAAACCCATGAAAATAACCCATTAAGATGCTGAAATTTGTCTAACCCACTACATGACAATATAACCCATGAAAACAATCCATTTAAATGCCTAAACATGGGCTCCCAACTCTAACTTCATTCGCAAAACCATGGTTTTCATATTTCTCCATAGATGACACATTTGCAAGCTCTAGTGAAGCCTCTATCATTCCTTAACTTGTGCCTAGTAACTTCCTGTAAGTAAATGTCGCACGACAAGTTGTTGACTACTTCCTTTATTTTTTTGACTTTGTCCTTGTCGCGTTGGTGGTCGAAGGTTTTGCAAAGCATTAATTCCCTTGTTGATTTGAGTTGGTACAATATGGCTTCCATCATTCTCGCTCTTCTTAAAATGATTTTTCCTCAAATTAGCACCTATATCATCAAAGAAAAAAGGAGAAAGGTCAGAAACATTAAATGTTGCACTCACATTATACTCACCTGACAAGTCAAGTTTATATGCATTATCGTTGGCCACCACTTAAAAAGAACCATCTCACTTTGGTTACAACTTTGATTTCCTTTGCATAGGAAATCTGTCCTTTTGCAAGTGTACCCAAATCCAATCACCCGGTTCAAAAGTGATATGCCTACCACCCTTGTTGGCTTGTGTTTCATACTCTTTGGTTTTTCTCTTAATGTTAAGCATAACTTTCTCATGAAGTTACCTAACCACTTCAGCCTTTTTTTTCCCATCTAAATTAACCATATCCTGCATAGACAATGGTACTAAATCCAAAGGAGATAATGGATTAAAACCATAAAAAAGCTCGAAAGGAGAATAACATGTAATACCATGAACAACATGATTATAGACAAACTTCACCAAAGGAAAACATTTTTCCCAGGTTCTAAAGTTCTTACCAATAATAGCATGCAACAATGTACCAAGAGTTTGATTGACTACCTCAGTTTGTCCATCTGTTTGTGGATGGCAAGTTATAGAAAACTACAACTTTGTTCCGAGCTTACTCCACAGTGTCGTCCAAAAGTGGCTTAAAAATTTTGCATCACAGTCTGACACAATACTCTTTGGCACTTTATGTAGGTGAACAATCTCTCTAAAAAATAAGTTTGCAATGTGTGTGGCATCATTTGTTTTGGTGCAAGCAATGAAATGCGCCATCTTTAAAAACCCATTAACTATAATAAGAATACAATCTCGGCCCTTCTTGGACCTAGGTAATCCCAAAATAAAATCCATAGAAATGTCGGTCTAAGGTTCACTAAAAATTTCTAAGGGCATATACTTACTATAGGGCAAAACTCTAGACTTATCTTGTCCACAGGTAATACATTTGGAACAAATTCTTTCAACATCCCTTTTCATATGTAGCCACAAGAAATTCTCATTTAAAACATCAAAAGTCTTTTGAATGCCAAAGTATCCCATTAAACCACCCCCATGAGCTTCTCTCACAAGTAGTGCTCTCATAGACCTTTAAGAAATACAAAGCTTATTTACTCTAAACAAATACCTTTCATGTCTATAGAACTTACCAAAAGCAGCTTTCTCACATGTAGCATACACGTTACCAAAGTTAACATCATTAGCATGCAAATCAATAATATGCTCAAACCCCAACAACTTAACACTCAAAGTGCTAATCAATGTGTACCTACTTGACAATGGGTCATGATCAATATGAATTATAAACTCCTTAGGCCAAAGGTAATGCTGCCATGTTTCTAAGGTCTTAACAAGTGCATACATTTCTTTATCATAAGTTGGATAATTTAATGTTATCCCACTCAATTTCTCATTAAAGAATGCAATAGGTTGTTTCTTTTGAATGATAACTCCCCTAATCCCAATGCCTAATGCATCACATTCAATTTCAAAGATCTTAGAAAAATCAAGCAAAGCAAGAAGTGGTGCATTACACAACATAGACTTAAGCAAATCAAAGGCATCTTGTTTTTCCTTACCCCACTTGAAACCCACACTCCTTTTAATCACCTCAATCAATGGTGTAGCTATGATACTAAAATCCTTAATGAACCTTTTATAAAAGCTAACCAAACCATGAAAACTCCTTACATCACTCAAACTCTTAGGTATAGGCCATTCTTGAATAGCCTTAATCTTCTCTTTATCAACCTCTATGCCATGAGCAGACACAATATAACCTAAGAAAATGACATAATCTTTGCAAAAATCACATTTCTTCAATTTGGCATACAATTTATCTTTTCTTAACACATTAAGCACATAATGCAAATGTTCAACATGCTTTTCTAAATTCCTACTGTATACTAATATGTCGTCAAAATAAGCTACAACAAATTTTCCTAAGAAAGGTCTCAAAACATGATTCATTAATCTTATAAAAGTGCTAAATGCATTAGTTAAATCAAAGGGCATAACTAACCATTCATACAAACCATGCTTAGTCTTGAATGCAATTTTCCATTCATCGCCTTTCCTTATCCTAATTTGATGATACCCACTCATAAGGTCAACTTTAGAGAAGTAACAAGCACCATGCAATTCATCAAACATATTATCAAGCCTAGGTATAGGATATCGATACTTAATTGTTATTTTGTTGATAGCTCTGCAATCGATACACATCCTCCAAGATCCATCTTTCTTTCGCATAAGCAACAATGGCACTACACATGGGCTCATGCTCTCCCTTACATGTCCTTTCTTCATCAATTCATCAACTTGCCTTTGAAGCTCCTTTGTCTCCTTAGGATTAATTCTATATGCTGGCTTGTTAGGAATGGGAGCTCTAGGAATAAGATCAATGTGATGTTTAATCCCTCTCCTTGGTTGTAAGCCATCTGGGATCTCCTCAGGGAAAAAATCATTATAATCTTACAACAAAGATGAAACAACACTAGGCAAAGATGAATCAAGGTGAGGGTTAAAGAAATATGAATCCTTGTAAAGGATCAAGATCATTTGTTGCCTAGCTTGGAAGGCAACCCTAACATCTACTCCTTTTGTAAACACACTCACTTGCTTTCTCTCATCTTCACACTTTTGAACTTGACCACTCTTGTACTTAGTACTCTTAAGTGGTTTCATCTTGTTTTTCTCTCTTTCGCTTTCTTTTCTCTCTACTTTCTCTTTCTTTTCGCTCGTTCTCTTTTGCTCACTTTCATAAAGTCTCACTAGGTCTTCATACACTTGTTTTGGAGTCAATGGAACAAGTGTGAATGGTTTTCCATCCATAGTGAAAGAATAATGATTCTTGTAACCATTATACAAAATGTTTCTATCAAATTGCTAATGACGACCTAATATCAGATGCCTTGCCTGCTTAGGTACAACATCACAAAACAACTTATCCTTATATCTACCAATGGAAAATAGAACCATAACTTGTTGAATCACTCTCACCATTCCACTGTCATTTAACCAATGCAAGTTATATGACTTAGGATGTTTAGTTGTAGGCAAGTTCAATTTCTACACCAACTCTGTACTTGTTACATTAGTGCAACTAACTCCATCTATGATCAAGCAACAAAGTCTATCCCAAACTAAACACCTAGTATGGAAAATATTTTTCTACTGCATCTCAACATCATTGAAGTTCCCGACTTCTCCCTAGGATCTACTAGTTTGTGATACTGAGAGAGGGGGTAAATCAGTATCACCACAATTCGCAATTCGCAGGTAAGTGAACAACTTCAACCTCTTCTTAAAAGTGAACTCTTTCTCAGGCTCGACTACGGTAGATCTATTGCTACCTACTAATCACAATAGTCCCTAAAGTGACCTTTCAGACACCTTGCCTAATAGACAATTCAGATGTTCTTGTTTAGGTCTTTGTTTAGGTTATGGGTTGGCTGATACTTTAGCTGCGTTCACAACTCAATTCAAAACACAGAACGTAAAGCAAATTAAGGACACACAAGATTTACGTGGTTCCGTCAACGTGACGTACATCCACGGTAGTAGGGACTCTCCCTTACCAAGACTATCCACTATACTTGAGAATTCTAGTTACAATGGATGTCTTAATCCTCTACTCCTTTCACTATTGCAATTACTAAGCAAATACAATACAAAGAGTGTCACTTACTGTGTCTACCCTTCTTCTAGCTTGTCTTGCCTCTGTTGAATTGAATGGATGCTTCATTGCCGCTTAGAAGTTCACCACAACGCTCTCTAACCTCTTGAAGAAATCTGGAAATACGTTGAGTTCTTTCCGATACTTCGCCAAATTCTTCTATAGGTTGTCTCACACAACTCCTGCTTTCACCGTCTCACGGTCTCACCCGTCTCCTTGTCTCATGACTCGCCTCACGTTTCTAGTTTGCCATTCCACATCTCACGACCTGCCTCACATTTTTGGTTTGGCGTTACACGTCTCACGCACGTTTCTGGTTTGCACCCTTTGCTGGTCACACACCTCACGCACGCTTCTAATTTGGCGTTTCACGTATCACGTACGTTTCTGGTTTGCACACCTTGCTGGTCGCACACCTTGCTGGTCACATGCCTTACCACCGTTTCTGGTTTGCACTTGTCCGTTTTACACCTTCGAACAGCTTGGTTTGCTCTCCTGGTGGTCTCCTCTTTCACAGTTTCTCCTCTCTTCCCTTACAGATGGTGTGTTGTCTCCTCTATTACCAATGGTGTGTTTGCCTCTCCTCTTACCGTGAGTCACACAGTTTCCTTCCAGCCGTTGCCCAGTTTCCCTTGCTGTCCAAGGTATCCCTCGGTGTTATCTCCTTTTGCCCTGTGTTGTCTCCTTACCGTGCTGTCTCCTAGCCGTCCACCTTGCTTTGGTTGTCCACTCTTGGTTGGTCGTTCACCTCTTTGCTTGGCCATGTAGGTTGGTTGGACGTCCTCTCTTTTTCAGCCTTGCTGGTCTCCCGTTTCAGCTTTGCTGGTCTCCCATTTTAGATCTCACAGCGTGGTCACCCGTTTCAGGTCTCCTGTTTCTAGTCAGTCACATTGTTCTCTTGCCGAGCTCTCCTTTTGACGTTCTGCTCTTTTGCCATTCTACTCTCTTGCCGTGTTGTCTCCTTGCTGTCCAGCCCCTTATTTTGTCATATCGTTTTCCTCTCCCTTCCAACTGGCCGTCGGGTTTTTCCTCTCCTTCCCCTGTTCTGCCAACGGTGGTCTCTCTCTCTTTAGGCTGTCGGATTTTTCTCTCCTTCCCTTGTTCTGCCGTGCTAGTTTTGCCATGCTGGTTTTCTCCTCTGGCCGGTGGTGGCTCTTCTTTGGCCTACCGTCCAGCCCCTCTTCGGCCGTTCAACACTTTCTCTCTCTCCCAAGGTTGGGTTTTCTCTCTCTTTTGCAGGTGGTATTTTTTCCGTTTCACTTCGTTGGCTACTTCTTCTTTTCTCTATTTTTGCCGATCGTTCCTTTTGCTGTATGTTGTCCCCTTGCCGTGCTATCTCCTAAACGTCCACCTTGCTTTGGCTGTCCACTCTTGGTTGGCCGTTCTCCTCCTTGCTGTCCACACCTATTTGGTCGTTCACCTCTTTGCTTGGTCATGTAGGTTGGTTGGATGTCCTCTCTCTTTCAGCTTTACTGGTCTCCCATTTCAGCTTTGCTAGTCTCCTCAGCTTTGCTGGTCTCCCATTTCAGCTTTGCTGGTCTCCCGTTTTAGATCTCACGACGTGGTCACCAGTTTCAGGTCTTCTGTTTCTGGTCAGTCACGCCGTTCTCTTACCGAGCTCTGCTTTTGACGTTCTACTCTTTTGTCGTTTTGCTCTCTTGCCATGTTGTCTCCTTGCCGTCCAACCCCTTATTTTGTCGTATCGTTTCCCTCTCCTTTCCAACCAGTCGTCGTGTTTTTCCTCTCCTTCCCCTGTTCTGCCAACGGTGGTCTCTCTCTCTTTGGGTTGTCAGATTTTTCTCTCCTTCCCCTATTCTGCCGTGCTGGTTTTGTCATGCTGGTTTTCTACTCCGACTGGTGGTGGCTCTTCTTTGGCTTGCCGTCTAGCCCCTCTTCAGCTGTTCACCACTTTCTCTCTCTCCCAAGGTTAGGTTTTCTCTCTCTTTTGCAGGTGTTGTTTTTTTTGTTTCACTTCGTTGGCCGCCTCTTCTTTTCTCTATTTTTGCTGACCGTTTTGTTTTTTTTTTCCACCCTTAACTTGGCCGTATATGGTTTTTCTCTCCTTCCCCTATTTGGCCGTCGGGTTTTTCCTCTCCTTTGCCATCCACTCTGATTTTGCCGTATATTCAATTGTGTTGGCCTTGCCTTAGTATTGTCTTCCAAGGTCTTTATATACTCTCCTCTATGGAATCCTAATAGGGCTTACGTGGCAGATTTACGTTCTTGCCCTTACGTGGCGGATTTACTTTCTTGCCTTTCCATGTGGCTTTACCTTCTTGCCCTTCCATGTGGCTTTACTTTCTTGCACACTTAAACCTAGTTTACAACAATTACAACCCATACAAGGTTGTGGGAACAACAATCATCCTCCTTGACTTGCACACTAAGGGCTCTCCTTACTATTAAAAGCCTTCCACCATGCTCTGGATACTTTATCCCCTTATCTACATCACTAACATCCTCTAATGGTTGCATTTGGTCTTCATCACTAGCTTTGTTGCCAAACACATAGTCACCATTCTCTTTAAAGTACATGGTTCTTTTGTTAGGACATTATGAAGCCATATGATCCCTAACCAGACATCTAAAGCATTTGATGTCCCTTGTTTTTCCTTAGGTGCCCTCAAGTTTTTCCTCCAATTTACCCTTTTCAAGGCTTCCCCCACTAGTCTTAGGTTTATGTGAATTGGTTTTAAGCTGGGGAGTCATCTTCTCTTCTTCCCCCAATTTGGATTCCAAAAAGATGAACTTGAGTTCTAATTATATCTAGAATTACTCCTTCCCTTATGCTACCTCTCAACTTTCATGGCAATGTGTAGCATGTCCTCAAGCTTTACATAGTGTTGTAGTCCTACCACATCAGCTATGCTTTTATTCAACCCTTGGAGGAACCTAGCCATGGTTGTCTCGCTATCCTCCATTACATTTGCCCTAACCATAGCAATCTCCATCTCCTTATGGTACTCTTCCACACTCTTGGAACCTTGTGTAAGGTTCTGCAGTTTGTTATACAAATCCTTATAATAAGAGTTAGGAACAAATCTCCTTCTCATCATAGTTTTCAACTCATTCCAAGTTTCTATGGTTCTCTCAAATTTCTTCTCCTAGTAGTAACTTGCTGGTCCCACTATACTACAACATAATTAATGAACTCTACCACAACTAACTTGACCTTTTTCTCCTTGGAGAAGTTGTGGTATTCATATATTAATTCTACCCTTTGTTCCTAATCCAAATAGACATTAGGGTCAACTTTCCCTTGGAAAGAAGGTATTTTTATTTTAATACTACAAAGATTTTTGTCTAACCCTTTTTCCCCCCTAGTCCTTTACTCACGGTTTTCAATATACCTATCATTCTTGATTCCACTACCATAGATTCCTTTACCTGTTCTACTACCTCAACCCCCTCTAAAGCCCCCTCTTTAACTTCCACTAATGTTATCACTCTTTCCATACTTGTTTTCATCCTCCTTACCATGCTCCCGCACTAACGATGGATGTACCATTCTCCTAGCTACCCTTTTAGGTCTCCTACAAGACTCCCTTTCAATTCTCTCTACTCTATTCCACATTTCACCAAACATAAACCCCGTTCTCTTAAACTTCTCCTCTAAGGCTTTTGTAAAAAATTTAAGGTTTGGTAAGGCAAATTCCTCCTCCCCTTTAGTAGGACTATCAGTTTTGTCATGTGACATGTTTATAGCAATAGAAAATGATAAAAAATAAAAAATATAATCCTCTCAAATCACTCCTTTACATGTTTACACTCCATTTAATGTCTTTCACACAATCAATTGTAATTTCACACTCAAGAGCTTTTTCAAAAGGTTCTAAGTAAACTAAATTCGATCAAACAAAACTTTAATATATCAATCTTAAACCTAACTCTTCAGAGAAGTAACACGATCAAGGAAAATGAGTAATAAAGTAAACAGACTGACAAGGAATTCAATGAATTTAGCAGTGTAATTGGACAACAATTGATTATCAAATCTAATTGAGTAAATGACCAATTGAACAATGAAGCTGATTTTTTTTATTAACTACTAGGTGTTTCTGCAAAACAAATGAATAGTAGTAGCAAAACATGAGAACTCATGATTTTTTACTTTTGGTTAACTAATGGGTATTTCTACAGAAAAAATGAACAGTAGTAGCGAAATACAAGAAACACACAATTTTTTTTTATTAATAATTCACCCAACAATCAAGAATATATGAAAAAGATGATAACAAAAGGATAACTAACCTAACTTAAAGCCAAAGCTTTGATACCAAATGGTATGAACTCCAATTATATGTAAATGGAACCCAACACCAATATTGGTATAAGATCGTTCTAACAAAGGTTAAAAGATTGGAGTTCCGAATCAATGATTATGAACAATCAAGAACCAAAACTATAGGATTTAGATACCACTCCTAAAAACGACAATGTTGAAGAAGATAAGTCTATTCAACCATCACACTCAAATATGAAAGTTCAGAATTAATTCTCAAAGAACCAGAGAAAATAGCTCATTCACTCATCAACAACATTATGCCCCTTCCAGCCATCCTTTTTCCCTTTTTATATACTAAACCCTAAAAACCCTAGCTGCTAAGGTGGGTTTATTATGGAAATTCGTCCAACCCACTAAATAATAATAAAACCCATGAAAATAACCATTAAGATGTCGAAATTCGTCTAAATATTACCTATGAAAATAACCCATTTAAATGCCCAAACATGGGCTCCCTACTCCAACTTCCTTCCCAAGGCCATGGTTTTCATATTCCTCCATAGATGACACATTTGCAAGCCCTGGTGAAGCGTCCATCATCCTTAACTCGTGCCTAGCAACTTCCTGTAAGTAAATGTCACACAACAATTTGTTAAATGCTTCCTTTATTTTCTTTGACCTTGCCCTTATCATTGGTGATCCAAGGTTTTGCAAAGCATCAACTCCCTTGTTGATTTAAGAAGGTACAATATGACTTCCATCGCCCTTATGAGGATTTAAAGTAATATAATTATTTTCAATTAGACATAAGAAGTCCAAAAATGTTGGAATAAAAGGATAAGTTAATCCTTTATCTATAGCATACTCATAAGCATTAGTTGATAATAGATCTAGTTCTTTATTTTTTTGAGTTGAACTAGATGCCTGTTTGGTTGGTGAAATGGTGATGTGGCTCCCTATATCAACCATCTTTTACTCATTGATGGTTTCTCTATAAAAATTTGCAAGTTAAAAAGACTAGTAAAGAATTAGATGTTCTTTTAATAAACTTAATGTTGAAATCAAAAATAAAGTTTATGGCCTACCATTTGGCCAATATTTGTTTTGAACCACAATTTTAACACCTTCTATTAAAACTTCTTATATAGCCTTACAATTAATCTTTAGAAGGAATTTTTGATTTATTAGGACTTTAATATATTTAGACTACTTGAGATATAATAGCATGCATCTTGTAAGGAAATGAGTGAATGCCTACTCAAATAATCCATTGAATAAAGGAGTTATTTCTTTACTAACTTTCTTTACTAAGAGATAATCATTCATTACTATACAACATTTGTCATCTATATCCTTGGCAATATGGCTTCTCCTTGTATAGTAATGAATCATTCACACCAAAAGATTATGCAATTAACATCTATGTCCTCTCCAAATGTTAATTTCATTGTGAAATGCTAGTCAATACACCTTAGATAGTCTAAATCCATTAAGCTTCATCAAACAATAGAGTTATTTATCTTTATTAGCTTTTCTCATGTTGACAAAATGGTTCACTAAATTAAAATAAGGTTGTCAATTTATTTCTTACTAATAAGACTTATCCTTTTATTTGTTGCTTGAAACTAGAGATCGTCACATTTTAATAATAAGGCTTCTTCTTTTGTTACAAGCAATCATTTTCATAAGATAATCATGCAATTCATATCAATGTATACATTGAATATTAAATTTATTGTAACATGCACTTAAAACACCTTGGGTAGGTTGAATTCATTGAATTTCATAAAACAAAGTAGCCAACCAACTTGATTAGTTTTCATTCCTTGGACAGAATGGTTGAATGCTTAAAAGACATGATTAAGACTTCATTTGTAGCTAAGGCTCATCCTTTCATTTTGAGGCATAATTCATAGAAAGGATTCATGAAATTAACATAAATTTGTTCAACAATCATCAATTTCATTTCAATATATGTGTTATTCTATCTTGGGTTGTCCAAATCCATTGAAGTCTATTACACAAAAAAGTTATTGCCCTTGATTAGCTTTGTTTTATAAGAGAGAATCATTCATTACTTGTAACTTTCGATCATCACCTAATTTATTGGCAATTGGATATTTACCTTTGTTGCAAGGGATCATTCCCACAAAATAATCATGAAACTATCAAGTCTAAATTGAACATTAATTTCATTATGACATCTACATCAATCCACATTAAGTGGTATAAATCCATTAAATAACATCAAAGAAAGGAGTCATTTATCTTGATTAGCTTTTCTTGTTTTGATAGAATACTTTATTGCCTTGAAGGTGAGGACGTCACTTTATTTCTCACTAATTAGGCTTATACTTTTGCTCCAAAGAGACAATCACATAAAGGAGTCATGAAATTAAGGTGCTTTGATGGAGAGCAAGGTGCTGATCAAGTGCAACAAAGCAAGTATTCTCAAGATTCTTTACAAGGAGTTAGAGATCCAATGACCAAGGTATGGACAAAAAGGATGAAAAAGGCTTTATAAGGCTTAACCATGGAGATGCATGACAAAGAGGCTACTTTAAAAGATTCTAGGACTGTTTTAAAAGTTTCTAATGCTACACCAAGGATAATCCTGATCTTTATATGTAAGATGATGGATAAGGCTTAAAACTTGAAAAACAAAGCTTAGAGTCCATGCTATAAGTCTAGGCCATATGACTAAGTTAAGAAAAAGCTCAATTTGCATGCTAGTTGTATTAAAGGGCATATTTTTGTTTTGGGTTAGTAAATGTTAAGTTAAGGTCGAATATACATGTAAAAGGGCTTAACTTCTTGAATTTTATTTGAGCTTGTAAGTTTAGCCAAGTTTTGATACATTAGCTAAGTTTTTTTTATGGAGAACAAGGTGCTATTCAAGTGCAACATAACAAGTATTCCCTCAATCCTTTGAAAGGAATCGATGGTCTAATGACTAAGGCAAGAACAAAGAGAATGAAAGAGGCTTTTTACAAGGCTTAATCATGTAGCAGCATGACAAAAAGGGTGCTCCAAATGATTCCAAGGCTGTTCTAAAAGTTTTCAATGCTACACCAAAGATAATCATTTATCTTTATGTGCAAGACGATGGACAAGGCTTAGAACTTAAAGAACAAAACATAAAGCCCATGATATAAGTCTAAGCTGCAAGACCAAGCTATGGAAAGGCTTAATTGCATGCTAAGTTGTATTAATGGGCCTAATTTTGTTTTGGGTTGCTGGATTTGAAGTTAAGTCCAAATTACATGTAAAAAAGGCTTAACTTCTTTGGTTTATTTAAGCTTGAAGATTCATTAGTGGTAGTCATTTTTATGAATTCCTAATCAAGGTAGATTTATGATTCCTAATCAAGGCTGATTTAGGATTCCTAATCCAGGTAAGATTTTATTTCTTAATTAGAGGGATCACTTGTAATTAAGGTTTTCCTATATAGGTATGTTAAGAAACACCTTTTCCATATAGGATTGAAACATTTACATGCCTATATAAAGGCTACCACTATGCAAAATGGAACAATGAGGATTGCGGTATTTTTCAGCACATTTTGCTTTGCTTTCTTGTGTTCTTGAAACAATACATTGTTTTCACTTATCAAGGGAGTGATCAACCTTTGTGGCATTTTAAGATTGGGGCTTTTTTTTGGATTTGATTTCTTTAGGGTTCTAATCTAATCAACCCAACTTGTTTCCTAGCTTTCTGGGTATACATAACAAATTGATTCAAGGGTTCCTAGGGCAGGTCACCTAGTGGGTTCTTTATCATTTGATATCAAAGCCTTGGTTTTAGAAATAAGTTACATATCCCTTTTCTATCTTTGTTTAGTACTTTTCTTCATACTTTATTCATTCCTTGTGTTTCTTTGCTTACTGGTCAGCTTATTACTCTTGAAGTTGTGTTAATTCCGTGGGTGTTTGATTTGATTAAAAAAAAAGGGTTGAAAAAAAGGAGGAAAAAAAACAAAAAAAAAAAAGAGGAAGATATTGTGTTTGAGCTAAGTAATGCATCTTGATTCTTTCAAACTATTATGTATAAGGTTGCAAATGTTTTTTTCATAGCCTAGAAAAGGATATCTTAAATTTCTTTTAAAAGTTCTAATTTTAAGATTTGCCACTAACAGATTGCTCCTTGTGATTTGTTAATCTAAGTCTTTCAAGAACACAAAGGGGGCTAGCTTGAGTGGTAAAAGGCAAGAGTGGTGAGATCATCACCGAGAAAATCCAAAATAGAGTGAAACACAAGTGATAACAATCTAACTTGAGGGCAAACATGTGAGGGAGTGTGTGAGGAACAAATTTCTTTTAATTACTAACTTGTTTTTGTAGGTTATAAACATGAGTAGTGAAGGAGAAGTGCATGATATAGATGTGAAGATTTGGATGAAGGTTGTCACTGAGCAATTTAAGTTGATAAATGTAAGGCTAGATGAGTTCCAATCACCTAGCAAATTCAAATCCTTTAAAAGGCGTGTGATTAAGGAAGAAGATGAGGAAGAATCAGATTATGAAGAATCAAGCTCAAGAAGAGGCAGAAAGTCTGTTTCCAAAAGAGATAGTAATTTAGGCAAGATAAAGATAAAGATTCCAACATTTCAAGGGAAGAATGATCCTAAACATTATTTGGAGTGGGAGAGAAAGGTTAAACATGTATTTGATTGCCATTATTCTAAAGAGAAGAAAGTAAAATTAGCAGCTGTAGAATTCATTGATTATGCAAGTATTTAATGGGACCAATTGGTGATAAGTAGAAGGAGGAATGGTGAGAGGCCAATTCAATCATGGGAAGTGATGAAATCAATAATGTGCAAGAGATTTATAGCTAGCCACTATCATAGAGACTTGCATAGAAATTTGCAAGGGCTAGTGCAAGGGTCTATGAATGTAGAGGACTATTACAAGAAGATGGAGATAGTCATAATTAGAGCTAATGTAGAAAAAGATTGAGAGGCTACCATGGCAAGGTTTATTGGTGGTTTGAATAAGGAAATTGTAGATGTAGTGGATTTGCAACACTATTTAGAGATGGAGTAGCTATTGCATAAGGTTATCAAGGTAGAGAAACAACTCAAGTCCAAAGGATCCAAATTTGTGTCAACTTTTAGTTCTACATGGAAGGTAACTTGGAAAGATGCCAAAGCATCCTCAAAGTCAAAAGAGGATGTGAGGGCAAAGGAATCAGCTATTACTCCTAAAGGTAAAACCAAAATTAAATCTTCTAAATCTTGTGATGTTAAGTGCTTTAGGTGTCAAGGACATAGACATATTGCTTCTCAATGCCCAAATAAAAGATCTATGATCATGTTGGAAAATGATGACATAGAAAGCATTAGTTCAAGTGATAATGACATGCCATTATTAAAGGATTATTCTTATGTTGAAGTTGAAGAACCTGTTTATAGAGATATGCTAGTTACAAGGCATGCATTAAGTATTTAGCCTAAAGATGATAATGATAAGGTGCAACGTGAACACATTTTCTATACAAGATGCCATGTTAAAGACAAGGTATGTAGCATGATTATCAATAGTAGAATTTGTACTAATGTTGCTAATGCTTTATTGGTAGAGAAGTTGAATCTAGATATCTTTAAGCATCCTAAGCCTTATAAGTTGCAATGGTTGAATGATTGTGGAGAAATTAGAGTAACCAAGCAAGTTTTAGTTGCCCTTTTTATTGGCAATTACAAGGATGAGGTTCTCTATGATGTGGCACCAATGCATATTGGTCATATACTTCTTTGGCGACCATGGCAATTTGATAGGAAGGTTACTCATAATGGCCATAAGAACAGATACACTTTTGTAATTAATCATCGAACTATTATATTAACTCCTCTTAAACCTATTTAAGCATATAAAGATCAAATTAAGATAACAAGAGACTGCAAAATTAGAGAAGAACAAATAAGAGAACAAGGGGAAAAGAAAAAGAAAGAGAGTGAGAGGTCAAAGGAAAAGAAAGGAAGTGAGGCTAAGGTAAAAAATTTAAGTGAAAAGGGTAAGGCATAGAGAAAAGTTGGGGATAAAAGTATGCAAAGAGGAGAGAAAAGTAAGAAAGTGAGTATGTTTGCTAGGGAAAGTGAAGTTAAGAGTGCTATGATTGCAAAGCCTGTACTTATGTACAAGGATGTTTATTTTTCATCTAATGAGTCTAATTCCTCTTTGCCTAGTGTGGTTGTTCCATTATTGTAGGAGTTTTAAGATTTATTTCCTGAGGAGATTCCCCAGGGTTTACCTCTTTTAAGAGGAATTGAGTACCAAATAGACTTCATACCCAGTGCTGGCATACCAAATTGACCTACCTATAAAGCTAATCTAGATGAAACGAAGGACATAGAGAGACAAGTGGATGAGTTAGTGCAAACAGGGTTTGTAAGGGAGAGTCTTATCCCATGCTCGATCCCTGTCATCTTAGTCTTGAAGAAAGATGGAACATGGCACATGTGTGTGGATTGTCAAGCCATCAATAAGATCACTATAAAGTATAGACATCTTATCCCTAGATTAGATGATATGCTTGATGAGTTCCATGGTTCATGTGTGTTTTTAAAAATTGATTTAAAGAATGGCTATTATCAAATTCGCATGAAAGAGGGAGATGAGTGGAAAACAACATTTAAAACTAAATATGGATTATATAAGTGGTTAGTAATGCCTTTTGGATTAACTAATGCAACTAATGCATTTATGAGATTAATGAATCATGTCTTATGTACTTTCATAGGGAAATTTGTAGTAGTTTACTTTGATGATATTTTAATTTATAGCAAGAATTTGGATGATCATGTGAAACACTTACATATTGTGTTCAATGTGGTAAGAGATAACCAACTATATGCTAATCTTAAAAAGTGTAGATTTTTCATGGAATCCGTTGTGTTGCTTGGCTATGATGTTTGTTCACAAAGTATTAGTGTGGATGGGGAGAGGGTAAAGGTGATAAAAGACTGGCCTACGCCTAGGAACACGAATGAGGTAAGAAGCTTTCATGGTTTAGCAAGTTTTTATCGAAGGTTTGTTAAGGATTTTAGTTTTATTGCTACACCTTTAAATGAACTTGTTAAAAAGAATGTTGTTTTCAAGTGGGATGGTGTGCATGATCAAGCTTTCTATACTTTGAAAGAAAGGCTTACTAATACACCTTTGTTATGATTGCCTAACTTTGATAAAATTTTTGAGGTAGAATGTGATGCATCTGGAATAGGAATAGGAGCTATTTTGATGCAAGATTCCCAACCAATTTCTTATTTTAATGAAAAGCTAAATGGGGCAGCATTAAATTATCCCACTTATGACAAGGAACTTTATGCATTGGTACGAAGTCTTCAAACATGGCAACATTATTTATGGCCAAGGGAATTCATCATTCATTCTGATTATGAGAGCTTAAAGTTCTTGAAATCCCAAGGTAAGCTTAATAAAAGACATGCTAAGTGGCTAGAGTTCATAGAGACATTTCCTTATGTGATCAAGTACAAACATAGAAAGGAAAACATTGTTACTGATGTATTGTCTAAAAGGTACACATTACTTACTTCTTTGCAAACTAAGTTACCTGGTTTTGAATTGCTTAAGGGCTTGTATGCGAATGATTCTAATTTTGGCAAAGTATGGAATGCATGTGATAAGTGTGCATTTGGTGACTTTTATAGGCATGAAGGGTTTTTGTTTAAGAGGGATAAATTATGTGTGCCTATTTGTTCTATTTGAGAGTTGCTTGTTAGGGAGATTTATGAGGGTGGTTTAATGGGGCACTTTGGTGTGCAGAAGACTCTAGATATATTACATGAGCATTTTTATTGGCCTAATATAAAACATGATGTGCATTCCATTTATGAAAGTGTATTACATATAGGCAAGCAAAGGCTAGAGTTAAACCCCATGGCTTGTATACACCTTTACTTGTGCCTAACCGACCTTGGGCCAATATTTCTATGGACTTTGTCTTAGGATTACTAAGGTCTTAAAGTGGTAAGGACAACATATTTGTCATTGTTGATAAGTTTAGCAAAATGGCTCAATTTGTTACATGTTCTAAAACCAATGATGCAACACATATTGTTGAGTTATTCTTTAAGGAAGTGGTGTGTTTGCATGGATTACCAAGAACTATTGTTAGCGATAGGGATGTTAAGTTTTAAAGTCATTTTTGGTGCACTTTGTGGAATATATTAGGAACTAAACTCTTATTTTCTATTGTTGCACATCCTCAAGCAGATGGACAAATTGAGGTAGTTAATAAAACACTCACTACTTTGTTACGTGCTATCATTCGAAATAACTTGAAGCAATGGGAATGGTGTTTACCACATGTTGAGTTTGCTTATAACAAATCTGTTCATTCTACTACTTCCTTGTCACCTTTTAAAGTTGCTTACGGTTTTAATCCTTTAATTCCATTGGAGATTTTATCTTTACCTACTAAAGAGTGTGCTAACATTGATGGTATGAAAAAGGCCAAATTTGTGAAGGACTTACATGCCAAGGTTCGGGCTAACATTGAAAGGAACAATGAGTAATATGCTAAGCAAGTTCATAAAGGGCGTGTGAAGGTTGTCTTTGAACCTAGTGATTGGGTGTAGGTACATATGAGAAAGGAACGATTTGCCCCACAAAGAAAGTCCAAATTGCAACCTCGAGGGGGTGGACCTTTTCAAGTCTTAGAGAGGATTAATGACAATGCCTATAAGTAGATTTACCAAGCAACTATGGTAATGTTAGTGCTACTTTTAATGTTGTTAACTTATCTTTGTTTGATGCAGGTCATTTGAGGACAAATCCTTTTGAGGAGGGGAGGAATTTTATTTCTTAATTAGAGGGATCACCTGTAATTAAGGTTTTCCTATATAAGTATGTTAAGAAACACCTTTTCCTTGTAGGATTGTAATATTTACATGCCTATATAAAGGTTACCACTATGCAAAATAGAACAATGAAGATTGAGGTGTTTTTCAGCAAGTTTTGCTTTGCTTTCTTGTGTTCTTGAAAGAATATATTGTTTTGACTTATCAAGGGCGTGATCAACCTTTGTGGCATTTTAAGATTAGGGCTTTTCTTCGGACTTGGTTTCCTTAGGGTTTTAATCTAATCAACCTAACTTGTTTCTTAGCTTTCTGGGGTGTGCATAACAAATTGATCCAAGGGTTTTTAGGGCAGGTCGCCTAGCGAGTTCTTTATCATTTTTACTTTGACTTTTGTGCTTAGGTGTCATTAGCTATAATCTTCTAAGGCAAGTACAGAGTTGGTGGAGAAATTGAATTTGCCTACAAACAAACATCCTAGGCCATATAACTTGTAGTGGTTAAATGACAGTGAAGTGGTGAAAGTGACTAAACAAGTTATGGTTCTATGTACCGACGAGTTGTTTTGTGATGTTGTACCTATGTAGGCAGGGCATTTGTTATTACATCATCTTTGGGAATTTGATAGAAGAGTTTTGTGTGACGGTTATAAGAATCGTTATTCTTTCACCATGGATGGAAAATGATTCACACTTGTTCCATTGACTCTAAAACAGGTATACGAAGACCAAGTGAGACTTTATGAAAGTGAGCAAAAGAGAAGGAGCAAAAAGGAAGAGAGAGTAGTGAGAAAAGGAAGTGAAGGAGAGAAAAACAAGGTGAAAGCACTTAAGAATGCTCTAAATACAAGATTGGTCAGGTTTAAAAGAGTGAAGATGAGAGAAAAGAAGTGAGTGTGTTTGCAAAAGGAAAAGATATTAAGGTTGCCTTTCAAGTTAGGCAACAAATGATCTTCATCCTTTATAAGGATTCTTATTTCTCTAACCCTAACCTTGATTCATCTTTGCCTAGTGCTATTTCATCTTTATTGTAAGATTATAATGATGTATTCCCTGAGGAGATCCTAGATGGCTTACCACCAAGGAGAGGAATTGAACATCACACTAATCTTATTCCCGGAACTCCCATTCTCAACAAGCCAATGTATATAAGTAATCTTAAAGAGACAAAGGAGCTTTAGAGGCAAATTGATGAATTGATGAAGAAGGGAAATGTATGGGAAAGCATAAGCCCATATGCAGTGCTAGTGTTGCTTGTGCTAAAAAAAGATGGATCTTGGAGGATGTGTGTCAATTGTAAAGTTATCAACAAAATAATAGTTAAGTATTAATATCCTATAACTAGTTTTAATGATATGTTTGATGAATTGCATAGTGCTTGTTACTTTTTTAAAATTAACCTAAAGAATGGGTATCATTAAATTAGGATGATGGAAGGTGATGAATGGAAAATTGTATTCAAGACTAAGCATGGTTTGTATGAATGGTTAGTTATGCCCTTTGGTTTGACTAATGCACCTAACACCTTTATGAGATTAATGAATCATGTTTTAAGAGCTTTCTTGGGAAATTTTGTTGTGGCATATTTTAATGACATATTAGTGTACAATAGGAATTTAGAAGAGCATATTGAACATTTTTATTATGTGCTTGATGTGCTGAAAAAAAAGAGAAATTGTATGTCAATTTGAAGAAATGTGATTTTTGCAAAGATCATGTCATTTTCTTGGGTTATGTGGTGTCTGCTCATGGCAAAAAGATTGATAAAGAAAAGATTAAGGCTATTCATGAGTGACCTACACCTAAGAATGCGAGCGATGTGAGGAGTTTTCATGGTTTGGCTAGCTTTTATAGGAGGTTCATTAAGGATTTCAGTATTATAGCTGCACCATTGATTGAAGTGATTAAAAAGAATGTATGTTTTAAGTGGGGTAAGGAATAACAAGATACCTTTGATTTGCTTAAGTCTAAGTTGTGTAATGCACCACTCCTTGCTTTTTTTGATATTTCTATGATCTTTGAAATTGAATGTGATGTATCAGGCATTGGGATTGAGGGAGTTCTTATGCAAGAGAAATGACCTATTGCATTCTTTAGTGAGAAATTGAGTGGGGCAACATTGAATTATCTAACCTATGATAAAGAAATGTATGCACTTGTTAGGACATTAAAAACATGGTAGCATTACCATTGGCCTAAGGAGTTTGTAATTCATATTGATCATGAGTGTTTAAAACACTTGAAGGGGTAAGGCAAGTTGAATAGAAGACATGCAAAATGGTTTGAATTTATTGAAACTTTTTTGTATGTAATTCAATACAAATCAAGTAAGGAAAATGTTGTTGTTGATGCATTGTAGCATAAGTACACATTGATTAGCACTTTAAGCATTAAGTTGTTGGGGTTTGAGCACATTATTGATTTGTATGCTAATGATGCTAACTTTGGTAACGTGCATGCTACATGTGAGAAAGTTGCTTTTGGTAAGTTTTATAGACAATAGGAGTATTTGTTTAGAGTAGATAAGTTTTGTATTGCTCAAGGGCATATGAGAGCACTACTTGTGAGGGAAGCTCATAAGGGTGATTTAATGGGACACTTTGGCATTCAAAAGACTTTTGATGTCTTAAAAAAGCATTTCTTTTGGCCACATATGAAAAGGGATGTTGAAAGAATCTGTGTTAAATGTATTACTTATAGTTAAGCTAAGTATAGGGTTTTACCCTATGGTGAGTATATGGCCTTAGAAATTCCTTATGAACCTTGGACTAACATTTCTATTGATTTTATTCTAGGATTACCTAGGTCCAAGAAGGACCAAGATTGTATTCTTGTTGTAGTTGACAAGTTTTCAAAAATGGCACATTTCATTGCTTGCACCAAAATGGATGATGCCATACACATTGCAGACTTATTTTTTAAAGAGATTATTCACTTAAATGGAGTGTTAAAGAGTATTGTGTCAGACTATGATGAAAAATTTTTAAGCCAATTTTGGAAGATAATGTAGGGGAAGCTTGGAACAAAGTTGTTGTTTTCTACAACTTGTCATTTACAAACAGATAGACAAACTGAGGTTGTAAATCGAACTATTGGTACGTTGTTGTGTGCTGTTATTAGTAAGAACTCTAGAACCTGGGAAGAATGTTTGCCTTTTGTGGAGTTTACCTATAATCGTATTGTTCATAGTACTCCGAGTTATTTTCCTTTTGAGTTTGTCTATGGTTTTAATACATGATCTCTTTTGGATTTAGTACCATTGCCTATACAGGATTGAAGTTTCCGACTTCTCCCTACGATCTACTAATTTGTGATACTGAGAGGGGGGTGAATTAGTATCACCACAATTCGCAATTTGCAGGTAAGTGAACAACTTCAACCCTCTTCTTAAAAGCGAACTCTTTCTCAAATACGACTAAGGTAAATCTATTGCTACCTACTAATCACAAAAGTCCCCAAAGTCACCTTTCAGACACCTTGCCTAATAGACAATACGGATGTTCTTGTTTAGGTCTTCGTTAGGTTATGGGTTGGCTGATACTTTAGCTGCGTTCACAACTCAATTCAAAGCATAAAATGTAAAGCAAATTAAGGACACACAAGATTTACATGGTTCCATCAACGTGACGTACATCCACGGTGGTAGGGACTCTCCCTCTACCGAGACTATCCATATACTTGTGAATACAGGTTACAATGGATATCTTTAATTCTCTGCTCCTTTTACTATTGCAATTACTAAGCAAGTACAATACAAAAAGTGTCACTTACTGTGTCTACTCTTCTTCTAGCTTGTCTTGCCTCTGTTGAATTGAAAGGCTGCTCCACTGTTGCTTAGAAGTTCACCACAAGGCTCTCTAAGCTCTCTTGAAGAAATCTAGAAATACGTTCGGCCGTATAGGTCTTTGCCGTCCACCCACCTTCGGCCGTCCTGCCATGTCAGGTTTCTCACTCCGATGGTCTGGTTTTTCACTCTCTCGTCACCTTCCTTAGCTGCCTTTCGACCATCTTACATTCAACGTTCAGCCCCCCTTTGGCTATCGATCGTCTTACGTTCAACGTTTAAACCCCCTTCGGCTACCTTCTTCTCTCTCAACATATTTGCCTTTTTGCTCAATTTTCCAACTGTTGATGGCTGCATTTTGTTCTCCTTCCCATCGACAGCTGCTCAATTGTTTCGGCTGTCCACCTTTGTTCTTCGTTCAGCTCGACCGTCGACTGTCTCTCTCCTTCCCATCGACGGCTACCATTTTCTCTCTCTCTTCCAAGTGTTTGACGGTTTCTCTCTCTAGGTTTTGCCCTGCCAGATACACTATTCAATTTCCGACAACACTGTTCAATTTCTGACGATACTGTTCAATTCTGACGAAACTGTTCACTATGGCTACTCTTTTCTTTTGCAGGTGGTGTTCTTCTATGTAGGGTTTGGTGTTCTCTTTGGTTGGTCAGTTGTCTAGGTTTTGCTGAATGCTCAATATTGCTGACACCCTGTTCTTTGTCTTCTAAGACCTTTATATATCTCTTCCATGAAACCCTAATAGGGCTTACGTGGTGGATTTACGTTCTTGCTCTTACGCGACGGATTTACTTTCTTGCCCCTCCATGTGGATTTACGTTCTTACCCTTCCATGTGGATTTACCTTCTTACTCTTCCATGTGGCTTTACTTTCTTGCACATTTAAACCTAGTTGACAACAATTATAACCCATACAAGGCTATGGGAACAACAATCTTCCCCTTTGTAATTGTTGGCAACACTCATAACAAAAGTCACTATGCAGCAGTTTTAACTTCCCCTAAATATGCACTCCACCTTTCTTAACAGCTCCCTCAGCACTGTTGCTTCTCTCCCCCTTTGCCAACCAATTACAAATTTCAAAAACTCACAAAGTAAAGATGGAGGATTCACCTGATTTTCAGTCTTGAGGAGGCATTCACACGAATAGACTCATTCTGTGCTTTTCAAACAACTTTGTGGACAGAGATTTAGTTAGATCTTGTGTAGCCTCTTCAACAAATTTATGTTCAACTTGTGAGAGTAAAGTAGTAGCTCCCATAATTCTTCTTCTTGTTGTAACTCCTGCTGATGGGTCACCTGTGATCTGATTTTCTTGATGAGCACTGGTCCACATTTTCTTTGGCTTTCTTTCTTGCACAGTCTTAGTTGCATGAGGATCTCTTTCTTCATCAATCACATACAAATTTCTAGCTGTTCTCTTCCCAACTGTAACAGTATTGCCTTCTTTACTCTTTACTTGGCAACCTATTTGTGTGAATATTACCTTATGGTCGTCATTGCATAGTTTGCTGACAGATGCTAGATTATATTTGAGTACTTCAACATGCAGAACATCTTTCAGCTTTCCTCTTCCAATGTGTACTAACCCCTAACTACTGATATTGAGTGAATCATCATTGCCAAACTTGACTCTGCCTTCTCTTAACTTGTTTAGCTTTGACAATTTACTCTTGTCTCCCGTCATGTGTGAAGTGCATCCACTGTCAAGGATCCACTGCTTATCCTTGTAGTTAGCTTTGAGTGCAATTTCAGCTATATTAGCCACCTCCCTTTTAGCTTTATATTCCTTCTTTTGAACTGGTTGGAAGATAGCTTTCTCCTTTTTCTCAGCTTTGACTACACCGCTTGTTTTCACTGTGCCATTAAGCGCCTTCTCTTGCTCAAGGAGAAGTGTTATGCATCTCTTGGCATTATGGCCATCCTGCCCGCACCTTTCACACTGCTCCAAGTCACTAATATAGCAAACTTGTTCTTTGAAATCACTGGTTTGGGCCTCCACCAACAATCCTTGTCAGTGTGTCCTTGCCTTTTATAGTATGTGCAAGAACTCATGATAGGTTGTTCTCTTCTGGATTCTGTATTGTCTCCCCTTGTATGCAACATCATATCTTCTCAAGTTAGAGACATATACTGACCTTCTCCACCAGCAGTTAATTGCCTTATGACCCTAAACTCCACAATAAAGACAATGACCTTGAAACTGCCTCTTCTTGGGTCTGATCACAGCTTGTCTTCTTCTGTTCATTACTTGTTGTGCAGGCAAAGTAGCTGGCTTCTTTGCTTGTGTGACTTTCATTTCAGTCACCTTCTTTTCCTTCTTCTGTTTAGTCGTAGCCCTCTGCTGGCTGACTTTCTTTTCTCCATTTTTGTTTGCCACAATAGGTTGCTTCTTCAGATCTTTTTTATTCTCCGCTATCTTCTCCTGAGTCACAACCTTCTCTTTCAACTTCTGTGGCACATTCTTATTACCTTTAGCCAATGCAGCCTCAGATTGCTGCACTTTCTCTTCATTCTTCTTTCCTTTTGCAGAACTTGTTTCTCCTATCATTTCAAGCTTCTGCAAGTTCTTTTCACTACTTTTGAGTTGTTGCTGAAGTCTTAGCAACTCTTTCTCCATTCCTTCAATTTTGAAGCCCTTGAACCAAGCTCTATTGTAAGGTCTTCACATATCTTGATTTGTTCTTCAAATCTTCTCTTCAAGTCAATATGCTCAGCCCTTATTTCATCCTTTTGACTTTCAGCTTCCTCAGACTTAGCTTCAACTTGTTTTATATAGGCCTCTAACCTTCTTATGGTTCTGCCCCTTCTGACTATCTCCTTTGAAGTTGCTTCCAGCTCAGCTTCAAGATCTGGCTCTTCTTCATCAACCTCCTCTTCCTCTTCAGAGGTTGAGGTACCACCTTGTGCTGATGCCATAAAGACATGCTCATCTAATGAGTCTTCATCTTCCTCCTCATTAGCTTCTTTTGTCTGACTTATATAACTCTTGAATGAGTCTCTCTTCTTCCTCTGTGGGTTGGCAGTCTTTTTACTGGACTTCTTTGATTTGAATGATGATCTTCTCTATCTTGAATTCAGCTCATCATCATCATCCTCATATTCATCATCAAGCTTCACTTTACACTTAGAAGCAAAGTGTCCAGTCTTCCCACAACAATAGCATCTCAAGGCCAACTGTCCTTTTCCCTTCTTAAACCCCTTTTTGAATTTCCTTGTGAAGTATGCCAATACTTCACCTTCACTTTCTTCCTCATCATCATCATCCTCACTGGATGATTCTTCCTCTTTTTTTATCTTCAAGTGCTTCATAGCTTTGAAAGCTGCCTCTTTTGATACCTTTGATGTTGAGGAGCTCTCAATTGACTTTATCCTCATCTCATATGCAATGAGATTGCATTGGAGATCATGCAGAGACATAGAATTGAGATCTCTACTCTCCTCTATGGCTGCTACCTTTGAGGCAAACCTCTCAGGCAGAATTCTCAGAATCTTCTTCACAACAGATAAGTCCTTCTTGTTCTTCCCATGACTTCTCAGGTCGTTCACAGCATCAATAACCTTGGTGAAGAACTCTTGGACTGTCTCATTTTTTTGCATTTTGAGAAATTCATATCTCTCCTTGAACACTTGAAGCTTAGCCTCCTTCATTCTGCCATCACCTTCATAGACCTTCTACAATTTGTCCCATATCTCCTTAGCAGATTTGTAGTCCATCATTTTAGCATACTTAGCATCTGTCAATGCTGAAATGATGACGTTTGAGGCCTTCCCATTTATCTCAAACTGCCTTAACTCCTCTGGGGTTGGGTCTTTACCTTCTTTCGGAGCCACAAAACCCTCCTGTATGTGTTTCACCACATTCATGCCCATGGTTGCAAATACCACTTGCATTCTCGCTCTCCACATATGGTAGTTGGTTCTGTTAAAGATTGAAACCTTCTTGCTGAACGTAGTGCTAGTGCTGCTACCGGCTTCCATTTCTCAGTATGCTAAACAAGTCAAACTTCTGGATCCCTTCAAACTAGTACAACAAGCTGTTAAGCTTCAAACTGGTGAACCAGTGCTCTGATACCAATTGAAGTTCCCAACTTCTCCCTAGGATCTACTAGTTTGTGATACTGAGAGGGGGGGTGAATCAGTATTACCACAATTCGCAATTTGCAGGTAAGTGAACAACTTCAAACTCTTCTTAAAAGTGAAGTCTTTCTCACATACAACTAAGGTAGATCTATTGCTACCTACTAATCACAAAATTCCCCAAAGTCACCTTTCAGACACCTTGCCTAATAGATAATATGGATGTTTTTGTTTAGGTCTTCATTAGGTTATGGGTTGGCTGATACTTTAGCTGCATTCACAACTCAATTCAAAGCACAGAACATAAAGCAAATTAAGGACACACGAGATTTACGTGGTTCCGTCAACGTGACATACATCCACGGTGGTAGGGACTCTCCCTTTACCGAGACTATCCATTATACTTGTGAATACAGGTTACAATAGTTGTCTTTAATTCTCTGCTCCTTTCACTATTGCAATTACTAAGCAAGTACAATACAAAGAGTGTCACTTACTGTGGCTACCCTTCTTCTAACTTGTCTTGCCTCTGTTGAATTGAAAGACTGCTCCACTGTTGCTTAGAAGTTCACCGCAATGCTCTCTAACCTCTCTTGAAGAAATTTGGAAATATGTTGAGTTCTTTTCGTGCTTCGCCGAATTCCTTCTGTAGGTTGTCTCACACAATTCCTGCTTTCATCGTCTTACTGTCTCACCCGTCTCCTGTTTCACATTTCCAGTGCGTCGTTTAACGTCTCACAGTTTACCCCATGCTTCCGGTCTGTCACGCACATTCTGGTCTCACGCCAACATAGTCTCACGCCCCACGACTCACCTGTGCATTTCTCTCTCACCGTCCAGCTAGATTTCTCTCTCCTACTGCCGGATTTCTCTCTCTTCACCAGATTTCACTTTTCCGTTCACTATCGGGTTTCTCTCTCTTCCCAATCTGGCCATATAGGTCTTTGCCGTCCACCCACCTTCGACTGTCCAGCTGTGTCAGGTTTCTCACTCCAATGGTCTGGTTTTTCACTCTCTCCTCACCTTCCTCAGCCGCCTTTTGGCCATCTTATGTTCAATGTTTAGCCCCCCTTCGGCTGCCTCCTTCTCTCTCAATGTATTTGCCTTTTTGCTCGATTTTTCAACCGTCGATGGCTGCTTTTTCTTCTCCTTCCCGTCGACGGCTGCTCAATTGTTTCGACCATCCACCTTTGTTCTTCGTTCAGCCCGACCATCGACCGTCTCTCTCCTTCCCGTCGATGACTACCGTTTTCTCTCTCTTCCAAGTGTTTGACGGTTTCTCTCTCTAGGTTTTGCCCTACCAGATACATTATTCAATTTCCGACAACACTGTTCAATTTTTGACGATACTATTCAATTTCGACGAAACTGTTCACTACAGCTACTCTTTTCTTTTACAGGTGGTGTTCTTCTGTGTAGGGTTTGGTGTTCTCTTTGGTTGGTCGGTTGCCTAGGTTTTGCTGAATGCTCAATATTGCCGACACCCTATTCTTTGTCTTCCAAGACCTTTATATATCTCTTCCATGAAACCCTAATAGGGCTTACGTGGCGGATTTATGTTCTTGCCCTTATGCGGCGAATTTACTTTCTTGCCCCTCTATGCGGATTTACATTCTTGCCCTTCCATGTGGATTTACCTTCTTACCCTTCCATGTGACTTTACTTTCTTGCACACTTAAACCTAGTTGACAACAATTACAACCCATACAAGGCTGTGGGAACAACAAGGATGTTGAGTCCTTCTTTGATGGTTAGTGTTGGATTTGTTGTCAACACCATCTCACACGGTTATAAGTGTTGATATGAGGTTATGAATGCTGTTGAGATGTAGTGAGGTCATTGGCAAAAACCGATAATGACAAGTCAACCCTGGCATTGAGGAGTCAACGTTGACCGTGATCCTAAATTTTAGGGGTGAAGATTGATTGTTGACCCTAAATTTTAGGAAGTCAACGTTGACCATTGACCCTAAATTTTAGGAATCAAATCTGACCGTTGATTGTAGGGCAACATATGGGAATTAACAATGACCATTGATGATCATGTAGCCCTAACTCAAGGTTTTATAAATACCCCTATGCGTCTTTCAAGAAAAGGATGTGCTACAGAATTTTGAGAGAGATGGTCAAAGGAGAGAGAATGGCAAACCTAAAGGCAAGAAGAGGGTGAACGACAAAGAGAGAGGCAGCCACCAAAGGAGAAAGTGATCGGTTAAAGCAAAGAAAACAACCACCAAGGGAGGTGCAGCCATCCATGGAGGAAAGAAAAAGAGTAAGGTAGCCAGCCACCCACACCAGCAAACCCTTACCAAGATAGCCACCGCACCAACAAGCCCTCACAAAGGTGACAACAGAAGCCGACCACCATCCCAACACGTCTAGGAGACTTCCTAGTAAAAACAGCACGGCCAGGAGGCTTCCCAGCAACAACAGCACGTCCAGGAGACTTCCCAGTTGCAAAAACACATCTAGGAGACTTCCCAGTAGCAGCAGCACATGCAGGAGACTTCCTAGCAACAGCAGTAGGTCCAAGAGACTTCCTAGTAGTAGCAGCAGGTCCATAAGGGTATTACCATCACTAGTAGCATGTCCTTGCACGTCCAAGAGGGTATACCAATTGTAGCAAACATTCTTACAGGTCTAAGAGGGTATACTAGCACCAACAGTATGTCCTTGCATGTCTAGGAGGGTATAACAGCACCAGTAGCACTTTAGGAGGCTTCCCAACAACAAAAGAAGGCTCGAGAATCAAGCAAAAAACCAGAACGTGCAGTAACAAGTCCAGGAATTAGTAGCCACCTGCAGAAAGTGCAACAACAAGTTTGGGAATTAACCAGCAAACCAACAATGGTGTGAGAAGATAGCTGCAGTGCACTAGGAGAGCAGCAGCGACATGAGAAAATAGTTGCAACGTGTGGGTAAAGCAGTAGCAACATGAGAAAGTAGCAGCAGCAGTGTGAGCCAATAGTAGGAGTAGCATGCGCAGATAGCAGGAATAGCATGTGTGGATAGCAGTCGCAGTGTGCATGGACAGTATGCATAGCACATGTGGACAGTAGGAACACAGATAGTAGGCACAGCTTGTGCGGACAGCAGGTATAGCTTGTGCGAACAGTGAGCACAGCGTGTGCGGCGGATAACAGGTATAGCTTGTGCGAACAGCAAGTATAGCTTGTGAGGACAGTGGGCACAACGCATACAGATAGTAGGCAAACATGGCAATGCGAACGAACAGTATTAATTGCACACGCGGACAGTAGGAGTAAAAAGTGCTAACAAAGCACGTGTGGATAGCAGGCAGCAACGACAGTGCTTGCAGATAGCATTAACAGCACACACGAACAGCAGCGGACAAACATGGCAATGCATATGGACAGCATTAATAGCGCACGCAGACAGTAGTGGCAACACGTACGAATAGCATTAGTAAAGCATGCGAACAATAGTAGCAGTGCGTGCAGACAACAGTGGCAGCGTGTGTGGGCAGCGCCGATAGAGGGTGAGACAACATCGGCAATGAAGGAAGGAGAAGATCCATATTCTGCTCTAGCAATCTATATACATTGACTGATCATTCTTTAGAAAAGATTTTAATCACAAACTCTTGATAAACGTGTTGAAAAAGGGTGGGATACCCTTGAAGTGATGATCGAGAGATCATTGTAAGTGGTTAAGGAGTAGTCCTTCCACAAGTGGTTAAGGAGTGATCCTTCCACACCATAACTATATCCTTTGATAACAATAGTGGATTGTGTAATTTATAAGTGATCCTATCACACCGTGGACGTAGCTCACACATTGTGAGTAAACCATGTAAAAATTGTCATGTGTTCTTGGGTGCTTGCGCATTAATTTTTATTCATATGGTCACACTCACATAAAGGAGAAAATTAAAAATTGGATCATCGGTTCTAACAAGGCATAGGGGTTAAATCTGGATTGATTTGTAAAAAAAAGATAACTCATATTGATTCACCCCCCCTCTCAGTGTAAGACCTACAACAGTCCTCATCAAGTGGTATCATAGCCAATTCCTCTATTGATCCAATTTTTCTACTTTGAATTGAAGTTATGCGTTGCTGTGTGAGTTTTTATCTCTATTACTACTTGAGATCATGGATAGCATGAATAATGTTAATAGAAAGGGTATCCCTACATTTGATGGACAAAATTATTAGTTATGAAAGAATAAAATGCTCCCATATCTAATGTCCCTTGGTCTTGATGTGTTTGAGTATGCTGTTAATGGCTTCATCCCTATTGCTGAAGGTGATCCTATGATGTTAGCTGATAAGAAGATCTTGGAGTGTGATGGAAAGGCGAGAAATACCTTATACACCTCCTTGTGAAAAAAAGAATTTACTAAGGTGATGGGGTATAACACAGCTAAGCAAATCTGGGATAAGTTGTAGAACATCTATGAAGGAGACAAGGTTGTGAAGGAAGCCAAGCTACAAATCTGAAGAAGTAGATTCAAAGATATAGAGATGTAGAACGATGAGACTGTGGATGCATTCTTCACAAAAGTCAACAAAATTGTGTGCTCCATCAGAAGCTATGGAGAGGAGATCCATGATGCCACTGTAGTAAGGAAAATACTCAAAACCTTGCCAGAAGCTTACAATGCCAAAGTCTTTTCCATAAAAGATAAAGATTTGGATAGACTGCCCTTAGATGCCCTACACAGCATATTGGTGGCTTATGAAATAAGAATAGCCCTAATGAAGAAAGAAAAGCTGTCTAAGGCGGAGAAGGAGCTAACCTTCAAGGCAATGAAGAAGTTAAGGATTAAAGACCAAGAAGAGGAATCTGTCAGCAACTTTGGAGAAGAAGATGGTGATACTGAACTAGTTAAGGTCATGACATACATCACCAATAATATAAGGAAAGAAAAAGGGAAGTATAAGGGAAAACTACCCTTGAAGTGCTTTAGCTATAGAGCAATTGGGCACTTTGTCATGGACTACCCAAAGAGAAGAGAAGCAATCAGTGAGAATGATGATGAGCCGGTCTTAAGGAGGAGGACAAAACAAGCCAGCTACTCTAAAGCTGGAAATTCAGGTGCCAAAGGAAAAAAGAAATTCTTCAGATCCAAAAGAAGGAATTCTCTAAGCAAGCTAGATGAAGAGAATTCTCTAAGCAAGCTAGATGAAAAGGATTCTAAAGAAGAAGTTGATGATGATTCCGATGATGAGGCTACAAAGAATATGTTGATCGCTCAAGCAAACAATGATCAATACTCTTCAAGTGATGAGGAATCAATAGAAGAGGATAAGGATGAGTTAGTGCAGCAACTTGAGAAGCAATTGAGAGCTTGTTTGCACAAAACAATAAGTTATATGAAAATTCTGCTGTTGATGAATCTAATCTCTAGGTGAAAGAAAAAGAGTTTAAAGCAAAAGAAGAGGAGTACTTGAAGAGGATTAAGGAGTTGATTGTACTTGAGGCAGAGCAAGGAAAGATACTTGAAGATCTTGGTGCTAAGGTGATTGCACGAGAGCAAGAGGTGTTGATTTTGCAACCTAAGCTCCACAAGGCCGAGTCCGAGTTAAAGAAGCATGAAGAAGGCTTTATACAAGCTATGGAAGTGAAAAGAGAGTCATCATCAATAAATGCCATCAAGGAGAATGCTACTAGAAAGTTGAATGAGTGTTTAAGCAATCAAAGACCTCATTCCATAGGGAAGAAAGGACTTGGCTACTGAAGTTCCCAGCTTCTCCCTAGGATCTACTAGTTTGTGATACTGAAAGGGGGGGTGAATCAGTATCACCACAATTCGCAATTCGCAAGTAAGTGAACAACTTCAACCTCTTCTTAAAAGCAAACTCTTTCTCAAACTCGACTAAGGTAGATCTATTGCTACCTACTAATCACAATAGTCCCCAAAGTCACCTTTTAAACACCTTGCCTAATAAACAATTCGGATGTTCTTGTTTAGGTCTTCGTTAGGTTATGGGTTGGCTAATACTTTAGCTGCGTTCACAACTCAATTCAAAACACAGAACGTAAAGCAAATTAAGGACACACAAGATTTACGTGGTTCCGTCAACGTGACATACATCTACGGTGGTAGGGACTCTCCCTTACCAAGACTATCCACTATACTTGAGAATTCCAGTTACAATGGATGTCTTAATCCTCTGCTCCTTTCACTATTGCAATTACTAAGTAAGTACAATACAAAGAGTGTCACTTACTGTGTCTACCCTTCTTCTAGCTTGTCTTGCCTCTATTGAATTGAAAGGCTGCTCCACTGCTGCTTAGAAGTTCACCGTAACACTGTCTAACCTCTCTTGAAGAAATCTGGGAATATGTTAAGTTCTTTCCGATGCTTCACCAAATTTCTTCTCTACATCGTCTCACATAACTCCTACCTTCACCGTCTCATGGTCTCACCCATCTCCTTGCCCCATGATCTCACTGTCTCACGGCTCGCCTCACGTACGTTTCTAGTTTGCCCTAGTGAGTTTCACACCTCCTTTGGCCGTATTAGATTTTTTTTCTTTTCTGCCAGTCACTATTCATTGGCCGTCCATCCCTCTGTTCTGGCCATAACGGGTTTTTCTCTCCTTCCTTGTTTAGCCGTCGGGTTTCTCTCTCCTTCCGCCAGTGGTGTGTTTTGCCATGCTCACTTGGTTGGCTGTCAGATTTCTTTCTCTCCTTCTCGTCGACTCCTCTGTTCTAACCGTATACCTCTTTTCTCTCTCTTCCAACGGCTGTCTCAATTTTTCTCTCTTTCTCTCGTGTTCTACTGACGGTCTCTCTCTCTTTGTCCAACCGGATCTCTCTCACCGTCTAGCTGGATCTATCTCACCTTCCACTCTGTTTTGTCATCGACTCACTTTACTGAAATTAGTGCAAAAAAGCTGAAATCAAAGAAAGTGCTTTATGTTGAAGGGCTAAAACACAATCTTATCAGTGTTAACTAATTGTGTGATAATGGATATGAAGTTACTTTCAACAAGAGTGGCTGCACAGTAAAAAGATTAAGAGATGGTGTTGTTCTTACTAAGGGTGAAAGAACAAATGGAAACTTATATCAAGTTTTCAAAAGCAAAAACACATTCTACATGAGCACTAAAGATGACAATTTGTTGTGGCATGGAAGATTGACACTTCTTGGACAAAAGAGGTTAAACATAAGTATTCAGCCATACCCTAGAGGCTGAGGTATTCTTTAACCCCTCTCCCCTTCCCTCTTCTATTTTTCTTTGGATTTTGTTGTCAAAGGGGGAGATATTTTGCATAAATCCAAAGAGAGTATGTATTTATAAAAAGGGAGAGTAGCTTGATGGATAAAGGGGAAGAACGTGTGAATGCAGAGAAGTAGAAAAGGGGAGTTAAACCAAGTTAAGTGAGATGCATAGTTCAGGGGGAGCTATGATTGACTATGTGGAGGGGATGTTATGCATGGTTGGATATAATGTGTTGCTAACAAATCCAAAGGGGGAGATTATTAAGCCCAACTTTGATGACTAATGTTGGATTTGTTGTCAACATCATCTCACATGGTTATATTTGTTGATGTAAGGTTATAAATGCCATTGAGATGTAGTGAGGTCATTGGCAGAAACTGATGATGACAAGTCAACCTTAGCATTGAGTAGTCAACATTGACCATGATCCTAAATTTGAGGGGTCAAGATTGACCATTGATCGTTAACTGTTGACTCTAAATTTTAAGAAGTCAATGTTAACCATTGACCCTAAATTTTGGAAATCAAATCCGGTTATTGATTGTAGGGTAACATATGGGAATTAACGATGACTGTTAATGATCGTGTAGCCTTAATTTCAAGGCTCTATGAATAACCCTATACGTCTTGCAAGAAGGGGGTGTGCTGCAAAATTTTGAGAGAGCTAGCCAAAAGAGAGAGAACAGCAAACCTAAAGGTAAGGAGAGGGTGAATGGCAAAGAGTGAGGCAGCCACCAAAAGAGATAGTGACTAGCCAAGGCAAAGAAGACAGCCACCAAGGGAGGTGCAGTCGGCCAAAGAGGAAATAAAGAGAGCAAGGTAGCTGGCCACCTACACCAGCAAACCCTCACCAAGATAGCCATCGCACCAGCAAGCCCTCATAAAGGTGACAGTAGAACTTGGCCACCATCCCAATACGTCCAAGAGACTTCCCAGTAGTAGCAGCATGGCCAGGAGGCTTCCCAACAGTAGCAACACGTCCAAGAGACTTCCCAACAACAGCAACACATCCAGGAGGCTTCCTAACAGTAGCAACACATCTAGGAGGCTTCCCAACAGTAGCAACACGTCCAAGAGACTTCCCAACAACAGCAACACATCCAGGAGGCTTCCTAACAGTAGCAACACATCTAGGAGGCTTCCTAACAGTAGCAACACGTCCAAGAGACTTCCCAACAACAGCAACACATCCAGGAGGCTTCCTAACAGTAGCAACACGTCCAAGAGACTTCCCAACAACAGCAACACATCCAGGAGGCTTCCCAACAGTAGCACATCCCGGAGACTTCCCAGCAA
>CM038604.1:5482942-5494447 GCA_021533255.1 Ceriops tagal
TCCAGGAGGCTTCCCAACAGTAGCACATCCCGGAGACTTCCCAGCAACAACAGCATTTCCAGGAGGCTTCCCAACAACAACAGCAAGTCCAAGAGGGAATACCAGTGCCAGTAACACATTGCTGCATGTTCAAGAGGGTATACCAACACCAGTAGCATATCCCTGCACATCCAGGAGGGTATTCCAATAGTAACAGAAGTCCCTATAGGTCCAGAAGGGTATACCAGCCCCAACAGCATGTTCCTGCATGTCCATGAGGGTATACTAGCAATAGTAGCACGTCCTTGCACGTCCAAGAGGGTATACCAGCAACAGCAACATGTCCTTGCATGTCCAGGAGGGTATACCAACACTAGCAGCAGAAGCACGCTTGGGAATCAAGCAAAAAATCAGAACGTGTAATAGCAGGTCCGAGAATTAGTAGCCACCTACAGAAAATGCAACAGCAAGTCCAAGAATCAACCAGTAAACCAGTAATGGTGTGAGAAGACAACTGCAGTGAGCAGGGATAGCAGTAGTGGCACAAGAAAATAACTGTAACGTGTGAGGTGAGCAATAACAACTCAAGAAAGCAGCAACAGTGGTGCGAGCTGATAGCAAGAGCGGTGCATATGGATAGCAGGAATAGCGTATGCGGATAGAAGCTGCAGTGCACATGGACAGCAGGTGCAAAGACTGCGGACAATAGAAGCAGTGCTCATGGATAGCAGGCACAGTGTGCATGGACAGCAAGCATAGTGCATGCAAACAGTAGGTAGACATGACGATGTGAACAGACAATATTAACTATGCACGCAGACAACGCCCAGACAGTGGGCACAGCACACATCGACAGTGGGCGCAGAGAGCACGGACAGCAAGCACAGAGAGCGCGGACAACAGGAGGAGAGAATGCTGAGAGAGCATGTGTGGACAACAAGCAGCAGTGACAGTACATTTAGACAACATTAATAGCACATGTAAACATCGGACAAATGCGGCAGTGCGTACAGACAGCATTAACAACGCGCGTGGACAGCAGTGGCAACGCATACATACAACATTAGCAAAGCATGCGAATAGTAGTAGCAGCGCATGTAGATAGCAACAGTAGTGTGCACGGGCAGCACCAATAGCAAGTGAGACAACACCAGTAGCAAAGGATGGAGAAGATTCATATTCTGCTCTAGCAATCTGTATAAATTGAGTGATTGTTCTCCAAGAAAGGTTTTAATCACAAACTCTTGGGAAACGTGTTAAAAAAGGGTGGGATACCCTTAGAGTGATTGGTAGATCATTGTAAGTGGTTAAGGAGTAGTCCTTTCACACCATAACTATCCCTTGATAACAAGAGTGTTGTTTAGGAGTGATCCTATCACATTGTGGACATAGCTCACATATTGTGAGTGAAGGACATAAAAATTGTCATGTGTTCTTGGGTACTTGTGCATTAATTTTTATTTGTACGGTCACACTCATATAAAGGAGAAAATTAAAAATTGGATCATCGATACTAACAAGCCACAGAGGTTAAATCTGGATCGATTTGTAAAAAAAAAAGATAGCTCCCACTGATTCACCCCCCGTTTCAATGTGAGACCTACAACAGCCCTTATCATAAGATAGGGTTCATTTAGATGGGGAAAAGAAGGCTGAAGTGGTTAGGTAGGCAACTTCATGAGAAAGCTAAGCTTAACATTGAGAGAAAAACCAAATAGTATAAAACACAAGCCAATAAGGGTTGTAGACATATCACTTTTGAACATGGTGATTGGGTACACTTGCGGAAGGATAGGTTTCCTATACAAAGGAAATCAAAGTTGCAACCAAAGGGAGATAGTCCTTTTCAAGTGGTGGCAAGAATCAATGATAACGCATATAAACTTGACTTGTTAGGTGAGTATAATGTGAGTGCAACATTTAATGTTTCTAACCTTTCTCCTTTTCTCTTTGATGATGTAGGTACTGATTTGAGGACAAATCATTTTGAGGAGAGTGGACATGATGGAAGCCATATTATACTAACTCAAATCAACAAGGGAGTTGATGCTTTGCAAAAACTTGGACCACCAATGACAAGGGCATGGTCAAAGAAAATAAAGGAAGCACTCAATAACCTGTTATGTGACATTTACTTACAAGAAGTTGCTAGGCACAAAGTTAAGGATGATGGAGGCTTCACCAGAGCTTGCAAATGTGTCATCTGTGGAGGAATATGAAACCCATGGCCTTGGGAAGGAAGTTAGAGTTGGGAGCCCTTGTTTGGGCATTTAAATGGATTATTTTCATAGGTTATATTGTTATGTAGTGAGTTGGACGAATTTCAGCATCTTAATGGGTCATTTTCGTGGGTTTTATTATTATTTAATGGGCTGGATGAATTTCCTTAATAAGCCCACCTTAGTAGTTAGAGTTTTTGGGGGTTAACATATAAAAAGGGAAAAAGGATGACTTGAGGGGGCAAAACTTCGTTTTATGAGTGAATGAGTTATTTTCTCTGGTTTTTTTAGAACTAATTCTGAACTTTCATACTTGAGTTTGTTGGTTCACTAGAATTATCTTCTTCCATGTTATCATTATTAGGAGTGATGTCCTATAGTTCTGGTTCTTAGTTGTTTATAATCATTAGGTCAGAACTCCAATCTCTTAACCTTTGTTAGAACAATCTTATACCAACATTAATGTTGGGTTCCATTTGCATATAATCGGTGTTCGTATCATTTGATATCAAAGCTTTGGCTCTAACTCAGGTAAGTTATCCTTTTGATATCATCTTTTTTCATGTGTTCTTCATTGTTGGTTGAATTATCAAAAAGAAAAGAAAAGAAAAGAAAAATTCATGTGTTTCTTGTGTTTCACTATTGCTATCATTCATTTTGCAAAAATACCTATTAGTTAACCAAAAAAAAATAATTTAAAAAAAGAAGGCATTCCTTCTTTATGTACTTCTTATGTTTCCTGTTGCTATTCATTCCTTCTGCAGAAATACCCATTAGTTAACAAATAAAAAAGAAGAATGGCTTCATTGTTCAATTAGTCATTTACTCAATTATATTTGATAATCGATTATTGCCATTGTATTGCTTATATCATTGAATTCCTTGTCATTCTATTTGCTTGATTGCCCATCTTCCTTGATCATGTCACTTCTCTAAAAAGGTAGGTCTAAGATTGATATATTCAAGTTTTATTTGTTATTAATTAGTTTGCCTAGAACTATTGAAAGAGCTTTTAGAGTCTTACATTTTATTGTGTGAAACACGAGAGTTGAGGATTACTACAGTTGAGTAGAGAGCAAACATGTAAAGGAGTGAGTTTTGTGAGGTATACTCTTTATTTTCTAACAATCTCATAGGTATAATGCCTAATGGCAAAGAAGGCAATTCCCACATGGAAAGGAGGAAGTAGTTGTTCCTAATTTCAAATTACTCATGAAATCCTTAGAGCAAAAGTTTGATAAGATTGACCACATGTTTTGGGAAGTCAAGGATAGGATGAATAAAATAGAAGGGGAATCGAGTGTGAATCCTAAACGACCAGCTGGGAGGGTTGTGAAAGAGCAATTTGAAAATGATTTTGGTGAAGATGTTGATGATTATTATGATGAGGGTGATAATGCTAGTAGAAATTTTGGAGGTGGATTTAGAGGAGGACATGGTCATGGGAATGGTAGAGGAGTAAGAGGCAATGGAAATGTTTATGATAGGTAAAATAAAGGTTGGGATAATAGAAATATAGTGGAAGAAGGGGTAGACAAAAATCTTAGTAGTATTAAAATGAAAATACCTTCTTTTCAAGAGAAAATTGACCTTGATGTCTATTTGGATTGCAAACAAAAGGTATAATTAATATATAAGTGCCATAACTTCTTTGAGGAAGAAAAGATAAAGTTAGTTGTGGTAGAGTTCACTAATTATGCTATAATATGGTGAGGTAACCATGTCTAGGTTTCTCCAAGGGTTGAATAAAAGTATAGTTGATGTGGTAAAATTGCAACACTATGTAGAGCTAAAGGAGATGGTACACATTGTCATGAAAGTTGAGAGGCAGCTTAAGGGAAGTAGTATTTCTAGATGTAATTAGAACTCAGGTTCATTTTTTTGGAAGCCGAACTAGGGGAAGAAGGAAGAGAAGATGACTCATAAGCTTAAAACCAATTCACATAGACCCAAGACTAGTGGAGACAACCTTGAAAAGGGAAATTTTGAGGAAAAACTTAAGGACACTCAAGGAAAAAGTAGGGACATCAAATGCTTTAGATGTCTAGGTAACGGTCATATGGCTTCATAATGTCTTAACAAGAGAACCATGTACCTTAAAGAGAATGGTAACTATGTGTCATTTGAGCCCATCTTTGATGGCTAATGTTGAATTTGTTGTTAACACTATCTCATATGGTTATATGTGTTGATTTGATGTTATGAATGCCATTGAGATGTAGTAAGGTCATTAGGAGAAAATGGTGATGACAAGTCAACCTTAGCATTGAGGAGTTAATGTTGACTGTTGACCCTAAATTTTAGGGATCAAGATTGACCGTTGACCATTCACCATTGACCCTAAATTTTAGGAAGTCAATGTTGACTATTGACCCTAAATTTTAGGAATCAAATTTGGCCATTGATTGTAAGGCAACATGTGGGAATTAATGATGATCGTTGATGATCGTGTAGCCCTAATGCCAAGGCTCTATAAATACCCTTATGTGTCTTGCAAAAAGAAAACTGAGGGCTATAAAAAATTGAGTGAACACCAAGGAAAGAGGTGAGCGACAAACCTAGGGAAAAAGGGAGGTGAATGGTAAAGAGGAGGTAGCCACTAAGCAAGGTGCAACTGGCTAAAAAGGAGAGAAAGAAAGCAAGGGGCAGTCGGACAAGGAGAGTGCAGCAGCCACCAAGGAAAGAAGGCAAGGCAGCCAACCAAGAATAGTGCAACAACCACTAAGGAAGGAAGGCAAGACAGTTGACCAAGGAGAGAAAGAAAAAAGGCAAGGCAGTCAACGAAGGAGAGGCAGTAAGGCAGCCTGCCAAAGAGAGTGCAGCAGCCACCAAGAAGAGGCAGCAAGGCAGCCAGCCAAGGAGAGTACAACAGCCACTAAGGAGAAGCAACAAGGTGCAGCTAGCCAAGGAGGAAAGAAAGAGAACAAGGTGCCAACCACCCACACCAGCAAACCTTCACCAAGACAACCACCATACCAATAAGCCCTTACAAAGGTGATAGTAGTAGCCGGCCATCACACCAATAGGTGAGACAACACCAGTAACAAAGGAAGGAGAAGATCCATATTCTGCTCTAATAGTCTGTATAAATTGAGTGATCATTCTCCAAGAAAGGTTTTAATTACAAACTCTTGGTAAATGTATTAAAAAAAAAGGGTGGGATACCCTCGGAGTGATCGAGAGATCGTTGTAAGTGGTTAAGGAGTAGTCCTTTCACAAGTGGTTAAGGAGTGATCCTTCCATATCATAACTGTATCCCTTGATAGCAAGAGTGGATTGTGTGATTTAGGAGTGATCCTATCACACCATGGACGTAGCTTACACATTAGGAGTGAACCACATAAAAATTACTATGTGTTTTTGGGTGCTTGCATATTAATTTTCATTCATACAATCGCGCTCACATAAAGGAGAAAATTGAAAATTGGATCATCAGTTCTAACAAGTCACAGAGGTTAAATTCGAATCGATTTGTAAAAAGAAGATAGCTCACACTGATTCACCCCCCCTCTCACTGTGAGACCAACAATGGTCATCGTCAGTGTCTGGCAGCAAAGCTAGTAATGAAGACTAAATGCCACCACCAGAGGATGCTAGTGATGTTTATAATCAAAAGTGGCATTTGAATCCTATAGTTCTCTTGGTTGTTTATAATCATTGGATTAGAACTCCAATCCTTTAACCTGTGCTAGAATGATTCTATACCAACATTGGTGTTGGGTTCTGTTTACATATAATCAAAGTTCATATTAGGTAGTGTGTGAGGAACAAATTTCTTTTAATAACTAATGTGTTTTTGTAGGTTGTAAACATGAGTAGTGAAGGAGAAGTGCATGATATAGATGTAAAGATTTGGATAAAGGTTGTCTCCAAGCTATTTAAGATGATAAATGCAAGGTTATATGAGTTACAATCACCTAGCAAATCTAAATCCTTTTGAAGATGAGTAATTGAGGATGAAGATAAGGAAGAGTTAGACTATAAAGAATTAAACTCAAGAAAAGGCAGGAAGGTTATTTCTAAAAGAGATAGCAATTTGGGCAACATAAAGATGAAGATTCCAGCATTTCAAGTGAAGAATGATCTAGAACTTTATTTGGAGTGGAAAAGAAAGGTTAAGCATGTATTTAATTGCTAGAATTATTTCGAAGAGAAGAAAGTAATATTAGCAATTGTAGAATTCATTGATTAAGCAAGTATTTGGTGGGACCAATTGGCGATAAGTAGAAAGAGGAATGGTGAAGGGCCAATTCAGTCATGGGAAGTGATGAAATTAGTAATGTGAAAGAGATTTATACCTAGCCACTACTATAGAGACTTGCATAGAAAGTTACAAGGGCTAGTGCAAGGGTCCATGAGTGTGGAGGATTATTATAAGGAGATGGAGATAGCCATTTTTAGAGCCAATGTAGAGGAAGACTAAGAGGCTACGATGGCAAGGTTTATTGGTGGTTTGAACAATGTAAAAGGGAAAAATTCAAGCGAAAAGGGTGAGGTAGAGAGAAAAACTAAAGAGAAAAGTAAGAGGGTGAGTGTGATTTATTTCTCCTAGAGATTACCTCCTTTAAAAGGAATTGAGTACCAAATAGACTTTATACCTAGTGCTAGCATACCAAACCAACTTGCCTACAAAGCTAATCCAAATGAAACGAAGGAGATACAGAGACAAATGGATGAGTTGGTCAAAAGTGTTATGATAGCAAGGTAGTAACTACTTATACTTATATGCAAGAATATTTATTTTTTATCTAATAACCATAACCCCTTTTTGCCTAGTGTGGTTGTTTCGTTATTGTAAGAGTTCAAAGATTTATTTCTCGAAGAGATTCCCTACGGATTACCTTCTTGAAGAGGAATTGAGTGCCAAATAGACTTCATACCTAGTACTACCATACCAAATTGACTTGGCTATAGAGCTAATATTAAGGAAACCAATAAGATGTAAAGGCAAGTGGATAAGTTAGTGCAAAAGGGATTTACAAGAGGAAGTCTTAGCCTATGTTGGGTTCTTGTCATCTCAATTCCAAAAAAAGATTAAACATGGTAAATGTGTGTGGATTGTCGAGCCATCAATAAGATCACTATAATGTACAAATATCTTATCTTTAGATTAGATAATATGCTTGATGAGTTGTAGGTTCATGTGTGTTTTCAAAAATTGATTTAAAGAATAACTACTATCAAATTCCTATGAAAAAGAGAGATGAATGGAAGACAACATTCAAAACTAAATATGGATTGTATGAGTGGTTAGTAATGCCTTTTGGATTAACCAATGCACTAAATACATTCATGAGCATAATGAATCATGTCTTGTGTTTTTTCATAGGGAAATTTGTAGTAGTTAATATTTTAATTTATAGCAACAATTTGGATGAACATGTGAAACGCTTACATGCTGTGTTTAGTATGTTAAGAGAGAACTGATTGTATGCTAATCTCAACAAGTGCACATTTTGCATGGAATCCATTGGTGTTTTTTTTTTTTGGCTATGTTGCCTATAAGGTATTAGTGTGGATGGGGAGAAGGTAAAGGCGATAAGGATTGGCCTATGCCTAAGAATGAGAATAAAGTAAGAAGTTTTCATGATTTAACAAGTTTTTATCAAAGGTTTGTTAAGGATTTTAGTTTTATTGCTACATCTTTGAATAAACTTGTTAAAAAGCTTGTTGTTTTTAAGTAAGATGATGGTTATGATTAGACTTTTAGTGCCTTGAAAGAAAAGCTTACTTATGCACCTTTGTTATACTTACCTAACTTTGATAAAACTTTTGAGGTAGAATGTGATTTATGTAGAATAGGAATAGGGGCTATTTTGATGCAAGATTTTAAACCAATTGCTTATTTTAATGAAATGCTAAGTGGGGCAGACTTAATTATTCTACTTATGACAAGGAACTTTATGCATTGTTATGAACTCCTCAAACATAAGAGCATTTTGATCATTATTTGTGACCAAAGGAATTCATCATTCATTCTAATCATAAGAGTTTAAAGTTATTAAAATCCAAAGGTAAGCTTAATAAAAGACATGCTAAATGGTTGGAGTTCATAGAACCATTTCCTTATGTCACAGGTACAAACATCGAAAGGAAAACATTGTTACTGATACATGGTCTAGTAGGTATGCATTATTTCTTTGTGAACTAAGTTATTTGGTTTTGAATTGCTTAAGGGCTTATATGCTAATGATTCTGATTTTGGCCAACTATGGAATACATGTGATAAATGTGTGTTTGGTGATTTTTATAAGCATGAAGGATTTTTGTTTAAGAGAGATAAATTATGTGCACCTATTTGTTTTATTTGTTAGTTACTTATTAGGGAAACTCATAAGGGTTGTTTAATGGGGCACTTTGTTATGTAGAAGACTTTAGATATATTGTATGAACATTTTCATTAGCTTAATATAAAGCATGATGTGCAATTTATTTGTGATAAGTGCATTACATGTAGGCAAGCAAAGGCTAAAGTTAAATTGCATGGTTTGTATACACCTTTACTTGTACCTTACCAATCTTGGATGATTTCTATGGACTTTGTCTTAGGATTACCAAGGTCTCAAAGTGGTAAGGACAACATATTTGTTGTTGTTGATAGGTTTAGCAAAATGACTCATTTTGTTGCATGTTCTAAATCCAATGATGCAACACATGTTATCGAGTTGTTCTCTAAGGAAGAGGCATGCTTGCATAGATTGCCAAGAACCATTGTTAGTAATAGGAAAGTTTAAGTTCTTAAGTCATTTTTGGCACACATTATGAAGTAAATTGGGAACTAAACTCTTATATTCTACTATTGCACATCCTTAAATGGATGGACAATCCAAAGTAGTTAATAAGACACTCTTTACCTTGTTACGTGCTATCATTCAATAGACCTTAAGGTAATGGGAAAAGTGTTTAACACATATTGAATTTACTTATAATAGATTTGTTCATTCTACAACTTCCTTATCACTTTTTGAAGTTACTTATTGTTTTAATCCTTTAACTCTTTTGGATATTTTATCTTTGCCTACTAATGAACATACTAATATTTATGTTAAGAAAAAGGCAGAATTTATGAAGGATTTATATGCTAAGGTTTGGGCTAACATTAAAAGGAAGAATGAGCAATATGCTAAGTAAGTTAATAAGGGGCATGTGAAGGTTGTATTTGAACCTAATGAATAAGTGTAGGTGTATATGTAAAAGGAACAGTTTCCCCCCTAAGAAAGTCTAAATTGCAACCTCAAGGAAATAGACCTTTTCAAGTCTTGGAGAGAATTAATGACAATGTCTAGAAGTAACCAAGCAACTATCGTGATGTTAGTACTACTTTTAATGTTGTTGACTTATCTTTGTTCAATATAGGTGATTCAAGGATGAATCCTTTCAAGGAGGGGGGGAATTAACAGAGGAACTAGGCTCTGATACCACTTAATGAGGACCTTTTTAAGTCTCACACTAAGAGAGGGGGTGAATCAGTGTGAGATATTCATTTTTATAAACCTATCTAGATTTAACCTCTGTGACTTGTTAAAGCCGATGATCTAATTATTTAACTTTTTCCTTTATGTGATACTAGTTGTATGGATATTAATCAAACACGAGCACCCAAGAACGCACAACAATTTTTATGTGGTTCACCTATAATGTATGAGCTACATCTACAGTGTGATAAGATCACTCCTAAATCACACAATCCACTCTTGTTATCAAGGGATACAACAATGTTGTGGAAGGATCACTCCTTCACCACTTATGGAAGGACTACTCCTTAACCACTTACAACGATCTCCTAATCGAGGAGTTGATCTTCTGATCACTCTAAGGGTATCCCACCCTTTTTTAGCAAGTGTATCAAGAGTTTATAATAAAAAATTTCCTAAAAAATGATCACTCAAAACGTTCTTGGAGAACGATCACTCAATGTGTATAAACTGCTAGTGTAGAATATGGATCTTCTCCTTCCTTTGCTGCCGTTGTTGTCTCACCTGCTACTGGTGTTGCCTGCATGCACTGCTACTGCTGCCTGCACAAGCTACTGTTGCTACTCGCACAAGTTGTCGTTGTTGTCCGCGCACGCTGCTGTTGTCCATTGTGCTGCTGCTACTGTCCGCACGCACTGCTGCTATTGTCCACATGTGCACAGGCTATTGTCGCTGCCTGCATATTCTGCCATTGCTATTCACATGCAATGCTACTATTGAGATCATAAGCTGCTAGACTCAGAATGTCTACTGGAGTTACTGCAACTGTTACTGTTATTGCGTTTGTTGGAGATTGCTAAATTGTCTGCTGTTGGTAATACGCCTACTGGACATGTTGCTGGGGCTAGTATACCTTCCTGGATGTGCTATTGGTGTAGGGATACCCTCTTGGACGTGTTACTGGTGCAGGGACATGCTGCTAGTGTAGAGACATTCTAGTTTGCTACTAGTTGCTGGACTTACAATTTGTAGGTTCTATTTTTGCTTGCTTGGCTGCTTGATTCTTAGACTTGCAATTTGCATGTTGTGGTTTCGAGTTACAAGTTTTGCTTACACCTTTTGCTAGCTTTCCTCCCTTGCTGCCAGAACCTGTTGGTGGCTACTGACCTTGCTGGTTTTTCTCCCTTGCTGTAAGATCTATAAGTAACTGCTGACCTTCCTGGTTTATCTCCCTTGTTGCAAGATTTGTAGGTGGCTGCTAACCTTCCTAGTTTGCCTCTCTTGTTGTCGAACCTGCTGCAATTGGCTTTGTGATAGTCGGTTGCTCTCTCTTTGGTAACTACCTCTCTCTTTGCCGTTCACCTCTCCTTGTGGTTGCCTTTAGATTTGCCATTCTCTCTTAAAAATCTGCAGTATACATTCTCTCTTGCAGCCCACACAAGTCTTGCAAGATGCATGAATATATTTATAGAGCATTAAGATTAGGGTTACACAATCATCAACAATTATTGTTGATTCCCAAAGGTTACCTTACAATCAACGGCTAAATTTGATTCCTAAAATTTAGGGTTAATGGTGTTGAGCCTATCTTTGATGACTAATATTGAATTTGTTATCAACACTATCTCACATAGTTATATGTGTTAATGTGATATTATGAATGCTGTTGAGATATAGTGACGTCATTAGGAGAAACCGATGATGACAAGTCAACCTTGACGTTAAACAGTCAACGTTGACCGTGACCCTAAATTTTAGGGATCAAGATTGACTATTGACTGTTGACCATTGACCCTAAATTTTAGGAAGTCAATGTTGACAATTAACCTTAAATTTTAGGACTCAAATCTGACTGTTAATTGTAGGACAACATGTGGGAATTAATGAAGACC
>CM038604.1:5496686-5526874 GCA_021533255.1 Ceriops tagal
TAGTAAGAAAAATACTTAGAACCTTACCAAAAGCTTACAACGCCAAAGTCTCTTTCATAGAAGATAGAGATATGGATAGGCTGCCCTTAGATGACTTGCATAGCATATTGGTGGCTTATGAAATGAGGAATAACCCCAATGAAGAAAGAAAAGCTATCTAAGGTGGAGAAGGAGTTGGCCTTCAAGGCAATGAAGAAGTTAAGGATTAAAGACCAAGAAGAGGAATCCGTTAACAGCATTAGAGAAAAAGATGAAGATACTAAAATAGATGAGTTCATTACATACATCACCAACAATATAAGGAAAGGAAAAGGGAAGTACAAGGGAAAACTACACTTAAAGTGCTTTAGCTGTGGAGCAATTGGGCTTTTTACCGTGGACTACCCAAAGAGAAGAGAAGCAAATAGTGAGGATGATAATGAGTCGGTCCTAAGGAGGAAGACAAAACAATCTAGCCATTATGAAGCTGGAAATTCAAGTGCCAAAGGAAAAAAGAAATTCTTCAGATGCAAAAGAAGGAATTTTCTAAACAAGCTAGATGAAGAGGATTTTAAAGAAGAAGTTGATGATGATTCTGATGATGAGGTTGCAAAGGATGTGCTGGTCGCTTAAGGAAATGATGATCAAGACTCTTTAAGTGATGAGGAATTGTTGTTCCCACAACCTTGTATGGGTTGTAATTGTTGTCAACTAGGTTTAAGTGTGCAAGAAAGTAAAGCCACATGGAAGGGCAGGAAGGTAAAAGTCAAATGGAGGGCAAGAACGTAAAAGCCACATGGAAGGGCAAGACAGTAAATTCCTTGCAAGTAAGCCTTATTAGGGTTTTATGGAAGAAAGTATACAAAGACCTTGGAAGACAAAACTAGGGCAAGACCAACACAATTGAATATACGGTAAAATTAGAGTGGACGGCGAAGGAGAGGAAAAACCCGACAACCAAATAGGGGAAGGAGAGAAAAACCAATACGGCTAAGTAAAGGGTGGAAAAAAAAACAGAACGGTCGACAAAAATAGAGAAAAGAAGAGGAGGCCAATGAAGTGAAACGAAAAAAAAAACACTACATGTAAAAGAGAGAGAAACCCCAACCTTAGGAGAGAGAGAAAGTGGTGAATGGCCGAAGAGGGACAGCAGGCCAAAGAAGAGCCACCACCGGCTAGAGGAGAAAACCAGCATGGCAGAACAGGGGAAGGAGAGAAAAATTCGACAGCCCAAAGAAGAGAGAGACCACCGTCGGCAGAACAAGGGAAAAAGAGAGAATACATGACGGCCGAAAGGGGGCGAAGGAAAGAAAATCTGGAACGGCACACCAGAAGTCGGCAATTGAGCAAAATGAACAGCAAACCTAGACAACTAGCCGACCAAAGAGAGAAAACGTGAGGAAGGAGTCAGCCAAACAAAAAGACATCCAAAGCAAACCACTCAACAAATACAAGGGAGCAAACGACAAACCACCACCTACAAAGGAGAAGACACGGCTGGACAGCAACCAAAGGTGAACGGCAAATCACAAATCAAAAGGTGCTGGACAGCAAAACACAAAGGAGAGACGACAAGAAAGGGTACAAGACAAGAAGAGAGGGAAACCGTCTAAAGAGAAGAGATGTCCAAGCAAGAAGACAACCGGCCAAACACAAAGGAGGAATTGTCCAAGCAGGGAGACAACCAGCCAACCAAAGGTAAACGTCCAACCAACCTACATAACCAAACAAAAAGGTGAACAACCAAATAGGTCTGGACAGCAAGGAGGAGAATGTCCAACCAAGAGTGGACATTGGACAGCAAGGGAAGACGGCTAGGAGACAGCATGGCAAGGAGACAACACACGGCAAAAGAAGATATGTCCAAGGGATACCTTGGACAGCAAGGGAAACCGTGTGACAGCTGGAGAAAATCGCGTGACTCACGTAAGAGAGAAGACAGCACACCGTCCGTAAGGGAAGAGAGGAGAAACCGTGAAAGAGGAGACCACCGGGAGAGCAAACCAAGCTGTCAGGAGGTGTGAAACGGACAAGTGCAAACCAGAAACAGTGGTAAGGTGTGTGACCAGCAAGGCGTGCAAAGTAGAAACGTACGTAAGACATGAAACACCAAACCAGAAGCGTGCGCGAGGCGTGTGACCAGCAAAGGGTGCAAACCAGAAACGTGCGTAAGACGTGGAACAGCAAACCAGAAATGTGAGGCGAGCCGTGAGACAAGGAGACGTGTGAGACCGTGAGACGGTGAAAGCAGGAGTTGTGTGAGACAACCTAAAGAAGGAATTCGGTGAAGCATCAGAAAGAACTCAACGTATTTCTAGATTTCTTTAAGAGAGGTTAAACTGCATTGTGGTGAACTTTTAAGCGGCAGTGGAGCAGCCTTTCAATTCAACAGAGGCAAGATAAGCTAGAAGAAGGGTAGACATAATAAGTGACACCTTTGTATTGTACTTGCTTAGTAATTGCAATAGTGAAAGGAGCAGAAGATTAAGGCATCCATTGTAACTGAAATTCTCAAGTATAGTGGATAGTCTCGGTAAGGGAGAGTCCCTACCATCATGGATGTACGTCACATTGACAGAACCACGTAAATCTCGTGTGTCCTTAATTTGCTTTACGTTCTGAATTTTGAATTGAGTTGTGAACGCAGCTAAAGTATCAGCCAACCCATAACCTAACGAAGACCCAAACAAAAACATTCAAATTGTCTATGAGGCAAGGTGTCTGAAAGGTGACTTAAGAGACTATTGTGATTAGTATGTAGCAATAGATCTACCTTAGTCGAGTCTGAGAAAGAGTTCGCTTTTAAGAAGACGTTGAAGTTGTTCACTTACCTGCAAATTGTGAATTGTGGTGATACTGATTCACCCCCCCTCTCAGTATCACAAACTAGTAGATCCTAGGGAGAAGTCGAGAACTTCAGGAATCAACAGAAGAGGATGAGGATGAGTTAGTGTAGCAACTTAAGAAGGAATTAAGAGCTTGTTTACACAAAAACAACAAGTTGGAAAAAGAGGTAAAACATCTCAAGAAGTTGTATGACAATGTTGCTGTTGATGAATCTAATATCCAGGTGAAAAAAAAGAGTTTGAACTAAAAAAGGAGTACTTAAAGAGGATTGAGGAGCTGATTGTACTAGAGGCAAAGCAAGAAAAGATGAACGAAGATCTTGGCGCTAAGGTGATTACACAAGAGTAAGAGGTGTTGATTTTGTAAGCCAAGCTTCACAAAGCTGAGTCCGAGCTAAAGAAGCATAAAGAAAGCTTTATGCAGGCCATGGAAGTGAAAGAAGAGTCATCATCAGCAATGCCATCAAGAAGGATGCTACTAGAAAGTTAAATGAGTGTCTAAGCAATCAAAGACCCCATTCTATAGGGAAGAAAGGACTTGGCTATATTGAAAAGCCAAGTGAGAAGGTGGAAGAAAAGAAGAAAATTGTGTTCGTACCCGAAAGCAAGCATAATGATGTGATCGAGGAAAGAGACCAACCCAAGTTAAAATGAGTTAGGAAAGATGTGGTAGAGACTCCCATCCATAGGAGATAGACTGTCAAAGATGAAAAGAAAGTTACCACACTAGCTGCTAAAGATAGGAGACATGGATTTGGTGAAAGAAGAAAATCTAGATTCAAAGGATTTTGCTTGAACTGTGGTAAGTATGGGCATAAGGCTAATGCTTATTGGTATACTCGACCTATAATGAAGAGGAATATGAGGCAAGAATTTAAAGGGAAACTCTATCAAGAAAGGAGGCAATCTCAAGTGGAAAGAAGTCATATTCCCCTGAGAAACAAGTTTAATGTGCTGGGAGAGATTTGTGGAAGATGTCAAAGGGTTGGACACATTGTTGAGGATTACTTGACATTGCTACCCGGTCAAGAAGTGCAAAGAAGAACATGCCAACCATTGTTGCCCAATCAAAGAATGCAAAGGAGAACACGCCAACCATTGTTGCTCGGTCAAAGAATGGAAAGGAGAACACTTACACATGCTCCCACATTCAACCAAAGAAGAAGAAGAGGAAGAGAAACGTCTATGGTTATAGAAGTAGCCTTAAAAGCTTCCAATAAAGAAAAACCATGGATCCTAAATAGTGTTTGCTCTTCACACATGACAGGAGACTCCAAGATGTTGAAGGGAGTAGCAAAATATGATGAAGGGTCCGTTAGATTTGGCAACGATGGTGTCTTAAAGATTTAAGGTATTGGTGTTGCTGAAATTGGTGCAAAAAAGCTAAAATCAAAGAAAGTGCTTTATATTGAAGGGCTAAAACACAATCTTATCAGTGTTAAGCCAGCTATGTGATGATAGACATGAAGTTACTTTCAACAAGAGTGACTGCACAATAAAGAGATTACGAGATGATGCTATTCTTACTAAGGGTGAAAAAACAAATAGAAACTTATATCAAATTTTCAAAAGCAAAAACACATGCTACATGAGCACTAAAGATGAGAATTTGTTATGGCATGAAAGATTAGGACATCTTTGATAAAAGAGGTTGAACTTAAGTATTCAGCTATACCTTAGAGGCTAAGGTATTCTCTAACCCCTCTCCCCTTCCCTCTTTTATTTTTCTTTGAATTTGTTGTCAAAGGGGGAGATATTTTGCATAAATCCAAAGAGAGTATATATTGATAAAAAAGGGGAGTAGCTTGATGGATAAAGGGGGAGAAGCAGAATGGGGCAGTTAAACCAGGTTAAGGGAGATGCATGGTTCAGGGAGAGCTGTGAATGACTATGTGCAGGGGATGTTGTGCATGGTTGGATTTAATGTGTTGCCATCAAATCCAAAGGAGGAAATTGCTGAGCTTATCTTTGATGGCTAATGTTGGATTTGTTGTCAACACCATCTCATATGGTTATATATGTTAATTTGATATTATGAATGTCGTTGAGATGCAGTGAGGTCATTGGGAGACACCGGTGATGATAGGTTAACCCTAACGTTGACGAGTCAACGTTGACCATGACCCTAAATTTTAGGGGTCAAGATTGACCATTGACTGTTGACCATTAACCTTAAGTTTTAGGATTCAAATCTGGCTGTTAATTATAGGGCAATATGTGGGTATTAACAATGACCATTGATAATTGTGTAGCCTTAATCCCAAGGCTCTAAAATACCCCTAGGTGTCTTGCAAGAAGAAAATAAAGGGTTGCAAAAAATTGAGTGAATAACAAAGAGAAAGGTGAGCGACAAACCTAGGGGAAAAGGGAGGTGAACGGTAAAGAGGAAGTAACCACCAAGCAAGGTGCAAGTGGCCAAGAAGGAGAGAAAGAAAGCATAGGGTAGTTGGCCAAGGAGAGTGCAGTAGCCACCAAGGAAGGAAGGCAAGGCAGTTGGCCAAGGAGAGGAAGAAAGAAGGCAAGGCAGCTAACTAAGGAGAAAGTGCAGCAACCACTAAGGAGAGGCAGCAAGGCTAAGGAGAGTGCAGCACCCACCAAGGAGAAGCAGCAAGTCGTAGCTGGCCAAAGAGGAAAGAGAGAGAGCAAGGTAGCCGGCCACCTACACCAGCAAACCCTCACCAAGATAGCCACTATACTAGCAAGCCCTCATAAAGGTAACAGCAGCAACCGACCACCACACTAGCTTATGAAGAAAGCTTTCCAGTAAACCAGCAACACGTCCCTACATGTCCAAGAGGGTATACTAGTAATAGTAGACATCCCTGCAAGTCCAGAAGGGTATACCAGCACTAGCAGCACATCCCTGCACATCTAGGAGGCTTCCCAGCAGTAATAGCACGTCCAAAAGGCTTCCCAGTATCAGTAGCACGTCTAGGAGGCTTCCCAGCAGTAACAACACGTCCAGGAGGCTTCCTAACAACAACAGCATGTCCATAAGGCTTCCTTGCACCAGCAACATGTCCAGGAGGATATACTCGCACCAGCAAACACCACTAAGGCAACAGCTGCACCAGCAAACATCACCAAGGCAACAGCCACACCAACAAACCAATAAAAAAAGCCAAGGAAGACAAACCAAAAGGAGGTAGAAGCAGCAACACAAGAAGACAACTACAGCATGCGGGAGAGCAACAATGGTGCAAGAAGTCAGTTATAGCATGTAGGGATAGTAGCAGTGGTGCAAGAAAATAGTTGCAGCATAAAGGGATAGCAACAGCGACATAAGTAAATAGCAACAGCGTAAGTTGATAGCAGCAGTAGGGCAAGTAGATAGTAGTGCAGGCAAATAGCAATAGTGGTACATGTAGACAGCAACAGTACACTCGAATAGCAGGAACAGCGCATGCGAATAGCAACAACGCATGCGAACAAAAGCAATAGAGCATGCGAACAGCAGGAGCAGCACGCACGGATAACAGGAACAATGTTTGCGATAAGTAGCCATAGTGTGTGCAGACAGCAAGAGAAGTGCGTGCGAAGTGTGTGTAGACAATAGCAGTAGCACAAGTGGACAACAACAGCTGCACGTGCAAATAATAGGAGTAGTGCGTGCGGACAGTAGCAATGTATGCAGACAAAAGCAACAACACACAGGGATAGCAGGAGTGGCACTTGTGGACAGCAGGAATAGCATCTACGATAAGCAGCTGTAATGCATATGAACAATAGGAGCTGCACGTGTGGAATGCATGCGAACAGCTGCAGTAGTGCGTGCAGACAGCATTAGCAGTGCGCACAAACAACAGCAGTACTGCATGCAGACAGTAGGAATAGTGCACATGAACAGCAGTAGCAGTACATGTAGACAGCATTAACAACTTACGCAGATAGCAATGACAACGCGTATGGATAGCATTAACATTACGTGCAAGCAGCATCGGCAGGGAAGGAAGGAGAAGATCCATATTCTGCTATAATAGACTATACACTTTGAGTAATCGTTCTCCATGGAAGGTTTTTCTATAAATTCTTGATAGATTTATTGAAAAACAAGGTGGGATAGCATTGGAATGATCGAGAGATCAACTCCTTGATTGGAAGATTATTGTAAGTAGTTACGGAATAGTCCTTCCACAAGTGGTTAAGGAGTGATCCTTCCACAACCAAATTGTATCCCCTGATAATAAGAGTGGATTGTGTGATTTAGAAGTGATCTTATCACACCGTAGGCGTAGCTCACACATTGTGGGTGAACCATGTAAAAATTGTTGTGTTTGTTTGGGTACTTGCGCATTAATTTATATTTATACGGTCGCGCTCACATAAAGAAGAAAAATAAAAAATTGGATCATTGATTCTAACAAGTCACAAAGGTTAAATTGGGATCAATTTGTAAAAAGAGTATATCTCATATTGATTCACCCCCCCTTTCAGTGTGAGACCTAAAATGGTCCTTATCAAATCGTCAAGGGTCAACGATCAACCTTAACCCCTAAAATGTGGGGTCAATGGTCAATATTGACTTATTGACTTTAGTTGACCTACCATCAATGGTTTTGACCAACGACTTCTATGCATCTCAACTACATTCAAAACATTAAATCAACACAAACAACAATGTGAGATGCTGTTTACAACAAATATAATATTAGCCATTAAAGATGGGCTCAACGTGGGTGTACTTAACACAAAATATTTAATGTAGGTTGAGTTTAGCTGATGAAGCTAATTTGCCAAATGGATTTTAAAAAACAATGAAGTGAACATAATTACAAAAACTATCCAATGTGGTGGATGAAATTAATCTTTTTGCCAAGTCTGTCCTTATTTATAGGATTTTTAATTCAACCAATAAATAGGTTTGATTTCATTGTTAAAAGGGGTAGATAATTAGGTAAATTTTTTCTCATAAAAAGCAAGAATTTTCTCCTTTAGTTCTTTTAAAAACTAAAAAACTTGTCAAGATCTAACTCTTTATGATAAAGAACCCACTAGGCGACTTGCCCTAAAAACCCTTGAATCAATTTGTTATGCACACCCCAAAAAGCTAGGAAACAAGTTGGGTTGATCAGATTAGAACTCTAAAGAAACCAAGTTTGAAAAAAAGCCCTAATCTTAAGACGCCATTATGGTTGATCACTCCCTTGATAAGTCAAAACAATATATTTTTTCAAGAACACAAGAAAGCAAAGTAAAGCTTGCTAAAAATTACCACAATTTTCATTGTTCCATTTTGCATAATGGGAGCCTTTATATAAGCATGTAAGTATTACAATTCTATAAAGAAAAGGTATTTCTTAACATACCTATATAGGAAAACCTTAATTACAAGTGATCCTTCTAATTAAGAAATAAGATTCTACCTTGATTAAGAATCCTAAATCTATCTTAATTAGGAATCCTAATTTTGCCTTAATTAGGAATTCATAAAAATGACTACCACTAATGATATAAAGTCAAAGTAAAACCCTAACTAATGTATCAAGCCTCAATTGAATCTTCGAGGCTAAATAAACCAAAGAAGTTAAGCCTATTTTTACATGTAATTTGGACGTAACTTCAAATCCAGCAACCCAAAACAAAATCAGACCCATTAATACAACTTAGCATGCAATTGAATATTTATAAAGCTCTCTTAAAATTCTGCAGCACACCCTTTTCTTGCCAGACGCATAATGGTATTTATAGACCCTTGAGATTAGGGTTACACGATCATCAACAGTCATCATTAATTCCCACATGTTGTCCTACAATCAACGGTCGGATTTGATTCCTAAAATTTAGGGTCAACGGTCAATCTTGATCCCTAAAATTTAGGGTCACGATCAACGTTGACTCCTTAACGTCAAGGTTGACCTATCATCATCGGTTTCTCCCAATGACCTCACTATATCTCAACGGCATTCATGATATCAAATCAACACATATAATTATGGGAGATGATGTTGACAACAAATCCAACATTAGCTATAAAATATGGGTTCAACATAATGTGATTGAAGATGGTTTTATAATGCAATCGTAGCATAAGGAAGTTGAAAATGCCATGTATGATAACCCAAAAGAATTTAAAAGTGATGAATTAGAGGGCATTTAGCATGAGGAAGAAGTTGATTCTTAAGTTATAAGTGATGAAGAAGCAGAATCAAGGCATTCCCAAACTCATAAAATAGTTAGAGTTGAAGTTGAGGCTAAGAAGATATCTGTACGATCACTCTCTCATAAAGAAGAAAGATAAAAATTGGATCAACAACTTTGACAAGTCACAAAGGTTAATCTGGAAAGATTTGTAAAAAGCCAACATCTCATACTAATTTATCTGTCCACCTCTCAGTGTGAGGTTTAAGAAGATTCCCACCAATATGCAAGTAACTAAAAGAATTATATAGTATATAAAAGGGACTTATGATTATAACTTCTTTTATTCTTCATATAAAAATTGTGTTTTTGTAGATTAATTTGATGGTGATTTGGGGAGAAAATGTAAATGATTGTAAAAATACTTCTAAATACTGTTTCAACATTGAAACTACTATTTGTTCATGGTCATCTAAGAAACAATTAATTATTGCAATTTTAACATGTCAAGTAGAGTATGTAACTATAGTTTCAAGTACTTGTCAAGTTATTTAGTTGCATAATTTGTTGAATAAGATTTATATTCTAATTAAAGGTCCTACAAAAATATTTGTTGATAATGTTTTTGCAATAAATTAGCTAAAAATCCAATAATACATGAAAGGAGTAAATATATTGATACTCGTTTTCATTTTTTAAGAAATCAAGTTGATAAAAGAAAAATTAAATTAACATATCATAAGTCTGAACATCAAGTAATTAACATTCACACAAAGTTGTTTAAGTATAAAGCATTTATCAAATTAAAACAGATGTTAGACTGGAAAACATTACGTGATCATAATTAAGGAGAATGTTAATGTTAATTTAAATTAAAAGAAAATTAAAATTATAATAAAAATTAATTTAATTAAATTTTATTTAAATTTATTATTTAAGCATATTTAAATGTTTGTCATTATATAAAAATATGTAATTTAAATTATTATATATATTTCTCAATTATTGTGTAACATTTTATTAAATTAATAAAATATAAAATATTTATATAATCATTTAATAATTTGCTAAGTAAAAAAGTAATTTTGAAAAAAGTGAAGATATATTATTATTTTGGCGGCGAGAGGCGGGACACGGTGGTGTCGAGAGGACACATGATTTTATTGCAACAGTTTGGATTCATGAACAGCTTCACTTTACATTCCATTTCTAGGAGAATAAGACTTGCCAAGATGGATCATAAATTTTCCATAGGTATATAATATGAGTACGTGAAAGGCATGATAAATAATAATACTATTGAAGAGAGTTATAAAATAAGATTAATACAACCGAAATACCAATGATAAGTGGTAAGGCTGTGACCAAGTACAGAGCTCCATAACCCTGCAAGAGAGTGAGCTTTCTTTGTTACAATCTCAAATAGTTTCACGCAATCAAACTTGACAATTCTTCACCATTCATTTAAGCCTCGCAATGTTATGCAGTGTGTTGACTGAATAAATACAGTGGTTAACTAACAAGTTTTTCCTAAAAAAGTTTTGTCGCCATCAATCAGCCAATCAGCCACATTTCAAATAACTATTTGTCACTGTATTATGATCTCCTCCCCACCTTTCCCCATTACTAAAATTGATTTTGGTAACACAGAATTTAGAAAAGTTTGTTGAAGGCTAAGCCCTGGTGTAACAAAGTTACTACACTATCACCTCCTAAAGGTCACAGGTTCATGTATGTCTAACACATCCGCAGACCTGCAATGTAGTAGCCTTGTGCAATGCGATGCTTTTTTTTTTCTTTTCTCAATGCTTGAATTCAGAAAATAGATTAATATTAAGAACTTAGGAGCTATATGAACCATGATTGCAGTAGAAGAGTAGAATAATCCAAAAGTAAAGGATTAATGGCAAACACACGACATCCAGCAAACTGTGTTACACAGTAACACAGTAAAAACCTAGAAAGGAGAACAAACCACAACTGGAGGCAGATCTGTGTCATCACTAGTGTCAGCCTCTTCAATCTCTGCAGCTGAATCCCAGTCAATTTCCAATCTTTTAGCAGCCTCTCGAGGATCTACACCAGTGTTGGTAGCTTTTGCATACAAGGACTTGCTTGGTTTTTTATTTGGTGATTCAGCCTACTCAATAAACATAACATGCACGAATGAAATCCAGAAAGGAATCAACAGAAATATGGGTTCAAGTTTGATGTATCATGTGCCAGGAAGATAGAAATAAGTCAGAGAGCTTAGACTGAAAAGCTTTCTTGATGAATGATCCACTTCAAATCATGGAAAAATGTTGATATATGAACATAAATGCTTGCAGATTAGCCCTAGACTTCACCCTAAGGTTAAATTGACACCACTCATGCAAGTTGCATTTAATCATGGAATGTGAGACAATTAAACAAATCCAACCAAGTTGACAGGTGGATCTTCTACAGTGCTTATTCTCTCAGGTGGATCTTCTACAGTGCTTATTCTCTCAGAGACACTAGATGGATTTCGACTATAAATGTGTTGTACCATTAAACTGCAATATGCAGCAATTTTATTGCCATTAAGCTAAATGTGGACATGAACCTTTGGTTATCAAGTACTTCCAAGCATGATTTGACAACTAGAAATACTAATGCAGAGAAATCAATATTCATAGATTAAGGAATCATAAGATACACATGACACAGTATGAGATTAAGGAGTATTTCTTTTAAACTTGTTTTTGTCCTCATGAATAACATTTCAGTGGCCAATTACAAATCTAATACCTTCAATTTTGTTGCCATCAATCTATGGAGAATAAAATTGCAGAACCTTATTTGAGACCCTTTTGTAATTGTTAATTTGCCCCAAGTGAGAGTTCCTGGAGCAAGTGCCAAAGGAATCCACATTTGACCTATACATATAATTTTAGCTACTTTCAGCCATCCTTGAATCTACCAATATTTTGTTGCTAATGTTGAAGGGAAATTGCCTTGTTTGCCATGTCAGGAGTTGACAAAATAAGACCCAAATTGAGACAAGAATAAATAACTGAAATGTTCATATCAGTTGTTTCCACATAAAGGCCTCATTGGAATGACACCTTGACCTTAACCTCACTTATGAAAAGAATGTTATCAATAAATCTAAAGGACAAAAGGGAAAATTTTTCATTAACTAAATATGTACTAAAATAATGCATCTCACACATAAGGAACAATCAAATGTTCAGTTCACAAGATTACCTCTAAGTTTGGCCAATTTATCATCTCCTCAGCTAGCATTTGAAGTGCAATGTGATTTTTTGGGATTTTACCTTCATTTACCTAGTATAAATCAGCATAAAGAGAATGAATGAAAATTAAATAAAAAAAAAGCTTTTCTGTTTCATAAGCTTTTTGGGTCTTTTAAAATAAAAAAGAAAGCAACTTATTCTTGTTCTGTGGACAAACAGAAGGGACCAAGTGCCTGCAGAACATGCTCAATTCACACATAATAGATGAGGAAACCAATGCGAAGACATCAGAGACAATAAATACTGAAAGTGTAAGCTATTATAAAATCAGGGAACGTGTAGATAATTCATGTACTTAACATGCTAATAGACAAGTTGACATACTAAGAGATAATGGTTAATGCACATATAAATCAGCCTGCAGTTTGTGCTTAACAAGCATAAAGGTGAGAATGGTACCTATGGTTCAATTACTAACTTGAGCTTGAACTTCTTCACTACAAGGGTTGGGATTTGTGAAATAAGTACCAAAGCCCCTCAAGCATTGAGAATGAGTTAATAAGATTTCAGGGATCTATTTTAAGGTTTCTGGACATGCTAAGCATAGATTTTCCCATGGCAATTATCAGCGATGTTTTTCCCCCTTCTTGCAGCCTTGTTATCCATTAGCATTGATCCTAGGAATTAAGAAAAGTGGAAGTGCGATTGACATGGTAGAGAGTAACTGCATGTTAGTGATGGCAAACACAGTGGACAACTTCAATCTAGTTCCAGTAAACTATCTACAAGATGTGGCATTATCATGGTTTTGTTTGTAAGCAGGGCAGTATATATTCCTAAGCCAAATTCATGCATGTCAATTAAGTGGAAAACTATAAAAAGATATGCTTCGAAACATTAGAAGACATTATTCTCAAAGATATTCTTAATGAATAGAAACAGAATTATATAATCTCCTCCACTGTGCGATAAGCAGCGACTGATAAATGATCTTGTCATAGAGCAGTACAATCAACTAAGGGTTTGTGTAAGACATCAATGTATTGTGCTGGGAAAGATTTACTTGTTCTAGAGCTTCAACCAAGTCGTCTCTAGTCGGGGCATCAGGATCTTCAATGCCAAGGAGTCTTCTACGCTCAACCTCTCTCGGATCCTCAATCATTATTGTCAATTTGACCTATAAATAGAGTGAAAACTTAGACATTGAATTGGCAATTGCAGCAGCCCGCCGACAGAGGCATAGCGCAGAAGGCACAGAAAGGAACAACAACGGGAGTAAAACTCCAGAAGAAGAGAAATTACCTCATTGAAAAGCATGTCTCTGTTTTTCCGTAGAAGCTCCAGTATCTAATTAGAAACACATGCATAGATGTATTGCTAATTTGTTAAGGAAACGAAATCAAGAACCGAACTTTTTTCCATTATCACGGTTAGTTGTAAAAGAGAGTGGGAAACCAAAAAACACAGACCCTTTTAATTTCTTGAACGAATTGGAGGTCTTGAGGGGTAGGTCGCACCTCTCCTTCATCGTCACCGTCTTCTTCATTTTCTTCGTTATCTTGTTCCGGTTCTCGGACACCCAGTTGTTCTGTATCATCTCTACCAACAGAGAAGCTAGTTTTGTTTCTCCTCCTACTTCCGATACCACTACTATTGCGTTCACGGAGGCCGTGGTATCGGACACAAAGATTGCCCAATCTTGTTCTCAGTCCCTCCTTCAAATAAGAAGGAATGTATCGTCGGTGGCGGAAGCAAAGGATGTGGGATTTTAGAGAAGAGGATGAAGAAGAACACAGAGAAGAAGAAGAAGAAGAAGAAGAAAAAGAAGAAGAAGATGGCGGCTGGGTAGGTTGCAAAGCTACTATCATAGCCATTTTTAATTTTAAGATAAAATTCAACGAGGAGTACTCATATACTACTCTACGGTAAATGAACTGGCCACTCCGCCATTATCCCTTTTTGCATCGATTTTCAGCAACAACGAACAAACCTTGGATTATACATTTAATTTTACTAAAATATTTCAGTTAATATTCAAACTCATGATAATGTTCATATGACAACAAACCTAACCTCCTCTCTCTCTCTCTCTCCCCAAATTGTTACGATATATCTTATATTTTCCATTATTAAATCCAGTTCGTCATGCCCATACGCGCATACGAGGGGTTGCATCTATTTTACACGAGCGCATCGCCAAAGTGAGTGTTGTTATCAGGCTTGCATCTCTTTTTTATGGCTCAATGCCATTTTCCTTATTATTACTAGTCTTTGATAGCAACAACAACAAACTATACATAGTCACTTTTAATAAATTTTTAAATTAAAAAATAAAAGCAAAAAAGCAACATAATTAATTATTTATTTTTCTTTTTATTTTCTCATAAAGATTTTGTTTTAAATTCACTTATTTTTTTAAAAAAAATTATTTCCATGTTATCTTTTTGTTTTCTTGTGGCCTTGGCATTTTCATTTCTTGACCTTAAAGACACTTATATCTACATCTATATGTAAGGATATATTATTGAAATTATGATAAATTTAGTAAAATACATATGTAGTAATATTTACTTAATTTTACGAATATCTAAATATTTAATCTAAATTTTAATTTTATTAATAAACTTTCATTGTTTGTAGCATTTGATACTAATTTAATTGTTAGTTTGCATTTTTTATTAGTATTTTTTTAATAAAATTAGTGTTTCAACATTTATCTTATTTGTTCAATTTACTTAATTATTATCTAATGTATATTACAATTTAACTATTTCATGTTGACAATTTTTTACATATATTTAAAATTTATGCAATACAGATAACCACAATTAAGGAAAATAAAAGAAAAAAAGAGAATAATTTTTAAAAAATCCTAAATTCAACTTTTTGCTTTTTGATAAAGAAAAAATATTTTTAAATTTACCTCTTTTTCTCAAAAATAAAAAAAATTATAATTTATTTTTTTTCCTTTTTGGCTTCTTAAAGAGAGAAAATATTTTCTCAAATTTATTTTTTTATTTAAATAACAAATATTTTTTAAATAAATGTTATAAATCCAAGCATTATTATCAAGAAAGAGGTGAAGTTAAAGTTAATTTGATGGATTCTTCAACTATAAGAGTTCAATTTGGACATCAAAGATAAGAAAGGCATGGAAAAACTAGTTATAGATTTAAGTTATGTGGTTAATCAAAAGGATGCATTATTATTGTAAGAACTCTTCCTAGATGAACAATTGCTTATAATTAAGACAAATGCCCTTAGTTTACAAAAATATTGTCAATTACTTGGCCATAAGGACTTTGCCAAATGACTTAATGAAAGCTTAAAAGGAGAAGATCAATAGTGATGCATAATACTATGTATGGGATAAGCTATACCTATGGAAGCATTGCTTAGATCAAGTAATGAGAAGATGTGTACCTAAAATTAAGTTATATTCTTTTCTCATCTTATGTCATTCTTACGTTTGTGAAGGATATTTTGGATTGAAAAGAATAGCAATAAAGATACTTAAGTGTGGTTTCTTTTGGCAATCACTATTTTGACAAAGTCTTATGGAGTAAGTTGAGACTATTTTGGCTATTATGAGTGTCTAAGTGTAGGCTCTCTAAATAGGTTTATATGGATTTATGATTTGGCATGATTGCTTATAAATGTTTAACTTATGATTACTTATTAAAGTTTTAGAGTTTAAGTAAATAAAAAAACAAGAAACAAATGAAAAAAAAAAAAAGAGAAAAAGGAAGAGGGAATAAAAAGGAGATTGAAGGTTTGTTTAAGTAATTTACTCCAATGTTTCAAGTTACTTAGCAATTATGAGTTTTTATCATAAATGTTGATTTTTGCACCAAAAGGTGGCTTGAAATATGAGTATGCAAAGCACTTTATATGGTTGGCTTGTAAAGTAACTAAGTACTATTAATACAAGTGTTAGTACATGTGTTAAAAAATAAGTGAATGTTTAGAAAAGACAACATTGTAACCTCTAAATAAAAGGAAAATAAAAAGAGAAAAATCTTAATTTATTATGAATTTGGCTGTCTTTCTTATCATATTTTGATACTATTAATAAATTATATCTAGAAAGATTGTCCTAGGTGGTTTATTAAATAAGAGATTAATTAAAAAGTTTGTCTCAATTCACAATAAACTAAGTGAAGATTTAGAATAATAGAGCTTGTCATTATTTTAAATTAAATATTTAATTATAAAATTGATTACCTTTAATGCCAATAATTAATGTGTAAATATCTTTGTTACTGAAGGTGTGCCCATTTATTGATTGTATTTGTTATTAGTTTTCTATTTTGATTTTTATTAGCCCAATTAAAGCCATATTCCTCCCCTTTTACTCTCTTATTTGCATAAAAGCAATAGGATTAATGATGAGATTCATAGAGAAGTTGATGTATGGAGGGTTTCAAAGGGTTCATTAAGTATTGTAAAAGGTCCATTCATACAAGTTAGAGTAAAAAAGATGCAAGAAGCACTAAATGGGTTGATTAAGAACATTTGAGCCAATTGAACTATAAATGGCATGAATTCATGTCTAAAAAAGGACCAAGACTTTATTAATATCTTAATGGGTTAGGGTTAAGAAATAAAATCCACTCTAAAATTGGTGTTTGCAATAAACTATAAGTGCTTTTATATTTTAAAAGTTTATTATTGTCTTTATTTATACGATTTTTAAGGTTGTTTTTTCAACCTTGTAAGCAAATGATTGTATGAATTGAGAAGTGAGAAACTTTCTCTTTAATTCTTTAAACTTTGAGAAATTATAAAGATTATTATGTTATATATTTTAATCTGACTATCACTCCCAATACCATCCTTTTTTGAAGTATGACATCCATAACCTTCTTTATATCTTAGTTTGTGTTTCTTTGGATATTGAGTTTAGCTTTTATGTGATTGAAATCTGATTAACTTTCTTGGATTGTTGTTTAATTTCTTAAGTCCCTAAGTCATATCTTTTAGGTTTCACATTAACCAATATCACTAGTTAACTGATTAATTGAAACTTAATCTTTGTAGATTTGACCTTTACTTTACTTACAAACTTGTTAATTTAATGATTTAGTGTAATTTTGATGTATTTAGTAACATATTAGAAAAGCTAATTAAGATCAATAACTCATATGTTTGATGTATTTTAATGAATTTAAACTACCAAAGCTCCAATGACATGATTATCGCAAGGAATATAATATTCACTTTAGGTATAAAAGTTAATTTCATAATCATTTTATGTGAATAAGTTCTTATAACTAATGGAGAAGCCTTGTTAGTGAAAAATGAAGTGATGGTTTCATCTTTTAGATAATAAGCCATTCAAAATGATGTTCCTAACTTTTTCTCCCTAAGATCTACTAGTTTGTGATATTGAGAGGGGGGTTGAATCAGTATCACCACAATTCGCAATTCGCAGGTAAGTGAACAACTTCAACCTCTTCTTAAAAGTGAACTCTTTCTCAGACTCGACTAAGATAGATCTATTGCTACCTACTAATCACAATAGTCCCCAAAGTCACCTTTCAGACACCTTGCCTAATAGACAATTCGGATGTTCTTGTTTAAGTCTTCGTTAGGTTATAGGTTGGTTGATACTTTAGCTGCGTTCACAACTCAATTCAAAACACAGAATGTAAAGCAAATTAAGGACACACAAGATTTACGTGGTTCTGTCAACGCGACGTACATCCACGGTGGTAGGGACTCTCCCTCCACCAAGACTATCCACTATACTTGAGAATTCCAGTTACAATGGATGTCTTAATCCTCTGCTTCTTTCACTATTGCAATTACTAAGCAAGTACAATACAAAGAGTGTCACTTACTATGTCTACCTTTCTTCTACCTTGTCTTGCCTTTATTGAATTGAAAGGCTGCTCCACTGCCGCTTAGAAGTTCACCGCAACGCTCTTTAACCTCTCTTGAAGAAATCTAGAAATATGTTGAGTTCTTTGAATACTTCGTAGAATTCCTTCTCTATGTTATCTCACACAAAAATGCTTTCACCGTCTCACAGTCTCACCCGTCTCCTTGCCTCATGGCTCGCCTCACATTTTTGGTTTGCTGTTCCACATCTCATGGCCTGCCTCACGTTTCTAGTTTGGCGTTACACGTCTCACGCACGTTTCTGGTTTGCACCCTTTACTGGTCACACGCCTCACGCATGCTTCTGGTTTGGCGTTTCACATCTTACGTACATTTCTGGTTTGCACGCCTTGCTGGTCACACGCCTTACGTACGTTTCTGGTTTGCATGCCTTGCTGGTCACACGCCCTACGTACGTTCTGGTCTCACGCCGTCTCCTGACATACACCCACGCTTCTGCTGCGCTCCCGTCATAGCTTTGCTGGTCTCGCATTTCAGCTTTGCTGGTCTCCCATTTTAGCTTCGCTGGTTTCCAATTTCAGCTTTGCTGGTCTCACGTTTTAGGTCACCAGTTTCTGGTCTCCCTTTTCTGGTCACCCGTTACTAGTCTCACAGCCTGGTCACCCGTTTCTTCCAGGGGTGGTGCGTTTTTGGTTTTTGCTCTCACCTTACGTTTATAGTTTTCTTCTCTTCCAAGTCTCACGCCTCACGCCTCACCTATCTGTTTCTGGTTTTCTTCCAGCTGGTGGTGCACCGTCATGTCCCTCACCAATGGTGTATCGTTTTTTCAGGGTTGGTCTTCTCTCCTGCCGTGGTGTATCTAGTTCTTCAGGTTAGATTCTGCACGTTCTGGTGGTGTATCATCTCTTCCAGGGTCTGCACGTTCTGGTTTTTTAGGTTAGATTCTGCATGTTCTAGTGGTGTATCGTCTCTTCCAGGGTCTGCACGTTGTGGTTTTTCAGGTTTGGTCTCTCCCGGTGGTGTGTCTTTTCCAACGTGTAAGGTTTTCTCTCTCAAGATCTTTTTGCTATTTTTTGTTTTGCCGTGTACACCTTTCATCGAGTACTGTGTTTTTCTGGGTGCTGTGTTGTTGGATGCTGTGTTTTGCCAGGTACTGTTTGGCCGTCTGCTCTCCCTTCTCCTTGAACGTTCTCTTTCATTTTTGGCCGGCACTCACTTTTGACGCTTTAAGGTCTTGTGTTTCTCTCTTTTGGTCAGCCGAATGGATGCTCTAAGGTTGCTGTCCGTTTTGCTCAATCGCCAACTTCTCTTCTTTGTTGTCTTCCAGTGGCCTTTATATACTCCTCTATGAAACCCCAATAGGGCTTACTTGCGGCAAATTTACGGTCTTGCCTTTACATGTGGCTTTTACCTTCTTGCCCTTCCATGTGGCTTTACTTTCTTGCACACTTAAACCTAGTTGACAACAATTACAACCCATACAAGGCTGTGGGAACAACAATATCTGCCTTTGTAATTGTTGGCAACACTTATAACACAAGCCATTATGTAGCAATTTCAACTTCCCCTAAATATGCACTCCCCCTTTCTTAACAACTCCCTTTACACTGTTGCTTCTCTCCCCCTTTGCCAACCAATTACAAATAAAAAAACTTGCAAAGTAGAGATGGAGGATTCACCTAAACTTTAAGCTTGAGGAGGCATTTGCACAGATAGACTCAATTTGTGCTTTTCAAAAAGCTCTGTGGATAGAGGTTTAGTTAGAATATCTGAAATTTGATCTTTAGTGCCAACATACTCCAACTGAATTGTACCCTATTCCATTTGATCTTTGATGAAGTGATACCGGATGTCAATATGCTTGCTTCTCGAATGTTGAACCGGATTCTTGCTAAGATCATAGCACTTTGATTATCACAAAGCACACTCACTGGTAACTTCACTTTAACGCCCAAGTCTACTAATTGTCTTAGCATCCATATCACCTGTGTACATGCTGTACAAGCAGCCATATACTTAGCCTCAGCTATGCTCAAAGCAACACTGTTTTGCTTTCTACTTAACCATGCAACACACTTTGAACCCAAGTAGAAGCTGTAGCCGTTGGTTGATTTTCTACCATCTATACTTCCTGCTCAGTCTACATCAGTGTATGCTTGTAGTTTAATAGATTCCATGGCTAGATACCACAAACCCATTTCTAGTGTTCCTTTGAGGTACCTTAGGATTCTTTTCACTGCCAAAACATGAGACTCCTTAGGGTCAGCTTGGAATCTGTTGGCAGTGCACACAGCTTGCATAAGATCAGGCCTTGATGCTGTAAGGTACAGAAGGCTCCTTATCATCTTTTTGTACTCTGTAGGGCTTGTACTCCTTCCCCCCTGATCTTTTGTTAAGTTGCAGCCCACTGTCATAGGGGTACTGACAGGTTTGCTATCCTTCATGCCAAACCTTTTTAGCATCTCTTTAGCATATTTCATTTGAGAAATAAAGATACCTTCTTCACACTACTTTATCTGTAATCCAAGAAAGTACGTCATTTCTCCAATCAATGACATCTCAAATTCCTCACTCATCTTCTGTGCAAAATCTTGGCATAGCTAAAAGTGATCCCCTCCAAAGATGATGTTATCTATATATACTATGGTTATCAGCTGGCCTTTCTCTGAGTTGAACATATACAGGTTATTATCAACCGTTCCTCTTTTAAAGTTCAACCTTCTCAAGTACGCATCTAGCTTATTGTACCATGCTCTTGGAGCTTGCTTAAGACCATACAGGGCTTTCTTTAGCTTGCACACATGTGTCTCATCTTCATTGATTTGTACTCCATCGGGTTGTTCAATATACACTTCTTCTTTCACGAGCCCATTCAGAAAGGCAGATTTCACATCTATCTGATAGACTTTATACCTCTTGTGTGCTACCAAAGCTAAGAACATTATGATAGTTTCTAACCTTGCTACTGGTGCAGAAATTTCATCAATATCTACTCCTTCCATCTGAGTGTAGCCTTTGCAAACCAGCCTGGCCTTATTCCTCACCACCTTGCCATCTTCATTGTGTTTATTCCTAAACACCCATTTTGTTCCTATGACATTCTTATCAGTGGGTCTTGGAACCAGCTCCCATATATCATTCTTCTCAATTTGATCCAGCTCCTCATTGATAACTTTGACCAAAGCTTTGTCTTGAATAGCCTCATCAACAGATTTAGGTTTAACTTGTGAGAGTAAAGTAGTAGCTCCCACAATTCTTCTTCTTATTGTAACTCCTGCTGATGGGTCACCTATGATCTGATCTCCTTGATGAGCACTGGTCCATGTTTTCTTTGTCCTTCTTCCTTGCACCATCTTAGTTGCAAGAGGATCTCTTTCTTCATCTTCAGACTCACTCTTCTCCGAGTCTGAACTTACTTCTTGTTCCTTTTCTTCAGGTTGGTCTAATTCTTCATCTATATTGAAGTCATCTTCTTCATTGTCCTCAGCTTCTCCATTCTGCATTGTTTTCCAGTTCTCATCCATTCTCACATCACTGGAAGTGATCACTTTTCCCAGCTTATGCAGGAAAAATCTGAACCTTTTGTCTTTTCTGAGTATCCCACAAAGATACCTTTTGTCTTTTCTGAGTATCCCACAAAGATGCCTTCATCAGACCTAGCGTTGAATTTTTCCAAGTTTTGCTCCTTGTTTTTCACAAAACATGGGCTGCCAAAGATTCTGAAATACTTGGCTATTGTCTTCTTCCCACTCCATAACTCATATGGAGTCTTATCAGTATTGGGCCTTAGTAAAACTCTGTTCAGTAGATGTACGGATGTAAAGGTTGCTTCTATCCAAAATCTTGTGCAAAGCTTGGATTCCAGCAGTAGAGTTCTTGCCATTTGAACCACAGCACTATTCTTCCTCTCTACCACCCCGTTCTATTGAGGTGTTCTTGCTGCTGCCATCTGATGATGAATACCATGCTTCTCAAAGTAATCTTCAAAAGCTTCATTTGTAAATTCAGTGCCTTGATTTGACTTCAATACTTTGATCTTCCTTCCACTCTCATTTTCAGCCAATCTTCTGTATCTCTTGAAGCAATTCAAAACTTCTGACTTGTGTTTGAGGTACATGAGGCAGGTCCTTCTCGAATAATCATCAACAAACAAAATGAAGTACCTTTCACCTTTCAACCCTTTTGTCCTCATCGGTCCACACAAATCAGTATGCACAATGTCAAGCACTGCTTCAGAACTGAACTCTTTGGTCTTGTACTGCTTTTTGGCATGTTTTCCTTTAGAGCATGCTGAGCAAACATACTCTCTCTCTCTCTCCTGAGGTCAGGAATATCTCTGATTGCATGAGTAGTGGTCAGATTCCTCATGTTTTTCTGTGATAAGTGTCCCAACCTCCTATGCCATAGTTGATTTTCTTCTTCTTTTGTAAGTAAATAGCTATTCGTTTTGTCCTCATCAATCACATACAAATTTCCAGCTATTCTCTTCTCGGCTACAATAGTATTGCCTTCTTTACTCTTTACTTGGCAATCTGTTTTTATGAATATCACTTTGTGGTCATTGTTGCATAGTTGACTGATAGATGCTAGATTATATCTGAATCCTTCAACGTGCAGAACATCTTTCAGCTTTCCTCTTCCAATGTTTACTGACCCCTGACCATTGATGTTGAGTGAATCATCTTTGCCAAACTTGACTCTGCCTTCCCTTGATTTGTTTAGTTTTGATAATTTACTCTTGTCTTCTGTTATGTGCGAAGTGCATCCATTATTAAGGATCCACTGCTTATCCTTGCAATTAGCCTTTAGTGCAATTTTAGCTATATTAGCCACCTCCCTTTTTGCTCTATATTCCTTCATTTGAATTGACTGAAAGATAGCTTTCTCCTTTTTCTTAGCTTTGACTGCACCGCTTGTTTTTACTGTGCCATTGAGTGCCTTCTCTTGCTCAGGGAGTGTCATGCATCTCTTGGCATTATGGCTATCCTGCCCGCACCTTTCACACTGTTCCAAGTCTACCAATACAGCAAACTTGTTCTTTGAAACCATTGGTTTGGGCTTTCACCAACACTCCTTGTCAGTGTGTCCTTGCCTTTTACAAGGTGTTCTCCTCTGAATTTTGTATTGTCTCCCCCTGTATGTAGCATTATATCTTTTCAAGTTGGAGACATATACTGGCCTTCTCCACCAGTAGTTACTCGCCTTATGACCCCAAACTCCACAATAAAGGCAATGACCTTGAAACTGCCTCTTCTTGGGTCTGATCACAGCTTGTCTTCTTCTGTTCATCACTTGCTGTGTAGGCAAAGTAGCTAGCTTCTTTGCTTGTGTGACTTTCATTTCAGTTACCTTATTCTCCTTCTTCTGTTCAGCCATTACCCTTGGCTGTTTGACTTCCTTTTCTTTCTGAGATGTAGCAGCTATGGGCTGCAGGTCTTTAACCATATACATCCTTTTTGGCCTTGGCTTTGGTTTGATAACTGTCTTCTCTTCTTCAGTTATCTTCACCTAAGTCACAGCCTTCTCTTTCAACTTCTGTGGTAAAGTCTCATTCTTCTTTTCTCTTGCAGAGCTTGTTTCTCCTACCACTTTAAACTTCTACAAGTTCTCCTCACTCTTTTTGAGCTGTTGCTGAAGTTTTAGCAACTCTATCTTTATTTCTTCAATTGTTGAAGTCCTTAAGCCAAGCTCTATTGTAAGGTCTTCACATATGTTTAGCCCTTATTTCATCCTTTTGACTTTCAGCTTTCTCAAACTTTGCTTCAACTTGTTTTATGTGAGCCTCCAACCTTTTTATGGTTCTACCCCTTCTGATTATCTCTTTTAAAGTTGCTTCCAACTCAGCTTCAAGATCTGGCTCTTCTTCATCAACCTCCTCTTCCTCTTCAGAGGTTGAACTACCACCTTGTGCTGATGCCATAAAGACATGCTCATCTGATGAGTCTTCATCTTCCTCCACATCAGCTTCTTTTGTCTGACTCACATAACTCTTGAATGAGCCTCTTTTCTTCTTTTGTGGGTTGGCGGTCTTCTTGCTGGACTTCTTTGATTTGAATGATGGTCTTCTCCATTTTGAATTCAGCTCATCATCACCATCCTCATCTTCATCATCAAGTTTCACTTTACACTGAGAAGCAAAGTGTCCATTCTGCCCATAATGATAACATCTCAAGGACAACTATTCTTTTCCCTTCTTAGACCCCTTTTTGAACTTCCTTGTAAAGTAAGCCAATACTTCACCTTCACTTTCTTCCTCATCATCATCATCATCATCCTCACTGGATGATTCTTCCTCTTCTTTTATCTTCAAGAGCTTCATAGCTTTGAAAGCTGCCTTCTTTGATACCTTCGTTGTTGCAGAACTTTCAACTGACTTTATCCTCATCTCATATGCAATGAGATTGCATTTGAGATCATGCAGAGACATAGAATTGAGATCTCTACTCTTTTCTATAGTTGTTACCTTTGAGGAAAACCTCTCAGGCAGAATTCTCATAATTTTGTTCACAATCGATGAGTCCTTCTTGTTCTTCCCATGACTTCTCAAGTTGTTTACAGCGTCAATAACCCTAGTGAAGAACTCTTGAACTGTCTCATTCTTCTGCATTCTGAGAGATTCATATCTCCTTGAACACTTGAAGCTTAGGCTCCTCCATTCTGCCATCACCTTCATAGACTTTCTGCAATCTGTCCCATATCTCCTTGGCTGATTTGCAGTTCATAACGTTAGCATACTCAGCATCTATCCATGCTGAAATGATGACATTTGAGGCCTTCCCATTTATCTCAAACTGCCTTAACTCCTTAGGGGTTGGTTCTTTACCTTCTTCCGGAGCCATAAAACCCTCTTGTACGCATTTCACTATGTTCATGCCCATGGTTGCAAATACCACTTGCATTCTTGCTCTCCACATATGGTAGTTGGTTCCGTTGAAGATTGGAACCTTCTTGCTATAAGTGGTGCTAGTGCTAGTATTGACTTCCATTTCTCAGTATGCTGAACAAGTCAAACTTCTAGATCCCTTCAAACTAGTACACCAAGCTGTTAAGTTTCAAACTGGTGAACCTGTGCTCTGATACCAATTGAAGTTCCCGACTTCTCCCTAAGATCTACTAGTTTGTGATACTGAGAGGAAGGGTGAATCAGTATCACCACAATTTGCAATTTGTAGGTAAGTGAACAACTTTAACCTCTTCTTAAAATCGAACTCTTTCTCAGACTCGACTAAGGTAAATCTATTGCTACCTACTAATCACAATAGTCCCCAAAGTCACCTTTCAGACACCTTGCCTAATAGACAATTTGGATGTTCTTGTTTAGGTCTTTGTTAGGTTATGGGTTGGCTGATACTTTAGCTGCGTTCACAACTCAATTCAAAACACAGAACGTAAAGCAAATTAAGGACACACGAGATTTACGTGGTTCCATCAATGTGACATACATCCACGGTGGTAGGGACTTTCCTTTACTGAGACTATCCACTATACTTGAGAATTCTAGTTACGATGGATGTCTTAATCCTCTGCTCCTTTCACTATTGCAATTACTAAGCAAGTATAATACAAAGAGTGTCACTTACTATGTCTACCCTTCTTCTAACTTGTCTTGCCTTTGTTGAATTGAAAGGCTTCTCCACTGCCGCTTAGAAGTTCACCGCAACGCTCTCTAACCTCTCTTGAAGAAATATGAAAATATTTTGAGTTCTTTGAATGTTTCACCGAATTCCTTCTCTATGTTGTCTCACATAATTCCTACCTTTACCGTCTCATGGTCTCACCCATCTCCTTGCCTCACGGCTCGCCTCATGTTTCTGGTTTGCCGTTCCACGTCTCACAGTTTGCCTCACGTTTCCAGTTTGGCGTTACACGTCTCACGCACGTTTCTGGTTTGCACCCTTTGCTGGTCACATGCCTCACGCATGCTTTTGGTTTGGCATTTTACGTCTCACGTATATTTTTGGTTTGCACGCCTTGCTGGTCACACGCCTTACGTACGTTTCTAGTTTGCACGCCTTACTGGTCACACGCCCCACATACGTTTTGGTCTCACGCCGTCTCTTGACATACACCCACGCTTCTGCTGCGCTCCCATCACAGCTTTATTGGTCTCGTGTTTAAGCTTTGCTGGTCTCCTGTTTTAGCTTCACTGGTTTCCCGTTTCAACTTTCCTGGTCTCGCATTTCAGGTCACTAGTTTTTGGTCTCCCTTTTCTGGTCACCCGTTACTGGTCTCACGACCTGGTCACCCATTTCTTCCAGGGTTGGTGCATTTCTGGTTTTTGCTCCCACCTTACGTTTCTGGTTTTCTTCTCTTCCAGGTCTCACGCCTTACCCCTCACCTGTCTATTTCTGGTTTTCTTCCAGCCGATGGTGAGCCGTCACATCCCTCACCAATGGTGTATCATTTTTTCAAGGTTGGTCTTCTCTCCTGCTGTGGTGTATCTGGTTCTTCAGGATAGATTCTGCATGTTTTGGTGGTGTATCATCTCTTCCAGGGTTTGCACGTTCTGGTAGTGTATTGTCTCTTCTAGGGTTTGCACGTTTTGGTTTTTCAAGTTTGGTTTCTCCCGGTGGTGTATCTCTTCCAACGTGTAGGGTTTTCTCTCTCAAAATCTTTTTGCCATTTTTCGTTCTGCCATGTACACCCTTCGCCGAGTACTGTGTTTTCTGGGTGCTGTGTTTTGCCGAGTACAGTTTGGTCGTCTGCTCTCTCTTCTCCTTGAACATTCTCTTTCGTTTTTGGCCGACACTCACTTTCAATGCTTTAGGGTCTTATGTTTCTCTCTTTTGGTCAACTGAATGGATGCTCTAGGGTTGCTGTCCGTTTTGCTCAATTGCCGACTTCTCTTCTTTGTTGTCTTCCAATGGCCTTTATATACTCCTTTATGAAACCCCAATAGGGCTTACTTGTGGTGAATTTACGGTCTTGCCCTTCCATGTGGCTTTTACCTTCTTGCCCTTCCATGTGGCTTTACTTTCTTACATACTTAAACCTTGTTGACAACAATTACAACCCATACAAGGCTGTGGGAACAACACAAAACATGTAAAAAAACCTAATTAAGATTAATAATTCCTATGTTTTATGAAGTCTAATGGTGTTAAAGACAAAAGTTAGGATCATAATTATTCTTGAAGATTTCAAAAAATTAGCAATAAACTAATTACTAGCAAATGGATTTTTTTTCTTCTAATCAAGTTAATATCATTGTATCAGATAACACCTTGTTTATAGCCCATGAACCTCTCATTATAAGCATTAATGAAGATGATGTATTCTCCTATTTTAGAGTATGAAAGATTGACCCTTTTCTCTCTCTCTCTCTCTCTCTCTCTCTATGTTTTCTTTTCCTAGTTGCCTTTCACTTTTTATAAGTTTTAAAACATTTTATTAACAAATTTTATAATTTTCAACATGTTTTTTTGTAACATGTATTTGTAATAGGGAGAGAGTTTTAACTCCCTCTAACTTCTATTTAATGGGTTAGGTTAGCTCATTATAGGTGGGTTAACCCAGCCTAAAATAATTTACATTTACCACTCATATATGATAGGTGGGAATAACTCGACCATTGATAAAATCTCAACATTTAATTCTTTAAAAGTAATTCATATAGGTAAATGGATTATGTGACTTATGAGTACACTTACATTAAAGAGTATATTTTATATACCTATTAAAGATATATGGTTGTTACAACTTAGAAACAATTGTGAGCCTTATTATATACCAAAATAAACAAAAACCCATAGTGCCTTAAATATATTTTGTCGCATTAATGTCAAGTCACCATATCCCTCTTCAATTGAGTTAGATTTTGTTTTCCTTATGTGTATCCATAATTATGTTTTATTCATTACGAATAAACTAATTAGTTAACTAATGAATACATTTAAAGGATGTTAGATAACAATAGTCTTCCTTTCACACATATGTTCCTTAATTACAATACAATTGCTTTCATAGACATATTCCTAAAGGTCAAATCATTCTTGATGGTATGTAATATACTAAAGTATCAAACATCATATTTTAACCTTAGGACAAAGTCCAAAATCACAAAGGGTACAATTTTTTTAAGATAATAATACCTTAAAGGACTCATATAATGAAGAAATAAGGATCAATTCTTTCATTTTCCTTATTGGTTAAATTATACACATAGTATATAACACATGTTAAGGTGATTATTCTTCATATAAAGCATATGTTATTTCATCCATTTGCCTTATAATATCACCAAATAGATTTTAATTCAATCGCTTTCAAAAATTTAACTTAAGTTCTTTAAAAGACCTCTTCATTCATAAGTGTCAAACTAAGATTTGACATCTATACTGGCTTTTACTTATTATAGTCTCATTTTGATCTTCTCCTATATAGAAATTTGCTTACATGATGCTTTTATCTTTACACACTCTTTTAGCCTAAGAGATGATTATCCGTGTGAGTGGACCAATCTTAACCTATTTGACATACTTTTACTTTTCTTATAAAAAGAAACTTATGTTAAGATCAATCTCATGTCAAACTAATTATGTAATAATCAACACATGGAATGACATTGCAAATACATGTGTAGCATGAAACAAACTTTTTAATTATATATAGCAGTAAATAGTCATAATATATAACAACACATTGAATCTTGTTAAGTCTTATAAACTTAATATGTGATTGAAATACATCTCTTTGTATTGGTTTAATTAATGGATATACTATTATTTCATGTGTCGACATGTATTGCAAAGTTATATCTTTTTGTGACATAATGTTTCTTACAAAGTTATGCATGATAATAATGTGTTTGGTTCTATAATGATACTTGAGATCTTTTGCACATGTAATAGTCGCCTGATTATTGTAACATAATGTGATCACTTATTGTTGATCACTACATATTCCCAAATGTTCAAAAAATCTCTTAAGCCAAATAGCTTCTTTCATTTTAACTAAGCAAGCTATAAGTTATGCCTCCATTATTGATAAGGCTATATAGGTTTGCTTCTTGTTATTTCATGATATGGTGTAATCATTTAGCAAGAACACATATCTTGATGTAGGTTTACATTTATCTATATCTTTTTTCCAATCAACATTTGAATAATCAATTAGTCATAAATCATTTCCTTGATAACACAAGGAATAATCTGTAGTGTCCTTAAGTACCAAAGTATTCTCTTCATAAATTGCTAATGGTTTTTCTTAGGTTTGATTGGTATTGACTCACTAATCTCATAATATAACAAATGTTAGGGTATGTACACATTGTAATGTACATCAAATCGCCCATTACATTGGAATATGGCACATTCTTTATTTCTTCATGCACTTCTTGTGTTTTTGTACACATTTTAAGGCTTAGACCATTACCTTTAGTAATGGGAGTGTTAATGGATTTACAACTTTTCATTTCAAATTGTTCAAGGATTTTATGAATGTAAAACTCTTATGACAAAGCTAGGAGTCTCTTGGAACAATCCTTATTGATCTTTACTCCTAATATGTAAATTGCTTCACCTATGTCCTTCATTTCAAAATTAAAGGACAACTATTCCTTGATGGTAGTAACAAACTCTTTATCATTTCTACCTACTAAAATGTTATCAACATTTAGATATAGAATTACAAATTTATTTTAAAATCTCTTAACATACATGTAATAATCCTCATAAATCATTAAGAAGTCATATGAGATTACTATATATGGAATCTTAAATACCACTGTCTAAATGATTGTTTTAGGTCATGAATTAAACTTTGGAGTTTACAAACTTTATTCTATTAGTTTGACCAATGAAACTTATAAGTTGTTGTATATAAATTTCTTCATCTAGCTCTTTATTAAGAAAAGTAATTTTGACGTCCATTTTATTTAATTCTAAATTCATATTTACTTTTATAACTAGAATTAGGTGAATTAAGGTAAACTTTACTACTAGCGAAAAAATTTCCTTATAGTATATACCCTCTTATTAAGTGTTGTTTTCACAGCCTTATATGGGTTGAATTGTTGTCAATTAGATTTAAGTATGCAAGTAATTTGAAGCTACATGGATGGGCAAGAAAGTAAAGCCACATGGAGGGGCGAGAAAGTAAATCACAATACAGTAAGCCCTACTAGGATTTTCATGAAAGAGAGTATATAAACCAAGATCTTGGAAGACATAAGTGTGGGTGGACAGCAAAACACAACTTTGCAAGAGAGAGAAAACCCTAC
>CM038604.1:5526884-5617622 GCA_021533255.1 Ceriops tagal
GTGGGTGGACAGCAAAACACAACTTTGCAAGAGAGAGAAAACCCTACATGGCCAAACAAGAGTGGATGACAAAACATGGGTACACGGCCAAAGCACACCAACGGCAAGAGAGACCGTAGTGAGACAAACCCCTACAACAAGAGAGAGAAACCACCGGCTAGACAGCAAGGAGACAACATGGCAAAGAGACCTTGGACAGCAAGAGAGACCTTGGCCGGCTGAAGGAAAACCGTGTGACCAACGACAAGAGAGAGGACACCACCAGCTGGAAGGAAACCGTGTGACTCACAGTAAGAGAAGAGACTGCACACCATTGGGAGAGAAAAGGCGACACATACCCACCGTAAGGTAGAGAAGAAATCAGAAACTCACACACCAGAAAAAGGTGAAAAACAAACCATACAAACTAGAAATACACCATCAGGAGAGAGAGAGAGACTCCACCGGAAGAGCAGAGTAGACCAAACATACACCACAGGAGAGAGAGAGAGAGACTCCATAGGAAAAGCAGAAACACACACACACTAGAAAAGGGGACATGGATACAGACCAGAAGAGGGAGAAAACGTAGAAAACCAAAATCGGGAGAGCCAACGTGAAAACCAGAACCAGGGGAGCCAATGTGAAAACCAGAACTGGGAGAGCCAACGTGAAAACTAGAACCAAGAGAGCCAACGTGAAAAACAGAACTGGGAGAGTCAACGTGAAAAACAGAACTGGGAGTGCCAATATTGGAGAGAAACAGGAGAGCAAAGGTGAAAACAGACCTGTTGGAGAGAAACGTGAAAAAGCAAACCATAACACACACACCACCGGGAAAAAGGCAAAACCAAGAATGCACCACCCCTGGAAAAGAAGAAAACCAGAAATGTGAGGTGAGGGCAAAAACCAGAAACATGATAGAGGAGTGCAGTAAAATCGTGACGGAGGAGTGCAACAAAACCGTGAAATGGACGGGAGTGCAGCAGAACCGTGCAGCGAAGCGGATGCAAACAAGAAACATGCGTGAGGCGTGAGACCAGCAAAGTGGATGCAAACCAGAAACGTGCATGTCGCGTGAGACCAATGAAACGGATACAAACCAAAAACGTGTATGAGACGTGAGATGCCAAACCACAAGCTAGAGGCAAGCCGAGAGACGTGAACTAGAAAAATCAGAAGTTGGGGGGAGGCTAAGAAACGTGAACTAGCAAAACCAGAAGCATGGTGCAAGCCAAGAGACGCGAAACAGCAGACCAAAAGTGTGAGGCAGTCTGTAAGATGTGAAACGGCAGACCAGTAGCATGAGGCAGGCCGTGAGACGTGAAATGACAGATCTGAAGTGTGAGTACAGGCCGTGAGACAGTGAGACAGTGAAAGTAGAAGTTGTGTGAAACAACCTAGAGAAGGAATTTGGTGAAGCATTGGAAAGAACTCAACGTATTTCCAAATTTCTTCAAGAGAGGTTAGAGAGTGTTGTGGAGGACTTCTATGTGGCAGTGAAGCAGCCTATTCAATTCAACAGAGGCAAGACAAGCTAGAAGAAGGGTAGACACAATAAGTGACACTCTTTGTATCGTACTTGCTTTGTATTTGCAATAGTGAAAGGAGCAGAGGATTAAGACATCCATTGTAACTACATTGCGGACATAAGGAGTACCACACTGGTATTCTCAAGTATAATGGATTGTCTCGGTAGAGGAAGAGTCCCTACCACTGTGGACGTACGTCACATTGACGGAACCATGTAAATCTCTTGTGTCCTTACTTTGATTTACATTTTGCGTTTTGAATTGAGTTGTGAACGCAGCTAAAGTATCATCGAACCCATAACCTAAAGAAGACCTAATCAAGAATATCTGATCTGTCTAATAGGCAAGGTGTCTGAAAGGTGACTTTGGGGACTATTGTGATTAGTAGGTAACAATAGATCTACCTTAGTCGAATCTGAGAAAGAGTTCACTTTTAAGAAGAGGTGCAAGTTGTTCACATACCTGTGTATTAACGAAAGCAAAAGTATTAAAAAAGTAGAATACTTTGGCTTAAGTTTTTAGTGTTTTTAAAGGGTATGATGCTGATTCACCCCCCTCTCAGTATCACAAACTAGTGGTGAAGTCGGAAACTTAAATGCCAGAGTTGATTTTCTTCTTCTTTTGTAAGTAAACAACTGTTTGTCTTATCCTCATCAATCACATATAAATTTCCAACTGTTCTCTTCTCGGCTGCAATAATATTGCCTTCTTTACTCTTTACTTGGCAACCTGTTTTTGTAAATATCACTTTATGGTCCTAGATTATATTTGGGTCCTTCAATGTGTAGAACATCTTTCAGCTTTCCTTATCCAATATATACTGACCCCTGACCACTGATGTTGAGTGAATCATCATTACCAAACTTGACTCTGCCTTTTCTTGACTTGTTTAGCTTTGATAATTTACTCTTGTCTCTTGTCATGTGTGAAGTGCATCCACTATCAAGGATCCACTGCTTATCTTTTAGTGCAATTTCAACTATGTTAGCCACCTCCCTTTTAGCTTTATATTCCTTATTTTGAACTGGCTGGAAGATAGCTTTCTCCTTTTTCTCAGCTTTGACTACACCAATTGTTTTTACTGTGCCATCGAGTGCCTTCTCTTGCTCAGGGAGAAGTGTCATGCATCTCTTGGCATTATGGCTATCTTGCCTGCACCTTTCACACTGTTCCAAGTCTGCCAATATAGCAAACTTGTTCTTTGAAACCACTGGTTTGGGCTTCCACTAACAATCCTTGTCAATGTGTCCTTGCCTTTTATAGTATGTGCAAGAACTCACGATAGGTGTTCTCTTTTGAATTCTGTACTGTCTTCCCCTGTATGCAACATCAAATCTTCTTAAGTTGGAGACATATACTGGCCTTCTCCACCAGCAGTTACTCGCCTTATGACCCCAAACTCCATAATAAAGACAGTGACCATGAAACTGCCTCTTCTTGGGTCTAATCACAGCTTGTTTTCTTTTGTTCATTACTTGCTGTGTAGGCAACGTAGCTGGCTTCTTTGCTTGTGTGACTTTCATTTCAGTCACCTTCTTCTCCTTCTTCTATTTAGTCGTAGCCCTTTGCTGGCTGACCTTTTTTTTTTCATTTTTGTTTGCCACCCTAGGTTGCTTCTTCAAATCCTCTTTATTCTTAGTTATCTTCTCCTAAGTCACAACCTTATCTTTCAACTTCTATGGCACATTCTTATTATCTTTAGGCAATGCAGCCTCAGATTGCTGCACTTTCTTTTCATTCTTCTTTTCTCTTGTAGAACTTGTTTCTCCTATCATTTCAAGCTTTTGCACGTTCTCTTCACTCGTTTTGAGTTGTGGTTGAAGTCTCAGTAACTCTTTCTTCATTCCTTCAATTTTTGAAGTCCTTGAGCCAAGCTTTATTGTAAGGTCTTCACATATTTTGATCTGTTCTTCAAATCTTCTCTTCAAGTCAATATATTCAGCCCTTATTTCAGTTTTTTTGACTTTCTGCTTCCTTAGACTTTGCTTCAACTTGTTTTATGTGAGCCTCTAACCTTCTTATGGTTCTGCCCCTTTTAATTATCTCCTCTAAAGCTGCTTCTAACTCAGCGGTTGGAAGATCTGGTTCTTCTTCATCAACCTCCTCTTTCTCTTCAGAGGTTGAACTACTACCTTGAACTAATGCCATAAAGGCCTGCTCATCTAATGATTCTTCATCTTCCACCTTATTAGCTTCTTTTATCTGACTCACATAACTCTTAAATGAGCCTTCCTTCTTCTTCTGTGGTTTAGCAATCTTCTTGTTAGACTTCCTTGACTTGAATGATGGTCTTCTCCATTTTGAATTCTGTTCATCATCACTATCCTCATCTTTATCATCAAGTTTCACTTTGCACTGAGAAGCAAAGTGTCCAATCTACCCATAACGATAACATCTCAAGGACAACTGTCCTTTTCCCTTCTTAGACCCCTTTTTGAACTTCCTTGTGAAGTATGCCAACACTTCACCTTCACTTTCTTCCTTATCATCATCATCATCATCCTCACTGGATGATTCTTCCTCTTCTCTTATCTTGAAGTGTCTCATAGCTTTGAAAGCTGCCTCCTTTGATAGCTTTGATGTTGAGGAGCTTTCAATTGACTTTATTCTCATCTCATATGCAATGAGATTGCACTGAGATCATGCAGTGACATAGAATTGAGATCTCTACTCTCCTCTATGGCTGCCACCTTTGAGGCAAACCTCTCAGGTAGTATTCTCAGAATTTTCTTCACAATAAATGGGTCCTTCTTGTTCTTCCCATCATCAATAACCCTGGTGAAGAACTCTTGGACTGTCTCATGTTTCTGCATTCTAAGAGATTCATATCTCTCCTTGAACACTTGAAGCTTGGCCTCCTTCATTCTGCCGTTACCTTTATAGACATTTTGCAGTCTGTCCTATATCTCCTTGGCAGATTTGCAATCCATAACTTTAGCATACTCAGCATCTATTAATGTTGAAATGATGACGTTTGAGGCCTTCCTATTTATCTCAAACTGTTTTAATTCCTTTGGGGTTGGGTCTTTACCTTATTCTAGAGCCACAAAACCCTCCGTATAGATTTCACCACATTCATGCCTATGGTTGCAAATACCACCTGCTTTCTTGCTCTCCATATATGGTAGTTGGTTACGTTAAAGATTGGAACCTTCTTGTTGTAAGTAGTGCTAGTGCTAGTATCGGCGTCCATTTCTTAGTATGCTGAACAAGTTAAAATTTCTGGAGCTCTTCAAACTAGTACACCAAGCTGTTAAGCTTCAAACTGGTGAACCTGTGCTCTGATACCAATTGAAGTTTCCGACTTTACCCTAGGATCTACTAGTCTATGATACTAAGGGGGGGTGATCAGTATCACACCCCTTAAAAACATTGATAACTTAAGCCAAAGTATTCTACTTTCGCTCTCGTCAATATGCAGGTATGTGAACAACTTCAACCTCTTCTTAAAAGCAAACTCTTTCTCAGATTTGACTAAGGTAGATCTATTGTTACCTACTAAGCATAATAGTCCCTAAAGTCACCTTTCAGACACCTTGCCTATTAGACAGATCGGATGTTCTTGATTAGGTCTTCTTTAGGTTATAGGTTTGATGATACTTTAGCTCCGTTCATAACTCAATTCAAAACATAGAATGTAAATCAAAGTAAGGACACAAGAGATTTACGTGGTTCCGTCAATGTGACGTACGTACACGGTGGTTGGGACTCTTCCTCTACTAAGACAATCCACTATACTTGAGAATACTAGTGTGGTACTCCCTATGTCCGCAATGTAGTTACAATGGATGTCTTGATCCTCTACTCCTTTCATTATCGCAAATACAAAGCAAGTACAATACAAAGAGTGTCACTTACTGTGTCTACCCTTCTTCTGGCTTGTCTTACCTCTGTTGAATTGAATAGGCTGCTTCACTACTGTGTAGAAGTCCACCACAACACTCTCTAACCTCTCTTGAAGAAATCTGGAAATACGTTGAGTTCTTTCCAATGCTTCACCGAATTCCTTCTCTAGGTTGCTTCACACAACTCCTACTTTCATCATCTCACCGTCTCACGGCCTGTACTCAAGCTTCAGATTTGCCGTTTCACATCTCACGAACTGCCTCACGCTTCTGTTCTGTTGTTTCGCGTCTCTTGGCCTGCACCACGCTTCTGGTTTTGCTGGTTCACGTTTCGTGGCTTGCCTCCAACTTCTTGTTTTTCTGGTTCACGTCTCTCGACTTGCCTCCAGCTTTTGGTTTGGCGTCTTACGTCTCATGCATGTTTCTGGTTTGTATCCGCTTCGCTGGTCTCACACCACATGCATGTTTTTGGTTTGCATCCACTTCACTGGTCTCATGCGTTACACAAGTTTTTGGTTTGCATCCGCTTCGCTGCACGGTTCTGCTGCACTCCCATCTGTTTCACGATTTTGTTGCACTCCATCACGGTTCTAGTTTTTGCCCTTACCTCACGTTTCTGGTTTTCTTCTCTTCCAGGGGTGGTGCATTTCTGGTTTTGCCTTTTTCCCGGTGGTGTGTGTGTTCTGGTTTGCTTTTTCCCATTTCTCTCCAACAGGTCTGTTTTTGCCTTTGCTCTCCCATTTCTCTCCAATGTTGGCTCTCCCGGTTCTGTTTTTCATGTAAGCTCTCCCAGTTCTGGTTTTCACGTTTTCTCCCTCTTTTGGTTTGTATCCATGTCCCCTTTTCTGGTGTGTGTGTGTGTTTCTTCTCTTCCTATGGAGTCTCTCTCTCCTGGTGGTGTATGTCTAGTCTACTCTGCTCTTCCGGTGGAGTCTCTCTCTCTTTTGGTGGTGTATTTCTGGTTTGTGTGGGTTGTTTTTCACCTTTTTCTGGTGTGTGAGTTTTTGATTTCTTCTTTACCTTACGGTGGGTGTGTGTCGCCTTTGCTCTCTCGATGGCATGCAGTCTCTTCTCTTACCGTGAGTCACACGGTTTCCTTCTAACCGGTGGTGTCCTCTCTCTTACTGTTGGTCACATGGTTTTCCTTCAGCTGACCAAGGTCTCCTTTGCCATCGAAGGTCTCATTGCCGTGTTGTCTCCCTGCTGTCCAGCCGGGGGTTTCTCTCTCTTGTTGTAGGGTTTTGTCTTACCAAGGTCTCTCTTGCCATTGGTGTGCTTTGGCCGTGTACCCTTGTTTTGCCATCCACTCTTGTTTGGCCGTGTAGGGTTTTCTCTCTCTCTTGCAAAGTTGTGTTTTGCTGTCTACCCATGCTTATGTCTTCCAAGGTCTTGGTTTATATACTCTCTTCCATGAAAACCCTAGTAGGGCTTACTATATTGTGATTTATTTTCTTGCCCTCCAGTGGCTTCACTTTCTTGCCCCTCTATGTAGCTTCAAATTACTTGCACACTTAAATCTAGTTGACAACAATTACAACCCATACAAGGTTGTGGGAACAACAGGCATAGGAGGTTGGGGCACTTAACACAGAAGAACATGAGGAAGCTGACCACTACTCATGCAATCAAAGACATTCCAGACCTCAAGGGAGAGAGAGAGTATGTCTGCTCAGCATGCTCTAAAGGAAAACAAGTCAGAAAGCAATATAAGACCAAAGAGTTCAGTTCTGAAGCAGTGCTTTACATTGTACATACTGATTTGTGTGGGCTGATGAGAACAAAAGGGTTGAATAGTGAGAGGTACTTTATCTTGTTTGTTAATGATTATTCCAAAAGGACCTGCATCATGCACCTCAAACACAAGTCAAAAGTTTTGAAATGCTTCAAAAGATACAGAAGATTGGCTGAAAATGAGAGTGGAAAGAAGATGAAAGTATTAAGGTCAAATCAAGGCACTAAATTTACAAATGACGCTTTTGAAGATTACATTGAGAAGCATGGTATTCACTATCAGATGGCAGCAGCAAGAACACCTTAACATAAAGGGGTGGTAGAGAGGAAAAATAGAGCTGTGATTGAAATGGCAAGAACTCTACTGCTGGAATCCAAGCTTCACACAAGATTTTGGACAGAAGCAACATTTATAGCCATGCACCTACTGAACAAAGTTTTACTAAGGCCTAATACTGATAAGACTCCATATGGGCTATGGAGTGGGAAGAAGACAACAGCCAAGTATCTCAGAATCTTTGGCAGCCCATGTTTTGTGAAGAACAAGGAGCAAAACTTGGGAAAATTCAATGCTAGGTTTGATGAAGGCATCTTTGTGGGATACTCAGCAAAGACAAAAGGTTATAGAGTTTTTCTGCACAAGCTAGGAAAAGTTATCACGTCCAGTGATGTGAGAATAGATGAGAATTGGAAAACAATGCATAATGGAGAAGCTGAGGACAATGAAGAAGATGACTTTAAGATAGATAAAGAATCAGACCAACCTGAAGAAAAGGAACAAGAAGTTAGTTCAGACTTAGAGAAGAGTGAGTCTAAAGATGAAAAAAGAGATCTTCTTGCAGCTAAGACTGTGCAAGAAAGAAAGACAAAGAAAACGTGGACTAGTGCTCATCAAGGAAATCAGATCATAAGTGACCCATCAGCAGGAGTTACAACAAGAAGAAGAATTGTAGGAGCTACTGCTTTACTCTCACAAGTTGAACCTAAATCTGTTGAAGAGGCTACACAAGACATAGCCTAGGTCAAAGCTATTAATGAGGAGTTAGATCAAATCGAGAAGAATGATACATGGGAGCTTGTTCCAAGACCCACTAACAAGAATGTCATAAGAACAAAATGGGTGTTTAGGAATAAACACAATAAAGATGGCAAGGTGGTGAGGAACAAGGCCAGGCTGGTTTGTAAAGGCTACACTAAGATAGAAGAAGTAGATGTTGATGAAACTTTTTCACCGGTGGCGAGGTTAGAAACTATTAGAATGTTCCTAGCATTGCCAGCACATAAGAGGTATAAAGTTTATTAGATGGATGTGAAATCAGCCTTTCTGAATAGGCTCCTAAAAGAAGAAGTGTATATTAAACAACCTGATGGAGTACAAATCAATGAGGATGAGACACACGTGTGCAAGCTGAAGAAAGCCTTGTATGGCCTTAAACAAGTCCTAAGAGCATGGTACAGTAGGCTGGATGCGTACTTGAGAGGGTTGAACTTCAGAAGAGGAACAATTGATAATAACCTATATGTGTTCAACTTAGAGAAAGGCCAGCTGATAACCATAGTATATGTAGATGACATCATCTTTGGAGGGGATCACTCTGAGCTATGCCAAGATTTTGCATAGAAGATGAGTGAGGAATTTAAGATGTCATTAATTAGAGAAATGACCTACTTTCTTGGATTACAGATACAGATAAAATAGTGTGAAGAAGGTATTTTTATTTCTCAAATAAAATATGCCAAAGAGATGCTGAAAAAGTTTGGTATAGAGGATAGCAGACCTGTTAGTATCCTTATGATAGTGGGCTACAAGTTAACAAAAGATCAAGAGGGAAGGAGTACAAGCCCTACAAAATACACGAAGATGATAGGGAGCCTTCTGTACCTTACAGCATCAAGGCCTGATCTTATGCAAGCTGTGTGCGTTGCCAGTAGATTCCAAGTTGATCCTAAGGAATCTCATGTGTTGGCAGTGAAAAGAATCCTAAGATACCTCAAAGGGACATTGGAAATGGGTTTGTGGTATCCGGCCATGGATTCTGTAAAACTACGAGCATACACTAATGCAGACTGGGCAGGAAGTATAGATGATAGAAAATCAACCAGTGGCTGCAGCTTCCACTTGGGTTCAAAGTGTGTTGCATGGTTAAGTAGAAAGCAAAACAGTTTTGCTTTGAGCACAGTTGAGGCTGAGTATATAGCTGCTTGTGCAGCATGTACTCAAGTGATATGAATGCAAAAACAATTGGCAGACTTGGGTGTTGAAGTGAAGTAACCAGTGAGTGTACTTTGTGATATTCAAAGTGCTATTGTTCTCAGCAAGAATCTGATTCAACATTCAAGGAGCAAGCATATTGACATCCGGTATCACTTCATTAAAGATCAAGTGGAACAAGGTACAATTCAGTTGGAGTATGTTGGCATTAAAGATGAAATTTCAGATATTCTAACTAAACCTCTATCCACAGAGTTGTTTGAAAAGCACAGAATGAGTTTGTCTATGCAAATGCCTTCTCAAGCCTGAAGTTCAAGTGAATCCTCCATCTCTACTTTGCGGTTTTTTTTGTAATTGGTTGGCAAAGGGGGAGAGAAGCAACAGTGCAGGGGGAGCTGTTAAGAAAGGGGGAGTGCATATTTTGGGGGAGTTGTAATTGTTCTATAATGGCTTTTGTTATGAGTGTTGCCAACAATTACAAAGGGGGAAATTGTTGTTCACACAGCCTTGTATGGGTTGTAATTGTTGTCAACTAGATTTAAGTGTGCAAGTAATTTGAAGCTACATAGAGGGGCAAGAAAGTAAAGTCACATGGAGGGGCAAGAAAGTAAATCACAATATAAGTAAGCCCTACTAGGGTTTTCATGGAAGAGAGTATATAAACCAAGACCTTGGAAGACATAAGAGAACACGACAAAAGCACACCAATGGCAAGAGAGACCTTGGTGAGACAAAACCTACAACAAGAGAGAAACCACGGGCTGCATGACAAGGAGACAACATGGTAAAATAAAGTGGATGAGTCGATGGCAAAATAGAGTGCACGAGTTGACGACAAAATAAAGTGGACGAGTCAACAGCAGAGCAGAGTGGACGAAAAACAAGGTCGATGGCAAAACAGAGTGGACGAAAAAATAGGGTGGATGGCAAAACAAGGGTGAACAACGGCAAGAGAGAGGAAACCACCGGCTGAAGGAAACTGTGAGACCACCCTGAAGAGAAGATAGCAGATCTGGAATGGGTGAGACCAGACCAGATCTAGAACGGGTGAGACCAGATCAAAGCTGAAACGGGTGAGATCAGACCAGATTTGGAACGGGTGAGACCACACCACCAGCTGAAAGAAAAGAGTGACCAATGGCAAGAGAAAATGCACATTGAGAGAAGACTCACAGTGAGAGGAGATGGCGCACCATCAATAAGGGAAGAGACGACACACCGACGGACAAGAACATCCCAAAGGCGTGAAACAACCAAGTGAGCAAACCAAGCATCCCGAAGGTGTGAAACGGACCAAAGTATTCCAAAGGTGTGAAATGTGTGACTGAAACAGCAAGCCCCTAGAAAGTGTGTGAAGGTGAAAGCAAACCCGTGAGGCGTGAAATGGATGGGGGAGTGCAGCAAAACCGTGAAGCGGACGAGTGCGTGAAGCATGAAACTAGCAAAGCGGGCAAACCAGAAATGTGTGTGAGACATGAAATGCCAAACTAGAAATGTGAGGCAGACCGTGAGACAGTGAGACCATGAGATCAGGAGACGGGTGAGACCGTAAGACGGTGAAAGTAAGAGTTGTGTGAAACAACCTAGAGAAGGAATTTGGTGAAGCATTGGAAAGAACTCAACGTATTTCCAGATTTCTTCAAGAGAGGTTAGAGAGTGTTGTGGTGGACTTCTACGCGGCAGTACAGCACCCTATTCAATTCAACAGAGGCAAGACAAACTAGAAGAAGGGTAGACACAGTAAGTCACACTCTTTGTATTGTACTTGCTTTGTATTTGCAATAGTGAAAGGAGCAGAGGATTAAGACATCCATTGTAACTACATTGCGGACATAAAGAGTACCACACTGGTATTCTCAAGTATAGTGGATTGTCTCGTTTAAGGAAGAATCCCTACCACCGTGGATGTACGTCACATTGACAAAACCACGTAAATCTCTTGTGTCCTTGCTTTGAATTTACGTTCTGTATTTTGAATTGAGTTGTGAACACAGCTAAAGTATCATCGAACCCATAACCTAAAGAAGACCTAATCAAGAACATCCAATCTGTCTAATAGGCAAGGTGTTTGAAAGGTGACTTTGGGGACTATTATGATTAGTAGGTAACAATAGATCTACTTTAGTCGAATCTCAGAAAGAGTTTGCTTTTGAGAAGAGTTTGAAGTTGTTCACATACCTGCGTATTAACGAGAGCTAGAGTATTAAATTAGAAGAATACTTTGGCTTAAATTATCAGAGTGTGTTTTTAAGGGGTGTGATATTGATTTACTCCCCTTTCAGTATCATAGACTAGTAGATCCTAGGGTAAAGTTGGGAACTTCATTAAGTATAATCTTTTATACCTTTTTATGGAACCATCTTTAAAAACCTATTTATTCCTAATAGCTTTATGTCTTTAGAGTAAATCTACCATGTCCTCGACTTGGTTAGATTTTATAGATTCCATCTCTTCTTTCATTACCTTTCTCTATTGTTCCTCAGTTGGGCATAAGAGAGCCTAAATTGTTATTTTAGGCACTTTTTCATCATAAAGGGCAATTATAAAAGCTTTCTTTCTAATCTTAAAATGATGATGTGGGATGCTTTTATATAATATAAGTTTTGGCAAACCTTCTACAACTTGTGGTATAATGCTCCCTCTCAAATTGATAGCTTGATGCATTTCCTTATCCATTTGAGTTAATGGGTTTAGTACATTATAGCCATTTAGATTGCATATCTCATTAAAATAAAAATCCTTATCAATTTTACCCCTATTAGAAAATTTATTCTCTAAGAATGAGACATCATATGATTCCAATTCTAAAATACTTCCATTTATTTATTCACCATGTTGAGCTCATCTTTGATGGCTAATGTTGAATTTGTTGTCAACAGCATCTCATAGATTTGTCGAGATGTGTTTGTTGCCCACAGGTGCATTTTGTATTTGTCAAGAAGCTTGAGATGAAGAGAGATCATTAATCAAAATCATTGGTGGCAGGTTAGCCCTAAAGTCAATAAGTCAATGTTAACCATTGGCCTTAAATTTTAGAAATCAATGTTGACTGTTCATTGTAGGACAACCCTTGGGGATTAATACTAATTGTTAATTGTAGGGCAACCCTTGGGAATCAATGCTAACCATTGATGATAAGGCAATCCTAAACTCAAGGCTTATAAATATATCCATGTAGCTATCAAGAGAGGTGTGTGCTGTAGAAACGTAATAGAGAAAAGTGAAAATGGCAAAAGAATAGGGACCAAAAAAAGAGAGCAATAGCAGAGGAAGAATGTGTGTTCTATAGACCAAAAAGAGAGGGCAACGACAGAGGAAGAAAAGAGAAGGTGTGTTGTAAAATAAAAGAAGGCGTGCTATGCAAAAAAAAAAAAGGGCGTGTTGTGTGAGAGAAAAAAAATGGGCATGCTGTCAAGAGGTTATGTGTTCTATAGAAAATTAAAGAGAGAATGGCAAGAGAGCTGTAAAAAATGTGAGTTGCAAAAAAGAGATAGCAGTAACATCCAGGGGGAAAGAGTGCAGCAGCATCCAGGAGGAAAGTGTAACGGCGTTCAGGAGGAGAGACTGTAGCAATATTTAGCAAGAAGCAGAGACAGCCTCTAACAGCAGAAGAAAAGAAGAGAACTTGCTAAGGAGAGAAGGTAGCAGCTGCAACAAGAAGAAGGTGGTAGCTGTAGCAAGGAGAAGGCAGCAGCGGCAGCAAAAGGGAGAGATAGCCTCAAACAGTAGAAGAAAAGAAGAGAACCTACTGAGAAGAGACAATAACAACTGCAGTAGGGAGAAGGCAGGAGTTGTAGCAAGGAGAAGGTAGTAGCAGCAGTAAAGAGGAGGCAGCAATAACAACAAGAGGAAGAAGGAGGAGTGATTATAGAAAGAAGGAGCTTGTAATAGCAAAATTAGCAACTAACAGATAAGAGAACCTACAGAAGAGAGAACTTGCTAAGGGAGAAGGAGGCAGCATCGACATCAAAGGAGAAAACCTGCCAAGGCAGAAGGAGGCAACACTAGCAGTAAAGGAGAAAACCTGCCAAGGTAAAAGGAGGCAGCATTGGTAGTTGAGGAGAGAACCTGCCAAGGCAGAAGGAGGCAACATTAACAATAGAGGAGAAAACTTGCCAAGGCAAAAGGAGGCAAAACCTATAGTGGAGAGAATTTGTAGCAGAGATAACCTGTAATAGAGAGAACTTGTAACCAAAATAACCTGTAGATAAGAGAACTTGCAATGAAGATAACTTGCAACAGAGAGAACCTGCAATGGAAAGAACTTGTAAAGGAAATAATCTGCAGAGGAGAAAACCTGCCAAGGTAGAAAGAGGCAACACTATTAGTTGAGGAGAGAACCTACCAAGGCAGAAGAAGGTAACACCTATTACAAAGGAGAAAACTTGCCAAAGCAGAAAGAGGTAGCACATGTAGTAGAGGAGAAAACCTGCCAAGGCAGAAGGAGGTAGAACCAACAATGGAGAGAACCTATAGCAGAGATAACTTGTAGAGAAGAGAACCTGCAACGGAGATAACCTGCAGCGGAGATAACTTGCAATAGAGAGAACCTGCAGTGGAGATAACTTGTAGTGGAGAGAACCTATAGTGGAAAGAACTTGTAGAGGAGAGAACTTGCAAAAGAGAGACTAGCAAAGCTTAAGGAGAGAAACTGACAGGAAGGAGAAGATCCATTTTCTATAACAACAGCTTATGCACATTGGGTGATCTTTCTTAGGGAAGTTTTGTCATAAACTGTTTATGTACTTCTTGAAAAAGGGTAGGAGACCTTTGGAGTGATTGGGAGAACAAGTCTTCTAGTGATTGGGAGATCAAATCTTCTAGTGATCGGAAGATCATTATAAGTGGTCAAGGAGTGATCCTTCCACAAGTGGTTAAGGAGTTATCCTATCACATTGTGGATGTAGCTGACACATTATGAGTAAACTACGTAAAAATTTCATGTGTCCTCGGGTGCTTGTGTTTGCTTAATATCCATATGGCCATCCTTACATAAAGAAGCAAGATAAAAAAAGTGGATCATCGGCTTTAACAGGTCACAAAGGTTTAATCCCTACAAATTTGTAAAAAGTAAGCATCTCACACTGACTTACCCTTTTTCCCTCTCAGTGTTAGACCTAAGAAGGTCCTCATCAAGTGGTATCAGAGTTTGGTTCCTCTATTGATCCATTCTATCTAATTTGATTTGAAATAGTTTTATTGCTACTATGAATCTTTACATCTATTATTAGTTAATATCCTAGAGAGCATGAATAGTGTTAACAACAAAGGCATTCCCACTTTTAATGGACAAAATTATTAGTTATAGAAAAATAGAATGCTGCTATATCTAATGTCACTTGGTCTGGATGTGTTTGAATCTATTGTTAATGGCTTTACCTTATTACTGAAGGTACTGCTATGATGCCTACTGATAAGAAGAATTTAGAGTATGATGGAAAAGATAGAAATGCCTTATATGTCTTCTTATTAGATAAAGAATTCACTAAAGTGATGGGGTGCAACACAGCTAAACAAATTTGGGATAAATTAAAGAATATTTATGAAGGAAACAAGGTTGTAAAGAAAGCCAAGCTACAAATCTGGAGGAGCAGATTTAAAGACATAAAGATGCTGAATGATGAATTTATGGATGCCTTCTTTTCAAGAATAAATAAAATTGTATGCTCCATTAGAGGCTATGGAAAGGAGATTAATAATGTTATTGTGGTAAAGAAGATACTTAAAACCTTATTACAAGCTTTTAATGCCAAAGTCTCCTTTATAGAAGATAGAGATTTGGATAGGTTGCCCCTGGATGATTTACATATCATATTGGTGGCTTATGAAAGAAGTCTGAGGCAGAGAAAAAGTTTACCTTTAAGATAATGAAGAAATTAAGGATTAAAGAACAAGAAGAAGAATCTGATAGCAACTTTGAAGAAGAAGATTATGATACTAAATTTGATAAAGTCATGGCATACATCACCAAAAGTATGAGGAAAGGAAAAGGGAAATACAAGGGAAAATTACCCTTAAAGTGCTTTAGTTGTAGAGGCATTGGACACTTTGCCATGGACTACCGAAAGAGAAAAGAAACAGATAGTGATGATGATGATGAGCTTGTCCCAAGGAGGAGAACAAAGAAAGCCAGCTATTTTAAAGTTGGAAATTCAAGTGCCCAAGGGAAAAAGCAACTATTCAAATCCAAAAGAAGAAATTTTTTGAGCAAGTTAGATGAAGAAGATTCTGAAGAAGAAGTTGATGATGATTCTAATGATGATGCTACAAAAAATGTGCTAGTTGCATAGGTGGATGTTGAATAAAAGTCCCCAAGTGATGAGGAATCAACCAAAGAAGAAGAGAAAGAGTTGGTGTAGCAACTTGAGAATGAATTGAGAGCTTGTTTGTGCACAAACAACAAGCTAGAAAAAGAGGTAAAGTATCTCATAAAGCTAAATAAAAATTATGCTATGGATAAATCTAATCTCTAGGTGAAAGAAAAGGAGTTTAAAGCGAAAAAGAGGGAGTACTTGAAAAGACTTGAGGAGTTGAATGTACTTAAGGCAGAGCTAGGTAAGATACATGAAGATCTTGGCACTAAGGTGATCACACAGGAGTAAGAAGTGCTGATTTTGAAAGCCAAGCTCTAAAAGGCTAAATATGAATTGAAGAAGTTTGAAGAAAGCTTTATGCAGGCCGTGAAAGTGAGAGGAGAGTCCTCTTTAGGAAATGCTATTAATCCATGTAAACAAAAAGTTAGATGATTGTTTAAGCAAACAAAGGCCTCATTCCATGGGGAAGAAAGGACTTGGCTATATTGAAAAGCCAAATAAGAGGGTAACTAAGAAGAAGAAAATCATGTTTGTGCCAGAAAGCAAACATAATGATGTTATAGAGAAGAAAAACCAACCTAAGTTAAAATGGGTTAGGAAAGATATAATGAAAACTCTTATCCAAAGGAGACAAGTTTTCAAAGATGGAAAGAAGGTTGCCACAATAATTGCTGAAGATAGGAGACATGAACTTGGTTAAAGAAGAAAATTCATATTAGAAGGATTTTGCTGAAGCTGTAGTAAGTATAGGCACAAGGGGAGTGTATGCTGGAGTAATGAGCCTATAATAAAGAGGAATGTGAGGTAAGAGTCTAAGGGGAAACTCTATTAAGTAAGAGATAACCTCAAGTGAAAAGAAGTCATATCCCATTAAGAAACATATTTAATATATTGGAAGAAATCTGTGGAAGATGCGAAAAGGCTGGACACACTGCTGAAGAGTGCTTGACATTGTTGCTTAGTAAAAGAGTGCAAAGGAAAACACTTACATATGCCCTTACATTCGGCCAAAGAAGAAAAAGAAGAGGAAGGGAAATGACAATGGTTGTGGAAGTTACCTTAAAAGCTTCCAAGAAAGAAAAGTCATGGATCCTGGATAGTGGTTGCTCTTCACACATGACAGGAGACTTTAAGGTGTAGAAGGAAGTAGTAAAATATGATGGAGGGTCAATCACATTTGGCAATGATGGTGCCGAAGGTATTGGTGCCACTAAAATTGGTGCAAGAAAGTTGAAATCAGAGGAAGTACTTTATGTTGAAGGGCTAAAATACAATCTAATTAGTGTTTGTCAATTTTATGATGATGAGCATAAAGTTACTTTCAGTAAGAGTGGCTATATGGTAAAAAGATTAAGTGATGGTGTTGTTCTTACAAAGGGAAAGAACAAATGTAGTAAAAATACATGCTACATGAGCACTAAAGATGAGAATTTGTTATGGCATAAGAGATTAGGACATCTTGAACAAAAGGAGTTGAATAAATTGTCCAAAAATGAAGTAAAGCTAGAATATATGCCTATTACGGAGCAAGTTGTAGATATATTCACCAAACCTCTGTCAAGAGAGATGTTCCAGAAGTTAACGCTAACCTCATGTGTTCAGCCACCCCCTAGAGTCTTAGGTATGCCTCTAACCCCTTTCCTTTTCCCTCTTTTATTTTTTTGGATTTGTTGTCAAAGGGGGAGATATTTTGCATAAATCCAAACAGAGTATATATTGTTTAAAAGGGGGAGTAGCTTGATAAATCCAAAGGGGAGAATTAAATAAAGGAGGAAGAAGCAGAAAAAAAAAAAGGGGAGTTAAAGGTTGTTTCCAATTGGTATCATGCCCACATGTAAAAAGGGAGATGTATGTTTCAAGGGGAGTTATGAATGTCAAAAGTTGCTGCTTGTGCTTAGTTGCTAATTTTTGGATTTAATGTGTTGCCAACAAATCCAAAGGGGGAGATTGTTAAGCCCATCTTTGATGGCTAACGTTGGATTTGTTGTCAACAGCATCTCGTAGATTTGTTGACATGTGTTTACTGCCCACAAGTGCATTTTGTATTCGTCAAGGAGCTTAAGATGTAGAAAGATCGTTGGTCAAAACCGTTAGTGGTAGGTTAACCCTAAAGTCAATGAGTCTATGTTGACCATTGACCCTAAATTTTAGGAATCAATGCTGACTGTTGATGATAGGGTAATCTTAAACTCAAGGCTTATAAATATATCCATGCAGTTATCAAGAGAGGTGTGTGTTACAGAAACGTAATAGAAAAACAATGAAAACGACAAAAAGGTAGCCATGAAAAAGAGAGAAACGGTAGAGGAAGAACGTGTATTCTATAGACCAAAAGAAGAGGGCAATGGCAGAGGAAAAAAAGAGAAGGTATGCTATAGAATAAGAGAAGGTGTGCTGCAAAATAAGGAGGGTGTGATGTGTAGAAAGAGAAGGTGTGCTGCAAAATAAGGAGGGTGTGATGTGTAGAAAGAGAAGGTGTGCTATGCAAGAGAAAAAAAAGGAGGGGAGAATGACAAGAGAGCTGAAAAAAATATGAGCTGTAAAAAATAGATAGTAGTAGCATCCATAAAGAGAGAGTGTAGTAGCATCCAGGAGAAAAGACAGCAGCAACATCTAGGAGGAAAGAGTGCAGCAATATCTAGGAGGAGCGGGTACAAAAAGGAGGAATAGTTGCAAAAAGAAGGAGCTTGCAGAAGAGAGAATCTGTCAAGGCAGAAGGAAGTAACACCGACAGTAAAGAAGAAAACCTTCTAAGGCAGCACTAGCAATGTTGAGCCAATCTTTGATGGCTAATGTTGGATTTGTTGTTAATAGCATCTCACATATTTGTCCTTGTTGATTTGAAGTTATGAATGCTATTGACATGTAGAGAGATCATTATTGGTAAAAATTGTTAATGGTAGATCAACCCTTTAATCAATGAGTCAATGTTGACCGTTGATCCTAAATTTTAAGAGTCAATATTGCCCATTGACCTTAAATTTTAGGAGTTAATATTGACTATTGACCTTAAATTTTAAGAATCAATTCTAACCATTGATTGTAAGGCAACCCTTGGGAATCAATACTGATTGTTAATGATTGTGTAACCCTAATCTCAAGGCTTATAAGTACATCCATTCATCTATCAAGACGTGAGTGTGCTATAGAAAAATATAGAGAGAATAGCAAAGAGAATCATTGGCAAAGAAAGGTGCAATGGCAAACCAAAGAAAGGTGCAACTGGTAAAAAGGTGATAACAGCCACCAAAGAAGGAGGTGTGCAGCGGTAGCCAAATAACCACACCAAAGGAGAAGGTGTGCAATGGCAAACCAAAGAGAGGTGTATAGCAACAACCAATTAACCACACCAAGGGAGAAGGTGTGCAGTAACCAGTCAACCACACCAAAGGAGAAGGTGTGCAGCGACAAACCAAGGAGAGGTGTGCAGTGACAACTAATCAACCACACCAAGGAAGAAGGTGCAACAACCACCAAAGAAGAAGGTGTGTAGCAGTAACCAAACAACCATATTAAGGGAGAAGGTGTGCAATGGCAAACCAAGGAAAGGTGTGCAACGACAACAATCAACCACACCAAGGGAGAAGGTATACAGTGACAAACCAAAAAGAGGTGTGCAGCAACAACCAATCAACCGCACTAAGGGAGAAGGTGTGTAGTGGCAAACCAAGGAAAGGTATGCAGCAGTAAACAATTAACCACACCAAGGGAGAAGGTGTGCAGTAGCAAACCAAGGAAAGGTGGGCAGTGGCAACCAATCAAGCAAACCAAGGGAAAAGGTGTGTAGCAACAACCAAGGAAACCAAAGGCATAAGGTGTAATAGCAACCAAAGAAACTAAAGGCAAAAGGTGTAGTGACAACCAAAGAAACCAAAGAAAGAAGGTGCAGTAGCAAACAAAGGGAGAAGGTGCAGCAATAACCAATCAAAGAAGATGCAACAGCTGATAAGGACTGTTATAGGTCTCATATTAAGAGGAGGGGTGAATCAATGTGAGATATCCTTTTTTTACAAATCGATCCGAATTCAACCTCTGTGACTTGTTAAAGTCGATGATCCAATTTTTTATTTTTCTCCTTTATATGAGTGCAACTATACAAATAAAAAATCAATGCGCATGTGCGAGCACCCAAGAACACACGACAATTTTTACGTGGTTCATCCATAATGTGTGAGTTATGTCCACAATGTTATAGGATCACTTATAAATCACACAATCCACTCTTGTTATCAAGGGATACAACAATGTTGTGGAAGGATCACTCCTTAACCACTTATGGAAGGATTACTCCTTAACCACTTATAACGATCTCTCGATCACTCCAAGGGTATCCCACCCTTATTCAGCCAGTTTATCAAGAGTTTATAGTGAAACTTTTCCTGGAGAATGATCACTCAATGTGTACAAACTACTAGTGTAGAATATGGATCTCCTCTTTCCTTTGTAGTCGGTGTTGTCTCACCCGCTGTCGGTGCTGCCTACACGCGCTACTATTGCTGCCAATTACGCCGCTCTGATGTCCACATGTGCTACTGCTACTGTCTATGTGCGTTGTTGCTGTCTGCACACACTGCTGCTGTCCTTACACGCTGTGTCTACTATTAACACGAGCTGTTGTTGTCCACGCATGCTGCTACTTTTGTACGCACGCGTTGCTCTCATTGTTTTGGTTGCTAGGCGCACTGCACTTACTAGTATAGTCTCCTGGATGTGCTATAGTTGTCTACACGCATTGTGCCTACTGTCTGCATTTGCTGCTCCTATTGTCCACATACACTATGCCTACTATTTGCACATGTTGCTACTGTCTGTGCACACTACTACTACCTGCTCGCGCTGTTGTTGCTATCCATGTGTACTACTGCTACTGTCTGCCCATGTCGTTGCTATTATCTGCATGCACTACTACTATTTGTTTGTGTCGCTACTACTATCCGTGCACACTACTATTGTTTGCTTATGTCATTGCTGCTATCCACACGTGCATGGGCTGGTGTCGCTGCTGCACATTCTGATTTTTTGTTTGATTCCTGGGTGTACTTCTATTGCTGGGAAACCTTTTAAGGTGCTGTTGGTCTGTTAGAAAACCTCTTAGATGTGCTGGTGGTGGCCAGTTGTTGTTGTCACCTTCGTGAGGGCCGGTTGTTGGTTTGTTGGTGAGGGCCAACTTTTTTGCTGCCTTTTTCTTTCCCTCTTGGCTGGTTTCCTTGCTCTCCTTTTTGGCAAGCTGCCTTGCTCTTCCTTTTGGTCGACTACACCTCGCTTGGTGGTTGCCTCCTTTTTTGCCATTCACCTCTCCTTTTGGCTTTAGGTTTACCATTCACCTTTCTTTAGCTGACTCTCTCAATTTTCTGTAGCACACCCCTTTCTTGCAAGATGCATAAGGGTATTTATAGAGCCTTGAGATTAGGATTACACGATCATCAATGGTCATTGTTGATTCCTAAAGGTTGCCCTACAATTAATAGTCAGATTTGAGTCCTAAAATTTAGGGTTAATGATCAATGGTCAACGGTCATTCTTGACCCCTAAAATTTAGGGTCACAGTTAACATTAACTCCTCAACATTAGGGTTGACCTATCATTACCAATTTTTCCCAATGATCTCTCTACATCTTAATAACATTCATAACCTCAAATCAACATATATAACCATGTGAGATGGTGTAGACAACAAATCTAATATTGGTTATCAAAGATGGGCTCAACAATCTCTCCCTTTGGATTTGTTGGCAACACATTAAATCCAACAATTCACATATAACAATTGTCAACATTTACTACTCCTGCATATTATCATTCACAGCTCCCCCTAAAACATGCATCACTTGCTACTCCCCCTTGACAAGTTCTCTCCCTTCATCCATCAAGTTACTCCCCCTTTTTATGAGTATACATCTTCCTTGGATTTATGCAAAATATCTCCCCCCTTGACAATAAATCCAAAGAATAATAGAAAAGGGAAGGGGAGAGGGGTTAGAGAATACCTCAACCTCTAGGGGTTGGCTAAATGCTTAAGTTCAGCCTCTTTTGTCCAAGGTGTCCCAATTTTTTATGCCACAACAAATTCTCATCTTTAGCGCTTATATAGCATGTGTTCTTGCTTCTGGAAACTTGGTATAAGTTTCCATTTATTTTTCACCCTTAGTAAGGACAACACTATCTCTTAGTCTTTTTACTATGCAGCCATTCTTGTTGAAAGTAACTTCATGTGCATCATCACAAAGTTGGCTAACACTGATGAGATTATGTTTTAACCCTTCAACATAAAGCACTTTCTTTGATTTCAGCTTTTTTGCACCAATTTCAGTAGCACCAATATCTTTAATCTTTAAGGCACCATCATTGTGAAATATGATTAATCCTCCATCATATTTTATTATTTCCTTGAACATCTTAGAGTCTCCTGTCATATGTGAAGAGCAGACAATATCTAGGATCCACGGCTTTTCTTTCTTAGAAGCTCTTATGGGTACTTCCACAACTATAGTAATTTCTTTTCCTCTTCTTCTTCTTTGGTTAAATGTGGGAGCACGTGTAGGTGTTCTCCTTTGCATTCCTTAATTGGGCAGCAATGGTTGGCGTGTTCTCCTTTCCATTCTTTGACTGAGTAGCAATGTCAAGTAGTCCTCAGCAATGTGTCCAACCCTTTCACATCTTCCATAGATCTCTCCTAGCAAATCAAAACTGTTTCTTAGTGGAATATGACTTCTTTCCACTAGAGACTGCCTCCTTTCTTGATAGAGTCTCCCCCTAGACTCTTGCCTTACACTCCTCTTCATTATAGGCCAAGTATTCCAACATACATTAGCCATGTGTCCATACTTGCCATAACTTTAGCAGAAACCTTCGAACATGGATTTACTTTTTTTACCAAGTTTATGTCTTCTTTCTTTAACAACTTGTGTGGCAACCTTTTCTTCATCTTTGATAGTCTGTCTCCTATGGATGAGAGTCTCCACCACATCTTTCCTAACCTATTTTAACTTGGGTTGGTCTCTCTTCTCCATCACGTCATTGTGCTTGCTTTTTAGCACAAACACAATTTTTTTCTTTTCTACCTTCTCACTCAGCTTTTTAATGTAGCCAAGTCCTTTCTTCCCCATGGAATGAGGTCTTTGATTGCTTAGAGACTCATACAACTTTCTGGTACCATCCTTCTCAATGACATTTGCTGATGATGACTCTCCTTTCACTTCCATGGCCTGCATAAAGCTTTCTTCATGCTTCCTTAGCTTAAACTCAGCCTTGTAAAGCTTAGCTTGCAAAGTCAGCATCTCTTACTGTTGTGCAATCACCTTAGCACCAAGGTCTTCGTGTATCTTGCCTTGCTTTACCTCAAGTATGCTCAACTCCTCAATTCTCTTCAAGAACTCCTCTTTTGCTTCAAATTCCTTTTCTTTCACCTGGAGATTAGATTCATCAACAGAAGAATTTTTATATAACTTCTTAAGATGCTTTACCTCTTTTTCTAGCTTGCTATTTTTACGCAAATAAGCTCTCAACTCATTCTCAAGTTACTGTACCAACTCATCCTCTTCCTCTTTTGTTAATTCCTCATCACTTGAAGATTTTTATCATCATTTTTTTAAGCAACTAGCACATTTTTTGCAACATCATCATCAAAATCATCATTAAATTGTTCTTCAAAATCCTCTTCATCCAGCTTACTTAGAAAATTCCTTCTTTTGGATATGAAGAGTTGCTTTTTCCCTTTAGCACTTGAATTTCTAGATTTAGAATAGTTGGATTTCTTTGTTCTCCTCCTTAGGGCTGACTTATCATCATCATCACTGTTTGTTTCTACTTTTCAAGGGTTATTTTCCCTTGTACTTCCCTTTTCCTTTCCTCATATTGTTGGTGATATATGTCATGACCTCATCCAATTCAGTATCACCATCTTCTTCTCCAGAGCTGTTGACAGATTCCTCTTCTTGGTCTTTAATCCTTAACTTCTTCATTGTCTCAAAGGTCAGCTCCTTCTTCGCCTTAAACATCTTTTCTTTTTTTATTAGGGCTATTCTTATTTCATAAGCCACCAATATGTTATGCAAGTTATCTAAGGGCAACTTATCCAAATCTTTATCTTCTATGGAAGAGACTTTGGTGTTGTAAGCTTCCGATAAGGTTCTAAGTATTTTCTTTACCACAGTGGCATCATCGATCTCCTCTCCATAGCCTCTGATGGAGCACACAATTTCGTTGACTATTGTGAAGAATGCATCCACAGTCTCATCATTCTGCATCTTTATGTCTTCGAATCTACTCCTTCAAATTTGTAACTTGGTTGCCTTCATAACCTTGTTTCCTTCATAAATGTTTTTCAGTTTGCCCCAAATTTGCTTGGCTGTGTTGCACCCGATCACCTTGGTAAATTCTTTATTTGCCAAGGAGGCATATAAGGCATTTCTCGCTTTTCCATCACACTCCAAATTCTTCTTATCAGTCGACATCATAGGATCACCTTCAGCAATAGGGATGAAGCCACTAATAGTAGACTCAAACACATCAAGACCAAGGGACATCAAATATGAAAGCATTCTATTCTTCCATAGTTGATAATTCTGTCTATTAAAAGTAGGGATGCCTTTGCTGTTAACACTATTCATTCTATCCATGATCTCAAGCAGCAGTAGAGATAAAAACTTACACAGCAATACATAACTTTAATATGGATCTTCTCCTTCCTTTGTTGCCGGTGTTGTCTCATCCGCTGTCAGTGCTGCCTAGATGCATTGCTATTGCTGCCTGTTCTGCTGCACTGATGTTCGCACACACTGCTGCTACTGTTTATGCGTGTTGTTGCTATCTACACGTGTTGCTACTATCTACACGTGCTATTGCTATCCTCACATACTGCATCTGCTGTTCGCACGTGCTGCTACTTCTATTTGCACACATTGCTCTCACTATTTTGGTTGCTGGGTGTATTGCACTTACTGGTATAGCCTCCTGGACGTGCTCCTGCTGTTTGTACGTGCTGCTCATGCTGTTCACACGCGTTGCGCTTGTTGTCCATGCACATTACTGCTTGTGTTCGCATGCGTCATTGCTGTCTGCACGTGTTGCTGCTTCTACTTGAACCGCTGCTACTATCTACACACACTGCTGTTATCTGTTCATATCACTACTGCTATCTATGCACACTGCTATTGTCTGCTCACATACTATGCGTATGTGTATAGGCTGGCATCGCTGCTACATGATCTGATTTTTAACTTAATTCTTGGGCCTGCTTTTGTTACTAAGAAGCCTCATGAGGTGCTGCTGGTCTGTTGGAAAACCTCGTGGATGTACTGGTGTAGTGGCTAGCTGCTACTATCACCTTTGTGAGGGTTGATTGCTGTTTTCACCTTCATAAGGGCTAGTTGCTAGTTTGTTGTTGAGGGCCGGCTGCTTTGCTGCCTTTTTCTCTCCCTCTTAGCCCACTGCTTGTCTCTTCCTCTTGGCTAGCTGCACCTCCCTTAGTGCTTACCTCCTCTCTTGTTGTTTACCTCTCTTTTTGGCTTTCGGTTTGCCATTCACCTATTTTTGGCCGACTCTCTCAATTTTCTATAGCACACCCTTGTCTTGCAAGATGCATAGGGGTATTTATAGAGCCTTAAGATTAGGGCTACACAATCATTAATGGTCATCATTGATTCCTAAAGGTTGCCTTACAATCAACAAGTAGATTTAAGTCCTAAAATTTAGGGTCAATGGTCAATGGTCAATGATCAATCTTGACCCTTAAAATTTAAGGTCACAATCAACATTGACTCCTCAATATTAGGGTTGACCTATCATCATCAGTTTTTCCTAATGACCTCTCTGCATCTCAATGGCATTCATAACCTCAAATCAACACATATAACCATATGAGATGGTGTTGACAACAAATCCAACATTAGCCATCAAAGATGGTTTTAACAGTGGTAATTAATTAAAGAAGGTGCAGTGGCAATCAATCAAAGAAGAAGGAGGTGGCAGCCACCAAAAGAGAGGTGGCCACACCAAAGAAGAAGGAGCAGCAGCAACCAAAGAAGGAAGAGACAATAGTAGCATCCAAGAGGAGAGTGTAGTGGAAAAACAAACCAGTAGCAACACCAGAGGAAGAAGGAGAGTGCAATGGCAAAAGAAACCAGCAATTGTAGTAAAGAGAAGCCAACAATTGCAACAAAGAGGAAGGCAGCAATTGCAGCAAGGAGAAGGCAGCAACTGTAGCAAGGAGAAGGCGGCAGTAAAGGAAGGAGAAGATCCATGTTCTGCAATAACAGCCTGTGCACATTAAGTGATCCTTCTCAGGAAAGTTTTAGTCATAAACCTTTTTTTAAACTTCTTGAAAAAGGGTGGGAGACCCTTGGAGTGATTGGGAGATCAACTCTTTAATTGGGAGGTTAGTGTAGGTGGTTAAGGAGTGATCCTTCCACAAATGGTTAAGGAATGATCCTTCCATAACATTAATTGTATCCTTTGATAATATGAGTGAATTGTGTGATTTAGGAGTGATCTTATTACACTGTAGACATAGCCTACATATTATGGGTGAACCACGTAAAAATTTTGTGTGTGTTCTTAGGTGCTCATGCTTGATTGATATCCATGTAGCTACTTTCACATAAAGAAACAAGATAAAAATTGGATCATCGACTTTAACAAGTCACAGAGGTTTAATCCAGACAAATTTATAAAAGGTAAGTGAAGTTCCTGACTTCTCCCTAGGATCTACTAGTTTGTGATACTGAGAGAGGGGGTGAATCAGTATCACCACAATTCGCAATTCGCAGATATGTGAACAACTTCAACCTCTTCTTAAAATCGAACTCTTTCTCAAACTCGACTAAGGTAGATCTATTGCTACCTACTAATCACAATAGTCCCCAAAGTCACCTTTCAGACACCTTACCTAATAGATAATTTAGATGTTCTTGTTTAGGTCTTCTTTTAGGTTATGGGTTGGCTGATACTTTAGCTGCGTTCACAACTCAATTCAAAACACAAAACGTAAAGCAAATTAAGGACACACGAGATTTATGTGGTTCCATCAACGTGATGTACATCCACGGTGGTAAGGACTCTCCCTTACCGAGACTATCCACTATACTTGAGAATTCCAGTTACAATGGATGTCTTAATCCTCTGCTCCTTTCACTATTGCAATTACTAAGCAAGTACAAAACAAAGAGTGTCACTTACTATGTCTACCTTTCTTCTAGCTTGTCTTGCCTTTGTTGAATTGAAAAGCTGCTCCACTGCCGCTTAGAAGTTCACTGCAATGCTCTCTAACCTCTCTTGAAGAAATCTGGAAATACCGTCTCACGGTCTCACCCGTCTCCTTGTCTCACGGCTCGCCTCACGTTTCTGGTTTGCTGTTCCACGTCTCACGCACGTTTCTGGTTTGCACCCTTTGCTGGTCACACGCCTCACGCACGCTTTTGGTTTGGTGTTTCACGTCCTATGTACGTTTCTGGTTTGCACGCCTTGCTGGTCACACACCTTACCACTGTTTCTGGTTTGCACTTGTTCGTTTCACACCTCCTGACAGCTTGGTTTGCTCTCCCAGTGGTCTCCTCTTTCACTGTTTCTCCTCTCTTCCCTTATGGACGGTGTGCTATCTTCTCTCTTACGTGAGTCACACGGTTTTCTCCAGCTGTCACATGGTTTCCCTTGCTGTCCAAGTTATCCCTTGGTGTTATCTCCTTTTGCCGTGTGTTGTCTCCTTGCCGTGCTGCCTCCTAGCCGTCCACCTTGCTTTGGTTGGCCATTCTCCTCCTTGTTGTCCACACCTATTTGGTTGTTCACCTCTTTGCTTAGCCATGTAGGTTGGTTAGACGTCCTCTCTCTTTCATCCAATGGTGGTTTTACCGTCCAGCACTTGTTGTCCAGCCGTTCCTCCCTTTTTTTTCTCTCTTTGGCCAATCACACACACGGTTTTCCTCTCTTTGGACGGTTGCTCTAGGTTTTGGCCGACTCCTCTTGCTTTGCTTTGTCTCTTTGGTCGACCAGCACCTATTTTCTGCCGTGCATACTCTTTTGCCGTCTCTCCTTTCTTTTGCAAGTGGTGTGTTGTCGTTTCGGGTTGGCCGATCGCTCCTCCAACATTTTGTGTTTTGCTGAATCTCTCTTGTGTTGGATGGTTTCTCTCTTGTGTTTGGACAGTTCCTTCCTCTCTTTCAGCCGGATGCTCTGTTTTGCTGACGGTCTCTCTCTCTTTTTTGGGTTGTCGGATTTTTCTTTCCTTCCCCTGTTCTACCATGCTGCTTTTGCCGTGTTGGTTTTCTCCTCTGGCTGGTGGTGGCTCTTCTTTGGCCTGCCGTCCAACCCCTCTTCGGCCATTCACCACTTTCTCTCTCTCCCAAGGTTGGGTTTTCTCTCTCTTTTGCAAGTGGTGTTTTTTTTTTTCGTTTCACTTCGTTGGCCGCCTCTTCTTTTCTCTATTTTTGCCGACCATTCTATTTTTTTTTCTCCACCCTTTACTTGGTAACATATGGTTTTTCTCTCCTCCCCCTATTTGGCTGTCGGGTTTTTCCTCTTTGTCGTGCTCTTTTTCTTTTTGCCGTGTACCACTTTGGCCGGTTCTCCTTTGTTTTACTGTCTTGTGTTTACTGAATGCTCAATTGTCGACGGTCTCTCTCTCTCTTCGTCCACTCCTCTTGTGTTTTGCTATGTATTTAATTGTGTTGGCCTTACCCTAGTTTTGTCTTCCAAGGTCTTTATATACTCTCTTCCATGAAACCCTAATAGGGCTTACGCGGCAGATTTACATTCTTGCCCCTCTAGGGCTTATGCGGCGAATTTACGCCGCGGATTTACGCGGCGGATTTACTTTCTTGCACACTTAAACCTAGTTGATAACAATTACAACCCATACAAGGCTGTGGGAACAACAATCTCTCCCTTTGTAATTGTTGGCAACACTAATAACAAAAGCCAATATGTAGAAGTTTCAACTCCCCCTAAATATGCACTCCCCCTACAATATTGCTTCTCTCCCCCTTTGCTAACCAATTACAAATCTGAAAAACTCATAAAATGGAGATGAAGGATTCACCTGAACTTCAGGCTTAAGGAGACATTTGCACAAATAGACTCAATCTGTGCTTTTCAAACAGCTCTGTGGACAGAGGTTTAGTTAGAATATCTGAAATTTGATCTTTAGTGCCAACATACTCCAACTGAATTGTACCCTGTTCCACTTGATCTTTGATAAAGTGATACCGAATGTCAATATGCTTGCTCCTTGAATGTTGAACTTGATTCTTGTTGAGATCAATTGCACTTTGATTATCACAAAGTACACTCACTGGTAGCTTCACTTCAACACCCAAATCGGCCAATTGTCTTTGCATCCATATCACCTATTTTCTTTTAGAGCATGCTGAGCAGACATACTCCCTCTCTCTCTTAAGGTCTAGAATACCTCTGATTGCATAAGTAGTGGTCAGCTTCCTCATGTTCTTCTGTGTTAAGTGTCCCAGCCTCCTATGCCAAAGTTGATTTTCTTCTTCTTAGGTAAGTAAACAGCTGCTTGTCTTGTCCTCATTAATCACATATAAATTTCCAACTGTTCTCTTCTCGACTGCAACAGTATTGCCTTCTTTACTCTTTACTTGGCAACCTGTTTTTGTGAATATCACTTTATGGTCATCATTGCATAGTTGGCTCACAGATGCTAGATTATATATGAGTCCTTCAACGTGCAGAACATCTTTCAGCTTTCCTTTTCCAATGTTTATTGACCCCTGACCATTGATGTTGAGTGAATCATCATTGTCAAACTTGACACTGCCTTCTCTTGACTTGTTTAACTTTGACAATTTACTCGAGTCTCCCATCATGTATGAAGTGCATCCACTGTCAAAGATCCACTGCTTATCCTTACAATCAGCCTTTAGTGCAATTTCAGCTATAATATCCACCTCCCTTTTTGCTTTATATTCCTTTCTTTGAATTGGCTAGAAGATAGCTTTCTCCTTTTTCTCAGCTTTGACTGCATTGCTTGTTTTCACTATGTCATTGAGTGCCTTCTCTTGCTCAGGGAGAAGTGTCATGCATCTCTTAGCATTATGGCCATCCTGCCCACACCTTTCACACTGTTCCAAGTCTGCCAATACAACAAACTTGTTCTTTGAAACCACTGGTTTAGGCTTCCACCAACACTCCTTGTTAGCATGTCCTTGCCTTTTACAGTATGTGCAAGAACTCACGACAGGTGTTCTCCTCTGAATTTTGTATTGTCTCCCCCTGTATGCAACATCGTATCTTCTCAAGTTGGAGACATATACTGGCCTTCTCCACCAGCAGTTACTTGCCTTATGACCCCAAACTCCACAATAAAGGTAATGACCTTGAAACTGCCTCTCTTGGGTTTGATCACAGCTTGTCTTCTTCTGTTCATCACTTGCTGTGTAGGCAAAGTAGCTGGCTTCTCTGCTTGTGTGACTTTCATTTCAATCACCTTTCTCTCCTTCTTCTGTTCAGCCATAACCCTCTGTTGGCTAACTTTCTTTTCTTCCTTCTTGTTTGCCATCCTAGGTTGTTCTTCAGATCTTCTTTATTCTCAGCTATCTTCTTCTGAGTCACAACCTTCTCTTTCAACTTCTGTGGCACATTCTTATTTTCTTTAGCCAATGCAGCCTCAGATTGCTACACTTTCACTACATTCTTCTCTCTTTTTGCAGAACTTGTTTCTCCTATCATTTCAAGCTTCTGCAAGTTTTCTTTGCTACTTTTGAGTTGTTGCTGAAGTCTCAGCAACTCTTTCTCCATTTCTTCAATTTTTGAAGCCCTTGAGCCAAGCTCTACTATAAGGTCTTCACATATTTTGATTTGTTCTTCAAATATTCTCTTCAAGTCAATATGTTCAGCCCTTATTTCATCCTTTTGACTTTCAGCTTCCTTAAACTTTGCTTCAACGTGTTTTATGTGAGCCTCCAACCTTTTTATGGTTCTACCCCTTCTGATTATCTCCTTTGAAGCTGCTTCCAACTCAGCTTCAAGATTTGGTTCTTCTTTATTAACCTCCTCTTCCTCTTTAAAGGTTGAACTACCACCTTGAGCTGATGCCATAAAGGCATGCTCATCTAATGATTCTTCATCTTCCTCCTCATCAGCTTCTTTGTTCTGACTCACATAACTCTTGAATGAGCCTCTCTTCTTCTTCTGTGGGTTGGTAGTCTTCTTACTGGACTTCTTTGATTTGAATGATGATCTTCTCCATCTTGAATTTTGCTCATCATCACCATCCTCATCTTCATCATCAAGTTTCACTTTGCACTAAGAAGCAAAGTGTTCAGTTTGCCCACAACGATAACATCTCAAGGACAACTGTCTTTTTCCCTTCTTAGACCCCTTCTTGAATTTCCTTGTGAAGTAAGCCAATCCTTCACCTTCACTTTCTTCCTTATCATCATCGTCATCATCATCCTCACTGGATGATTCTTTCTCTTATTTTATCTTCAAGTGTTTCATAGCTTTGAAAGCTACCTCCTTTGATACCTTCGTTGTTGCAGAGCTTTCAGCTGACTTTATCCTCATCTCATATGCAATGAGATTGCACTGGAGATCATGCAGAGACATAGAATTGACATCTCTACTCTCTTCCATAGCTGCTACCTCTCAGGCAGAATTCTCAAAATTTTCTTCACAATCGATGAGTCCTTCTTGTTCTTCCCATGACTTCTCAAGTCGTTTATAGTGTCAATAACCCTGGTGAAGAACTCTTGAACTGTCTCATTCTTCTGCATTCTAAGAGATTCATATCTCTCCTTGAACACTTAAAGCTTAGCCTCCTTTATTCTGCCATCACCTTCATAGACTTTCTGCAATCTGTCCCATATCTCCTTAGCAGATTTGCAGCTATAACTTTAGCATGCTCAGCATCTGTCAATGTTGAAATGATGACATTTGAGGCCTTCCCATTTATCTCAAACTGCCTTAACTCCTTTGGGGTTGGGTTTTTACCTTCTTCCGGAGACACAAAACCCTTCTATATGCATTTCACCACGTTCATGCCCATGGTTGCAAATACCACCTGCATTCTCGCTCTTCACATATGGTAGTTGGTTCCGTTAAAGATTGGAACCTTCTTACTGTAAGTAGTGCTGGTGCTACCGGCATCCATTTCTCAATATGCTGAACAAGTTAAAACTTCTGAAACCCTTCAAACTAGTACACTAAGCTGTTAATCTTCAAACTGGTGAACCAGTGCTCTGATACTAATTGAAGTTCCCGACTTCTCCCTAGGATTACTTGTTTGTGATACTGAGAAGGGGGGGTAAATCAGTATCACCATAATTCACAATTCGCAAGGACGTGAACAACTTCAACCTCTTCTTAAAAGTGAACTCTTTCTCAGACTCGACTAAGGTAGATCTATTGCTACCTATTAATCACAATAGTCCCCAAAGTCACCTTTCTGACACCTTGCCTAATAGACAATTCGGATGTTTTTGTTTAGGTCTTCTTTTAGGTTATGGGTTGGCTGATACCTTAGTTGCATTTACAACTCAATTCAAAACACAGAATGTAAAGCAAATTAACGACACACAAGATTTACGTGGTTCCGTCAACATGACGTACATCCACGGTGGTAGGGACTCTCCGTTACCGAGACTATCCACTATACTTGAGAATTCCAGTTACAATGGAAGTCCTGATCCACTGCTCCTTTCACTATTGTAATTACTAAGTAAGTACAATACAAAGAGTGTTACTTACTGTGTCTACCCTTCTTCTAGCATGTCTTGCCTCTATTGAATAAAAAGGCTGCTCCATTGCCGCTTAGAAGTTCACCGTAACGCTCTTTAACCTCTCTTGAAGAAATTTGGAAATACGTTGAGTTCTTTCTGATGCTTCGCCGAATTCTGTCTCTAGGTTGTCTCACACAACTCCTACTCTCACTGTCTCATGGTCTCACCTGTCTCCTTGTCTCATGGCTTGCCTCACATTTCTAGTTTGTCATTCCACGTCTCACGCACATTTCTGATTTGCACCCTTTGTTAGTCACATGCCTCACGAACACTTCTGGTTTGGTGTTTCACGTCCCATGTACGTTTCTGATTTGCATGCCTTATTGGTCACACGCCTTACCACCATTTCTAGTATGCACTTGTTCGTTTCACTCCTCCGGACAGCTTGGTTTGCTCTCCCGGTGGTCTCTTCTTTCACTGTTTCTCCTCTCTTCCCTTACGGAAGGTGTGCTATCTTCTCTCTTACGTGAGTCGCACGGTTTCCCTTACTGTCCAAGGTATCCATTGGTGTTATCTCCTTTTGTCGTGTGTTGTCTCCTTGCCGTGCTGTCTCTTAGACGTCCACCTTGCTTTGGTTGGCCATTCTCCTCCTTGCTGTTCACACCTATTTGGCCGTTCACCTCTTTGCTTAGTTGTGTAGGTTGGTTGGACATCCTCTCTCTTTCAGCTGGTGGTGGTTTTGCCGTCCAGCACTTGTTGTCCAGCCGTTCCTCCCCTGTTTTTCTCTCTTTGGCCGGTCACACACTAGGTTTTCCTCTCTTTGGATGGTTGCTCTAGGTTTTGGCCGACTCCTCTTGCTTTGCTTTGTCTTTATGGTCGACCAACACCTGTTTTCTGCCGTGTATGCTCTTTTTCCATCTCTCCTTTCTTTTGCAAGTGGTGTGTTGCTATTTCGGGTTTGGCTGGTTGCTCCTCCAATGTTTTGTGTTTTTCCAAATCTCTTTTGTGTTGGATGGTTTCTCTCTTGTGTTTGGACGGTTCCTTCCTTTCTTTCAGCCGGATGCTCTGTTTTGTCGATGGTCTCTCTCTCTCTTCTTTGGGCTGTCAGATATTTCTCTCCTTCCCCTGTTCTGTCGTGCTGGTTTTCTCCTCCGGCCGATGGTGGCTCTTTGGCCTGCCGTCCAGCCCCTCTTTGGCCGTTCACCACTTTCTCTCTCTCCCAAGGTTGGGTTTTCTCTCTTTTTTGCAAGTGGTGTTTTTTTTTCATTTCACTTCGTTGGCCGCCTCTTCTTTTCTCTATTTTTGCCGACCGTTCTATTTTTTTTTCTCCACCCTTTACTTGGTCGTATATGGTTTTTCTCTCCTCCCCCTATTTGGCCGTCGGGTTTTTCCTCTTTGCCGTGCTCTTTTTCTTTTTGTCGTGTACCACTTTGGCCAGTTCTCCTTTGTTTTACCGTCTTGTGTTTGCCGAATGCTCAATTGCCAACGGTCTCTCTCTCTTTCTTCGTCCACTCTTCTTGTGTTTTGCTGTGTATTCAATTGTATTGGCCTTACCCTAGTTTTGTCTTCCAAGGTCTTTATATACTCTCTTCCATGAATCCTTAATAGGACTTACGCGACAGATTTGCATTCTTGCCCTTCCATGTGGCTTTACCTTCTTGCCCTTTCATGTGGCTTTACTTTCTTGCACACTTAAACCTAGTTGACAATAATTACAACCCATACAAGGCTATGGGAACAACAGTAAGCATCTCACACTAATTCACCCCCTCCCCTCTCAATATGAGACCTAAGAACGTCTTCATGAGGCAGTAGAGGAGAAAACCTGCCAAGACAAAAGGAAGCAGCATCGATAATTGAGGAGAGAACTTGCCAAGGTAGAAGGAGGCAACACCGACAACAGAGGAGAAAACTTGTCAAGGCAAAAGGAGGCTAAACTTGCAGCAAAGATAATCTAGAGAGGAGAGAACTTATAGTGGAGATAACTTGTAAAGGAGAGAACCTGCAGTGAAGATAACCTATATCAGAGAGAACTTATAGTAGAGATAACTTACAGCGGAGATAACCTACAGAGGAGAGAACTTATAATAGAGATAACCTACAGCGGAGATAACCTGTGGTAGAGAGAACCTATAGTAAAGATAACTTGCAATGGAAAGAACCTGCAGAGGAGAGAGCAATAAAGCTTAAGGAGAGAAACTGGTAGTGAGGAAGAGAAGATCCATTTTCTATAATAGCAACTTGTGCACATTGAGTGATCTTTCTCAAGGAAGTTTTGTCATAAACTGTTTATGTACTTCTTGAAAAAGGGTGGGAGACCCTTGGAGTGATCAGGAGATCAACTCTTTTAATGATCTAGAGATCAAGCCTTCGAGTGATCAGGTGATCAACACTTCTAATGATCATGAGATCATTGTAAGTGGTTAAGAAGTGATCCTTCCACAACATTAGCTGTGTCCTTAATAATAAAAGTAGATTGTGTGATCTAGGAGTGATCCTTTCACATCGTGGACGTAGCTCACATATTGTGAGTGAACCACGTAAAAATTCTATGTGTTCTCGGGTGCTTGTGCTTACTTGATATCCATGTGGCTACTCTCACATACAGAAGCAAGATAAAAATTGGATCATTGACTTTAACAGCTTGCAAAGGTTTAATCCAGATATATTTGTAAAAAGTAAGCATCTCACACTGATTGACCCCTTCCCCCCCTCAGTATAAGACTTAAGAAGGTCCTTATCACACCAATAAATACATACCCTTTGGAGTATTCATAATATTTTATAAAGATACATTTTTTGCCTTTTGGACCTAATTTCCCATATTTATAAGATGGATCATGAATATAAGTTGCTAACCCATATGGTCATAAATTACTTGAGTCAAACTTTTATCTTAACTATAATATATAAGGTATAAAAGTGACAAATTTAGAGGGTACATAGTTAAGTACATACATAACCATCAATAAAGCATCATCCCAATAATATATTTGAAGATTTGCTTATGCGATCATGAACCTAATAATCTTTAATAGGGTTTTATTTTTTCTCTTTGCAACACCATTTTGTTGAAGAGTTTTAGAAATAGTTAGTTGCCTAATTATACCATTTTCATTACATAATTCCTTGAATTGTTTAGATAGATATTCTTGTCTTCAATCAATTCTTAAGGTTTTAATCCTTTTACCAATTGATTATTTACTTAAATATTTTTTAATGCATTATAATGCTTTAGATTTACGAGAAATCAAATCAATATGACTATAACGTGAATAATCATCTATGAAAGTAATTAAATATAAGGCACCATGCCTTGCCTTTACACTTATTGGACCATATATGTCAGAATGGACTAATTGCAACAAACATTTGGCTTTAATAGTTTTTCTAAATGGTTTCATAGTTGCTTTTCCTCTTAGACAATGTTGATACGTAAGTAATTCAATTTTAGTGAGTGAGCCTAAAAGGCCTTTTTTAGCTATTCTGTTCATTCTCTCTTGCCTAACATAACCTAACCTAGCGTGCTAGATATTTGCATTTACGATATTGTTGTTTTTGATGCAAGAATAGAAAAAAAAAAGTATTATAGATATTAAACACATCATAGTTAATATTCAACATAAATAAACCGTCTAATAGATGTCCATGACTAATATAAGAAGTACTATCATAAGCATTTACAATACAACCTTTGAAAATAAGTTTATAGCCTAAACATAGGAAAATAATATAGAAATTAGATTTTGTCAAATTTTAAGTGCATAAAGAACATCATGAAGTAGAAAGATTTGACTATCTCACATTTCTAATTTACAAGTGCCAATCCTTTTGACTTCTACCTTCGCATTGTTCTTAACATAGACCCATTTTAAACCAACTCCAATTCAACAAAACTTTATATATGCTTATTGATCTTTAGCTATATAATTTGTAGCCTTTGAGTCTATAATCCATAAAGGATTAGATTCAGTAATAATACCGAGTTGGTAGCATTAGCTAAACAATGAGAAGTAAGAGTAAAGGATACTTTTTTTTTTATGTTTTGGCTTGGAACATTTATGAGCAAAATGATCAGTTTGCCATAGTTTTAACAAGTCATTTTAGTTTTATTCTTTTTCTTACTACTATGCCTCTACGATGGTCATTCTTGTTCTTTCATGGTTATCCATTTCCTTTTCCTTTCTTATGATGCTTATAATACCACTTACATTTCAAACCATAATAGCCTTTGAACATGTCTTAGCTTTAGCCATATTCACTTGACCAGAAAACTTGGTAGTCCTCATGTACTTTTCTTTTAAAATTGAATGGTATGAGATATTTTCAAAGGACTTAATAGTTTTATTATATATCATATTAATTTTCATGTGCTCCTAGTTTGAAGGGATAGAGCAAATGACAACTTGAACTTATTACTCATCCATGAGGGCATGACTAGTTGCTTTAAGCTCTTTAATTATATTGGACATCACCCTTAAGTGTTGTCTTATGTTATGATATGACTTTTTCATACAAGCATTAAAATTGATCGTTAGCTCTCTTAGCCTAGTGGTCAATGTATCCCCAAACTTGTTTTTGCTTGGACAACCTTATGCTCCTCAAACTCATGGATGAGATCATCCTTCATATTTTTAAGCAAAGCTATGTGAGCTGTGTTATTCTTTCTTTTCCAAACCTTAAATGTCTCTTGGTCTTGCCTTTGTTGAGTTGAGGAATCCTCCTTAAGGTTCACCATGACATGGTTGACGACTTCTTACACTTTATGCTTTTTGAGGATATACTCAACCTTATGGTATCAAATGTCATAGCTTTCACCATTTAACTAACACTTTAACCATTGATTTTGCACAAATATTGAAATAGATTAACAATAATCTAAAATTAGTTAAATAATCAAAATTTCATAATGTTTCTAATCTTCTTCTTTCATATTAATACTAGATTATTTTAATATATTTCTATTTGTGCAGAATTTAAATTCTTAGGTGAAGATTCTTAAAATCATACTAACCTAACAACTCTTACTCTTTAGTTAGTTTGTCATGTATGCAAAATATATGTGTTGAGTATTAAAGATAATAATTAAACACATATAGTAACATAGTAGACATTTATAATAAAATTTGACATACATGAAATCAAATATATATAAAAAAATACATAACATAAAAAATGAAACAATACTATAATAATATCATCCATCACAACTAAGACTTAAACTTTTTTTTTTTTAAACTTACACATTGTTTAAAAAATGTAATGTGTTAAAAATAGAGAATTGCTAACTTATAAACTCTCATCTTGCTTTACATATTAGATATGCCTAACAATTGATATGCATGACAGTTTGGAGATTAGGACCTATTGACAACATAAAAAGCACTTATAGCGTGCTTAATATGACATTTCTATGCTTTCTTAACAGCATCCTCTAGGTCATGATGTTATTTAAAAATGTAATTGGTGTGTTCTAACTCACAATACACCTTAGCCCTCTAAAAGTCCATCAATAATTTAAGCACAGTATCAATTTTTATCTTTTCTTTCAACCTATTAGTCATTGAGATTTCAAGATGATCAATTAAGAATCCATATGTTTAACATATTCCATAAGCTTCTCACCATCTTTCATTTGGCATTCTCGAAAAGTTTAGAAGACATTTTGTTGGCTATATAGCTTTCTTAATTGCTTAAGAAGCTCAAAATTCATTCTTCCAAGGTGTTCTTTAATGATCCTTTTAGTTAAAGTTCAAAACATATGAGTTATATTTATTCTTTAAATAAAACCAAAAGAATATTAAAAATTACCAACTTAAAAAAAATCACTTTTATAATTTACCAAAATTTGATATTCCTGTTAATTATTATGAATTTTAAATAAATAATTTATTTTTAGAATAATTAAAAAATAATATTAAATGATTGATTTGATTAGTTAGTATGTGACATGTGGTACTTTTTAATGGGTTGGTGAAACATAAAGTTAAAATGACCTTTTTTTGGACTTTGGTCAAATTCATCACATGATATCTTTTTAATGATATTTATCAAGTGTATTAGTAGTCCTTCTGAAGTTCCCAACTTCACCTTAAAATCTACTAGTCTGTGATACTAAGGGGGGTGAATCAGTATCACACCCTTTAAAACACACTCTGATAATTTAAGCCAAAGTATTCTACTTATTTAATACTCTAGCTCTCGTTAATATGCAAGTATGTGAACAATTTCAAATTCTTCTCAAAAGCGAACTCTTTTTTAGATTCGACTGAGGTAGATCTATTGTTACCTACTAATCACAATAGTCCCCAAAGTCACCTTTCAGACACCTTGCCTACTAGACAGATCAGATGTTCTTGATTAGGTCTTCTTTAGGTTATGGGTTCGATGATACTTTAGCTGCGTTCACAACTCAATTCAAAACACAGAATATAAATTCAAAGTAAGGACACAAGAGATTTACGTGGTTCCGTCAATGTGACGTACATCCACGGTGGTAGGGATTCTTCCAGTACCGAGACAATCCACTGTACTTGAGAATACTAGTATGGTACTCCTTATGTTTGCAATGTAGTTACAATGGATGTCTTAATCCTCTGCTCCTTTCACTATTGCAAATACAAAGCAAGTACAATACAAAGAGTGTCACTTACTGTGTCTACCCTTCTTCTAGTTTGTCTTTCCTCTGTTGAATTAAATAGGGTGCTTCACTACCGCGTAGAAGTCCACCACAACACTTTCTAACCTCTCTTGAAGAAATCTGGAAATACATTGAGTTCTTTCCAATGCTTCACCAAATTCCTTCTCTAGGTTGTTTCACACAACTCCTGCTTTCACCGTCTCACAGTTTCATGGCTTGCACTCACGCTTCTGGTTTGCCATTTCACGTCTCACAGCCTGTCCCACACTTCTGATCAGTCACGCCATTGCACATTTTGGTCTCACCCCGTCACACGTTCTGGTCTCACACCGTCGCACGTTCTAGTCTCACGCCTACGCACGTTTCTGGTTTGCATCCACTTTGCTGCACAGTTCCTCTGCACTCCTATCCATTTCACGGTTTTATTGCACTCCTCCGTCATGGTTTTGCTGCACTCTGCACTCCTCTCGTTTTTGGTTTTTGCCCTCACCTCACATTTCTGGTTTTCTTCTTTTCTAGGGGTGGTGCATTTTTGGTTTTACCCTCACCTCACATTTTTGGTTTTCTTCTCTTCCAGGGGTGGTGTGTTTCTGGTTTTGCCCTCACCTCACATTTCTGGTTTGCCCGTTTTGCTAGTTTCACACTTCACGCACTCATTTGCTTCTGGTTTCTTCTCTCACAAGTTTCTTTCTCTTGCTATCACACGATTTTCTCCTTGCCGTGTCATCCGTTTCTCTCTCATAGTCCAGCCGGGTCTCCTTTCTTTTGCTCTCCCGTTTCTCTTCAACGTTGGCTCTCCCGGTTCTGGTTTTCACGTTGTCTCCCTCTTCTGATCTGTATCTGCGTCCTCTTTTCTGGTGTGTGTGTGTTTCTTCTCTTTCGATGGAGTCTCTCTCTCTCTCCCGGTGGTGTATGTCTAGTCTAGTCTGCTCTTCCGGTAGTGGGTTTCTCTCTCTTACGGTGGTGGGTGCCTCCTTTTCTGGTTTGTATACATTTAGCTCTCCTGGTGACTGCTTTCTCACAATTTTTCTAGTTTGTGCATTTAGCTCTCCCGTTGACTGCTTTCTCACATTTTTTTTTGGTTTGTGCGTTGAGCTCTCCCGTGTTGTCTCCTTGTTGTCCAGCCGGTGGTTTCTCTATTGTTGTAGGGTTTTGTCTCACCAAGGTCTCTTTTGTCGTTGGTGTGCTTTGGCTGTGTACCCTTGTTTTGCTGTCCACCCACACTTATGTCTTCCAAGGTCTTGGTTTATATACTCTCTTCCATGAAAACCCTAATAGGGCTTACTATATTGTGATTTACGTTCTTGCCCCTCTATATGGCTTTACTTTCTTGCCCCTCCATGTAACTTCAAATTACTTGCACACTTAAATCTAGTTGACAACAATTACGACCCATACAAGATTGTGGGAACAACAATCTCCCCTTTTTTAATTGTTGGCAACACTCATAACAAAAAACACTATGTAGAAGTTTCAACTCTCGCTAAATATACACTCCCCCTTTCTTAACAGCTCCCCCTACACTGTTGCTTCTCTCTCCCTTTGCCAACCAATTACAAATCTGAAAAACTCACAAAATGGAGATAGAGGATTCACCTGAACTTCAGGCTTGAGGAGGCATTTGCACAGATAGACTCAATCTGTGCTTTTCAAACAGCTTTGTGGATAGAGGTTTAGTTAGAATATCTGAAATTTGATCTTTAGTGCCAACATACTCCAACTGAATTGTACCTTATTCCACTTGATCTTTAATGAAGTGATACTGGAGGTCAATATGCTTGCTCCTTGAATATTGAACCAGATTCTTGCTGAGATCAATTGCACTTTGATTATCACAAAGTACACTCACTGGTAACTTCACTTCAACACCCTAATTGGCCAATTGTCTTTGCATCCATATCACTTGTTTTCCTTTAAAGCATGCTGAGCAGACATACTCCCTCTCTCTCTTGAGGTTTGGAATGTCTCTGATTGCATGAGTAGTGGTTAGCTTCCTCATGTTCTTCTGTGTTAAGTGTCCCAGCCTCCTATGCCAGAGTTGATTTTCTTCTTCTTTTATAAGTAAACAGCTGTTTGTCTTGTCCTTATCAATCACATATAAATTTCCAGTTGTTCTCTTCCCGGCTGCAATAGTATTGCCTTCTTTACTCTTTACTTGGCAACTTGTTTTTGTGAATATCACTTTGTGGTCTTCATTGCATAGCTGGCTGATAGATGCTAGATTATTCCTTCAACATGTAGAACATCTTTTAGCTTTCCTTTTCCAATATTTACTAACCCCTGACCATTGATGTTGAGTGAATCATCATTGCCAAACTTCACTCTGCCTTCTCTTGACTTGTTTAGTTTTGATAATTTACTCTTATCTCCTCTCATGTGTGAAGTGTATCCACTATCAAGGATCCACTGCTTATCCTTGTAGTCAGCCTTTAGTGCAATTTTAGCTATATTAGCTACCTCCCTTTTTGCTTTATATTCTTTCCTTTGAATTGGCTTGAAGATAGCTTTATCCTTTTTCTCAGCTTTGTCTACACCAATTGTTTTTACTGTGCCATTGGGTGCCTTCTCTTGCTCAGGGAAAAGTGTCATGCATCTCTTAGCATTATAACCATCCTGTCTGCACCTTTCACACTGCTCCAAGTCTGCCAATATAGCAAACTTGTTCTTTAAAACCACTGGTTTGGGCTTCCACCAACACTCCTTGTTAATGTGTCCTTGCTTTTTACAATATGTGCAAGAACTCACAATAGGTGTACTCCTATGAATTTTGTATTGTCTCCCCCTATATGCAGCATAGTATCTTCTCAAGTTGGAGACATATACTGGCCTTCTCCACTAGCAGTTACTCGCCTTATGACCCCAAACTCCACAATAAAGACAGTGACCTTGAAACCGCCTCTTCTTGGGTCTAATCACAGCTTGTTTTCTTTTGTTCATTACTTGCTGTGTAGGTAACGTAGCTAGATTTTTTGCTTGTGTGACTTTCATTTCAGTCACCTTCTTCTTCTTCTTCTGTTCAGCCGTAGCCCTTTGCTAGCTGACCTTCTTTTCTTCATTTTTGTTTGCCACCCTAGGTTGCTTCTTCAAATCCTCTTTATTCTCAGCTATCTTCTCCTGAGTCACAACCTTCTCTTTCAACTTTTGTGGCACATTCTTATTATCTTTAGGCAATGCAGCCTCAAATTGCTGCACTTTCTCTTCATTCTTGTTTTCTCTTGCAGAACTTGTTTCTCTTATCATTTCAAGCTTCTACACGTTCTCTCCACTCCTTTTGAGTTGTTACTAATGTCTCAACAACTCTTTCTCCATTCCTTCAATTTTTGAAGTCTTTGAGCCAAGCTCTATTATAAGGTCTTCACATATTTTGATTTGTTCTTCAAATCTTCTCTTCAAGTCAATATGTTCAACCCTTATTTCATCTTTTTGACTTTCTGCTTCCTCAGACTTTGCTTCAGCTTGTTTTATGTGAGCCTCCAACCTTCTTATGGTTCTGCCCCTTCTGATTATCTCCTTTGAAACTGCTTCCAACTCAGTTTCAAGATCTGGTTCTTCTTCATCAACCTCCTCTTCCTCTTCAGAGGTTGAACTACTACCTTGAGCTAATGCCATAAAGGCATGCTCATCTGATGAGTCTACATCTTCCTTCTCATCAGCTTCTTTTGTCTGGCTCATATAACTCTTGAATGAGCCTCTCTTCTTCTTCTGTGGGTTGGCAGTCTTTTTGCTGGACTTCTTTGATTTGAATGATGGTCTTCTCCATTTTGAATTCAGCTCATCATCACCATCCTCATCTTCATCATTAAGTTTCACTTTGCACTGAGAAGCAAAGTGTCCAGTCTACCCACAACGCTAACATCTCAAGGACAATTATCCTTTTCCCTTCTTATACCCCTTTTTGAACTTCCTTGTAAAGTATGCCAACACTTTACCTTCACTTTCTTCCTTATCATCGTCATCATCCTCACTGGATGATTCTTCTTCTTCTTTTATCTTCAAGTGTTTCATAGCTTTGAAAGCTGCCTCCTTTGATACCTTTGACATTGAGGAGCTCTCAGTTGACTTTATTCTCATCTCATATGCAATGAGATTGCACTGGAGATCCTGTAGTGACATAGAATTGAGATCTCTACTCTCCTCTATGGCTGTCACCTTTGAGGCAAACCTCTCAAGCAGAATTCTCAGAATTTTCTTCACAATAGATGAGTCCTTCTTATTCTTCCCATGACTTCTAAGATCGTTTACAGCATCGATAACCCTGGTGAAGAACTCTTTGACTGTCTCATTCTTCTGCATTCTAAGGGATTCATATCTCTCCTTGAAAACTTGAAGCTTGGCCTCCTTCATTCTGCCATCACCTGCATAGACCTTCTGCAATCTGTCTCATATCTCCTTAGCAGATTTGCAGTCCATAACTTTAGCATACTCAGCATCTATCAATGCTGAAATGATGACGTTTGAGGCCTTTCCATTTATCTCAAACTGCCTTAATTCTTCTGGGGTTGGGTTTTTACCTTCTTTTGGTGGCTCAAAACCCTCCTGTACAAAATTTCACCACGTTCATGCCCATGGTTGCAAATACCACCTGCATTCTCGCTCTACACATATGGTAGTTGGTTCCATTAAAGATTGGAACCTTCTTGCTATAAATAGTGCTGGTGCTGGTACCAACATCCATTTCTCAGCATGTTGAACAAGCTAAAACTTCTGAAACCCTTCAAACTAGTACACCAAGCTGTTAAGCTTCAAACTGGTGAACCAGTGCTCTAAAACCAATTGAAGTGCCCAACTTCACCCTAGGATCTACTAGTTTGTGATACTGAGAGGGGGGGTGAATCAGTATCACACCCCTTAAAACATGCTTTGATAATTTAAGCCAAAGTATTCTACTTATTTAATATTCTAGCTCTCGTCAATATGCAGGTATGTGAACAACTTCAAACTCTTCTCAAAAGTGAACTCTTTTTGAGATTCGACTAAGGTAGATCTATTGTTACCTACTAATCATAATAGTCCCCAAAGTCACCTTTTAGACACCTTGCCTACTAGACAGATCGGATGTTCTTGATTAGGTCTTCTTTAGGTTATGGGTTTGATGATACTTTGGCTGCGTTCACAACTCAATTCAAAACACAGAATGTAAATTCAAAGTAAGGACACAAGAGATTTACGTGGTTCCGTCAATGTGACGTACGTCCATGGTGGTAAGGATTCTTCCTCTACCGAGACAATCCACTATACTTGAGAATACCAGTGTGGTACTCCCTATGTCTGCAATGTAGTTACAATGGATGTCTTAATCCTCTGCTTCTTTCACTATTGCAAATACAAAGCAAGTACAGTACAAAGAGTGTCACTTACTATGTCTAACCTTCTTCTAGTTTGTCTTGCCTCTGTTGAATTGAATAGGTTGCATCACTGCCACGTAGAAGTCCACCACAATACTATCTAACCTCTCTTGATGAAATTTGGAAATACGTTGAGTTCTTTCCAATGCTTCATCGAATTCCTTCTTTAGGTTGTTTCACACAACTCCTGCTTTCACCGTCTCACAATTTCACGGCTTGCACTCACGCTTCTGGTCTGCCGTTTCACATCTCATAGCTTGCCCCATGCTTCTGATCAGTCACACCGTTGCACATTCTGTTCTCACGCCGTCACACGTTCTGGTCACACACCGATGCATGTTCTGGTCTCATGTCGATGCACATTCTGGTCTCACGCCGTTGCACATTCTAGGAGGCTTCCCTACAGCAGCAGCAGCACATCTAGAAGGCTTCCCTGCACCGGCAGCACATCCAGGAGGCTTCCCAATAGTAGCAACATGTCCAAGAGACTTCCCAACAGTAGCAGCACATCCAAGAGGCTTCTCAGTAGCAACAAGTCTGGGAATCAGCAGCCACATGCAGAAAGTGCAGCAGCAGGTCCAGGAATCAACCAGCAAATTAGTAGCAGCGCGAGAAAGCTGCTGCAGCACACAGGGAGAGCAGCAGCACACGGGGAGAGCAGCAACAACATGAGAAAACAGCTGTAATGCACGGGGAGAGCAGCTGCAATGTGAGAAAAACTATTACAGTGCACTGGGAGAGCAGTAGTGGCACGAGAAAGCAGTAACAATGTGCATGTACAGTAATAGCAATGTGAGCCGATAGCAGGAGCAGCACACACGAATAGCAAGAACAGCGTGTGCAGACAGCAACCGCAGTGCATGCGGATAGCAACAGCAGCTCGTGCAGACAGTAGGCATAGTTTGTGTGGACAGCAAGTGCAGCTAATGTGGACAGCGGGCACAGCTTGTGCGGACAGCAAGTAAAGAGCGCAAACAACAAAAGCAGTGTGTGCAGACAGCAGGCACAGCACACACGGATAGCAGGTGCAACGTGCGCGGACAACAGGCATAGCGCGTGTGGACTGCAAGCAGCAGCGATAGCGCATGCAGACAGCAGCGAATAGACGTGGCAGCTTGTATGGATAACAGCAGTAGCGCCTACGTACAGACGGGGTAGTGCGTATGGACAGTATTAACAGCACGCGTGGATAGTATTGGCAGTGTGTACAGACAACATTAGTAGCATGCGCGGATAGCAGTGGTATCACCTACGGACAGTATTAGTAGTGTTTGTGGATAGCAGCGGCTGCACATATGGACAGCAATAGCAGCGTGTGCCGGCAGCAATAGTAGAACGTGCAGGCAACAATAACAACAGGTTCAGCAACTTGCAGTAGCAAAAGGAGAAAGCATGTCCGACAAAAGTTCTAGTAGCTTGCAATAGCAGAGGAGGAATTTTACCCTATAGTAAGTCAGGTAGCTTGCAACAGCCGAGGAGAAAACATGCCTGGTAGCAGGTCTGACAACTTGCAACAGCAAAGGAGAAAACGTGCCCGATAGCAAAGGAGAGATCCTGCTAAGGCAACAGGTGAGGTAGCACTGGTAGCGGGTGAGACAACATTGGCAACAAAGGAAGTAAAAGATCCATATTCTACTCTAACAGTCTGTACACATTGAGTGATCATTCTCCAAGAAAGGTTTTTCCATAAACTCTTGATAATTTGTTGAACAATAGGGTAGGATACCCTTGGAGTGATCAGGAGATCATTGTAAGTGGTTAGGGAGTGATCCTTCCACAACCAAACTTTATCCCTTGATAACAAGAGTGGATTGTGTGATTTAGGAGGGATCCTATCACATTGTAGACGTAACTCACACATTGTGGGTGAACCATGTAAAAATTGTCGCTTGTGCTTGGGTGCTTGTGCATTGATTTATATTTGTACTATCGCACTTACATAAAGGAGAAAGATAAAAATTGGATCATTGGCTCTAACAAGCCACAGAGGTTAAATCCAGATCGATTTGTAAAAAGCATATATCTCACACTGATTCATCTCCCTTCTCAGTGTAAGACCTAAAACGGTTCTCATCAAGTGTTATTAGAGCTAATTCCTTTGTTGATCTAATTTTCTTGCTTTGTAGTGAGGTTATGTATTGCTGTGTGAGTTTATATCTCTATTGCTGCTTGAGATCATGAATAACTTAAATAGTGTTAATAGATAGGGTATCCTTACGTTTGATGGACAGAATTATAAATTATGGAAGAATAGGATGCTCTCATATCTGATGTCCTTTGGTCTTGATGTGTTTAAGTCTGCTATTAGTGGCATCATCCCTGTTGTTGAAGCTGATCCTATTATGCCAACTGATAAGAACTTGGAGTGTGATGGAAAGGTGAGAAATGCCTTATATGCCTCTTTGTCAGATAAAGAATTCACCAAGGTAATAGGGTATAACACAGCTAAGCAAATCTGGGACAAATTGAAGAATATCTATGAAGGAGATAAAGTTGTGAAGGAAGCCAAGTTACAAATTTGGAGGAGTATATTCGAAGACATAAAGATGTAGAATGATGAGATTGTGGATGCATTCTTCGCAAGAGTTAACAAAATTGTGTGCTCCATCAGAGGTTATGGAGAGGAGATCCATGATGCTACTGTCTGTGGTAAGGAAAATACTTATGACCTTGCTAGAAGCTTACAATGCCAAATTCTCTTCTTTAGAAGATAGAGATTTGGATAGGCTGCGCTTAAATGACTTGCACAACATATTGGTGGCTTATGAAATAAGAATAGCCCCAATAAAGAAAAAAAAGAAGGCTAAAGTGGAGAAGAAGCTGACATTTAAGGCAATGAAGAAGTTAAAAATTAAAGACCAAGAAGAAGAGTCTAACAACAGCTCTGAAAAAGAAGATGGTGATACTAAGTTGGATGAAGTCATGGCATACATCACCAGGAACTTAAGGAAAGGAAAAGGGAAGTACAAGGGAAAACTACCTTTAAAGTACTTTAGCTGTGGAGACACAGGGCACTTTGTTGTGGACTGCCTAAAGAGAATATAAGCATGTAGTGATGATGATGATAAGCCTACCCCAAGGTGGAGAACAAATAAATCTAGCTATCCTAAAGCTAGAAATTTAAGTGCCAAAGGGAAAAATTAGTTCTTCAGATCCAAAAGAAGAAAATTTTGAGCAAGCTGGATAAAAAGGATTCTGAAGAAGAAGTTAATGATGATTCTGATGATGATGCTGCAAAGGATGTGTTGGTCGCTTAAGTAAATGATGACAAAAAATCTTTAGAATGAGTTGAGAGCTTATTTGCAAAAAAATAACAAGCTAGAAAAAGAGGTAAAGCATCTTAAGAAGCTATATGAAAATTTTGTTATTGATGAATCTAATCTCCAAGTGAAAGAAAAGGAGTTTGAAGTAGAAGAGGAGGAGTACTTGAAGATGATTGAGAAGCTGATCGTACTTGAGGCTGAGCGAGGCAAGATATATGAAGATCTTAGCATTAAGGTGATTGCATAAGAGCAAAAGGTGCTGATTTTGCAAGCTAAGCTTCACAAGGCCGAGTTCGAGCTAAAGAAGCATGAAGAAAGCTTTATGCAGGCCATGGAAATGAAATGAGAGTCATCATTAGCAAGTGCTATCAAAGAGGATGCTACTAGAAAGTTGGATGAGTATCTAAGTAATCAAAGACCTCATTCCAAGGGAAAGAAAGGACTTGGCTACATTGAGAAGCTGAGTGAGAAGGTAAAAGAAGAGAAGAAAAATATGTTTGTGCCCAAAAGCAAGCACAATGACGTGATGGAGAAGCGAGACCAGCCCAAGTTAAAATGGGTTAGGAAAGATATGGTGGAAACTCCCATCCATAGGAGACAAATTGTTAAAGATGGAGAGAAGGTTGCCACACTTGCTGCTAAAGAAAGAAGACATGGACTTAGTAATAGAAGTAAATCCAGGTTCAAAGGATTTTGCTGGAACTGTGGTAAGTATGGGCATAAGGCTAATACTTGTTGGAATATTTGGCCTATAATGAAGAGGAATGTGAGGCAAAAGTCTAGGGAGAGACTCTATCAAGAAAGGAGACAGTCTTAAGTGGAAAGAAATCGTATTCCACTGAGAAACAAGTTTGATTTGCTGGGAGAAATCTATGAAAGATGTGAAAAGGTTGGACACACTACTGAGGACTGCATGACATTGCTGTCTGGTCAAAGAATGCAAAGGAGATCACACTAACCATTGCTGCCCAGTCAAGGAATGCAAAGGAGAACACCTACACAAACTCCTATATTTGACCAAAAAAGAAGAAGAGGAAGAGAAACGTATATGGTTGTAGAAGTAGCCTTAAAAGCTTCCAAGAAAGAAAAACCATGGATCCTAGATAGTGTTTGCTCTTCACATATGACAGGAGACTCCAAGATGTTCAAGGAAATAGCAAAATATGATGGAGGGTCCATCAGATTTGGCAATGATGGTGTCTTAAAAATTCAAGGTATCGATGTTGCTGAAATTGGTGCAAAAAAGCTGAAATTAAAAAAAGTGTTTTATGTTGAAGGGCTAAAACACAATCTTATTAGTGTTAGCTAGCTGTGTGATGATAGACATGAAGTTACTTTCAACAAGAGTAGCTGCACAATAAAGAGATTAAAAGATAGTGTTGTTCTTACTAAGGGTAAAAGAACAAATGGAAACATATATCAAGTTTCCAAAAGCAAAAACACATGCGACATGAGTTTTAAAGATGAGAATTTGTTATGGCATGGAAGATTGGGACATGTTAGACAAAAGAGGCTGAACTTAAGTATTTAGCCACACCCTAAAGGCTAAGGTATTCTTTAACCCCTCTCCCCTTCCCTCTACTATTATTCTTTGGATTTGTTGTCAAAGGGGGAGATATTTTGCATAAATCCAAAGAAACAGTATATTGATAAAAAGGGGAAGTAGCTTGATGGATAAAGGGAGAGAAGTAAATAGGGGGAGTAACAAGTGATGCAAGTTTTAGGGGGAGACAAATGATTTTGTGTAAGGGATATTGTACATTGTTGGATTTAATATGTTGGTTGGATTTAAAGTGTTGCTAACAAATACAAAGGGGGAGATTGTTGAGCCCATCTTTGATGGCTAGTGTTGGATTTGTTGTCAACACCATCTCACACGATTATATGTGTTGATTTGATGTTATGAATACCGTTGAGATGTAATGAGGTTATTGGGAGAAACCAGTGATGATAGGTCAACCCTGGCATTAAGGAGTCAATGTTGACCATAACTTTAAATTTTAGAAGTCAAGATTGATCGTTAACCATTGACCATTTACCCTAAATTTTAGGAAGTCAATGTTGACCATTGAACTTAAATTTTGGGAATCAAATCCGACTGTTGATTGTAAGGCAACATGTGTGAATTAATGATGACCGTTGATGATTGTGTAGAATCTCAAGGCTGTATAAATACCCCTATGCATCTTGCAAGAAGGGTGTGTGCTGTTGAAAATTGAGAGAGCTAGCCAAAGAGAGAGCTGAGTGGCAAACCTAGGGAAAAAGAGAGGTGAATGGCAAAGAGGAGGCAGCCATCAAGCAAGGTGCAACTGGCCAGGGAGAGGAAGAAAGAAGGCAAGGTAGCCGAGCAAGGACAGTGTAGCAGCCACCAAGGAAAGAAGGTAACGCAACCGACCAACCAAGGAGAGGAAGAAAGATAGCAAGGGGCAGCCCGCCAAGGAGAGGGCAGCAGCCACTAAGGAACAAAGGCAAGACAACTGGCCAAGAAAAGAGCAGTAGCACATCTAAGAGGCTTCCATGCACTAGTAGCATGTCTAGGAGGCTTCCCAATAGCAGCAGGTCTGGGAATCAACCAATAAACCAGCAGCAGCACGAGAAAACTGCTGCAGCACGCGGGGAGAGCAGCAGCGGCGTGAGAAATATGCTGCAGCATGCGGGAAGAGCAGCAGCGGCGCAAGAAAACTGTTGCAGCACATTGGAAGAGCAGTAGCAGCATGAGAAAGCAGTATTAACGCGCACGGACAGTAGCAGCGGTGTGAGCCAATAGCAGGAACAGCATGTGTGGATAGTGGGAAGAGCGTTTACGAACAGCAGTAGCGGCTCGTGCAGACAGTAAGCACAGTTTGTGCGGACAGTGGGCATAGCTTGTGCAGACAGCAGGTAGAGAGCGCAGAAAATAAGAGCAGTGCATGCGGACAACAGGCACAGCACGCGTGGATAGCAGGCACAGCGTGCGTAGACAGTAGGCGCAGCGCGCGCAGACAATAGGCACAGCGCGTGTGGACTGTAGGCAGCAACGACAACGTGTGTAGACAACATTAATAGCACACGCGGACAGCAGTGGATAGACGCGGCAGCCTGTATGGACTACATTAGCAACACATACAGACAACAGCAGCAGCATGTGCGTACAAACGTGGTAGTGCACACGGATAGTATTAATAGCGCGCGTGGACAATATTGGCAGTGTATACGGACAACATTAGCAGTGTGCACCGACAACAGCGGCACTGTGTGTGGATAATATTAACAGTGTGCGCAGACAGCAGTGGTAGCGCACACGGACAGCATTAGCAACACGCGTGGACAGTAGCATGTACAGATAGCAATAGCAGCACGTGCAGACAGCAATAGCAGTGCATGTCGGCAGCGATAGTAGAACGTGCAAACAGTAATGGCAATGTGTGCAGGCAATAATAGCAGCCTATAGAAGGTGTAGCAGCTTGCAATAGTAGAGGAGGAAACGTACCCGGTAGCAAGTCCAGTAGCTTGCAGCAGTCGAGGAGAAAGCATGCCCAGTAGCAGGTTCGGTAGCTTGCAACAACAGAGGAGAAAATGTGCCCAGCAATAGAGGAAAGATCCTGCAAGGCAACAAGTGAGGTAGCACCGGTAGCAGGTGAGACAACACTGGCAACGAAGGAAGGAGAAGATCCATATTCTGCTTTAACAGTCTGTACATATTGAGTGATCATTCTCCAAGAAAGGTTTTTCCATAAACTCTTGATAATTTGTTGAACAACAGGGTGGGCTACCCTTAGAGTGATTAGGAGATCAACTCCTTGATTAAGAGATCATTGTAAGTGTTAGGGAGTGATCCTTCGACAACCAAATTGTATCCCTTGATAACAAGAGTGGATTATGTGATTTATGAGGGATCCTATCACACCGTGGATGTAGCTCACACATTGTGGGTGTACCACGTAAAAATTGTTGTGTGTGCTTAGGTGTTTGTGCATTGATTTATATTTATACTCTCATGCTCACATAAAGGAGAAAGATAAAAATTGGATCATTGGCTCTAACAAGCCATAGAAGTTAAATCCAAATCAATTTGTAAAAAGCGAATATCTCACACTAATTTACCCCTCTCTTAGTGTGAGACCTAAAACGGTCCTCATCACTCCTTCACCTTCTACAGTTGCTAGTTTTTACTACACCTTCTGCTTGATCTTGCTACTGCACCTCTCCTTTGTTGTGGTCGACTACTGCTCTCCTTGGCTACCTTTCTCTCTTAGCTGGCTACTGCAATTAGGTTTTCCTTTCTCTTAAATAATTCTACAGCACACACACTTATCTTGGAAGGTGCATGGAGTTATTTATAGAGCCTTAAGATTAGGGTTACACACTCATCAACGATCAGTGTTGATTCTTAAAAGTTGCCCTATAATCAACGACCAAATTTGATTCCTAAAATTTATAATTAACAGTCAACATTGTCTTTCTGAAATTTAGCGTCAATGGTTAATATTAACTCATTGACTTTAATTGACCTACCATCAAAAATTTTGACCAACGACTTCTATGTATCTCAATAACATTCAAAATATCAAATCAACACGAATAATAATGTGAGATGCTGTTGACAACAAATCCAATATTAACCATCAAAGATATGCTCAACAAATATATATGAGAGAAACAAATTTCTAAACATATTAGCCTAAAACATACGTGAAAATTGCATATGAAAAATTACTTAATAATTTTCGTGCTTTTTTTCCATACTAGATTCAATTTAAGAAGGTTATGATACCAATATTAAAAGCAAAATTTAGGATCATAATTACTCTTGAAAACCCTTAGTAGTTAATAGTAAATTGATCACAATAAATATATCTTTTTTCATGAGCAAGGTGATACTACTGTATTAGACAACACCTTGTTCATAGCCTAAGAATCTCTTACTATAAGAATTAATCGAAATAATGTACTTTTTTATTTTAGAGTGTGAGTGATTAATTGAATTTTTTCTTTTTGCTTTTTTTTGTTTGCTTCTCACTTTTTGAAAGCGTTAAACTGTTTTATCTATATATGTTACAATTTCCAACATATTCTCTATAAAGTATATCCATAGTTAGGAGGGAGTTTTAACTTACTTTAACTTCCTATTAATGGGTTGGGTTAACCCATCATGGATAGGCCAACATGAACCAAAATAATTTACAAATGTATTTAGATCATCAAAGGTGTATTGATGTGAATATCATAATGAATATAATTTTTTTTTTGTACATATAAAAGTTCATTTCATTATCATTTTGTGTTATTGACTTCTTCCAACAAAATTAGAACTTTGTTAGCAAGAAATGAAGTGATATTCTTATTTTTTTAGATAATGAACCATTCAAACTATGCAAGAAAAATTAATCAAGATTGATGACTCCCATGGTTGATGGACTTTAATAGTTTCAACTACTAAAAAGATGTATTAAGGTGGTTATCCCAATAATTATAATGCTTATTATATGCATATAAGTATGATTGACTTCTTGCAATGAAATCAAAACCCTTGTTAGCAAGAAATGAAATGATGATTTTATTTTTCATATAATGAAATATTTGAACAATGTAAGAAAAGCTAATCAAGATCAATGACTACCTAATGAACCAATGTAAGAAAGGCTAATCAAGATCAATGACTACCTAATGAACTTTAATTGTTTCAAACTACCAAAAAGGTTTATTATCATGGTTGTTATAGTAATTATCATGCTTGGCTTATACACAAAAGATAACTTTATTATGATTTTATGTGATTAACACCTTGCAATTAAAGGAAAAGCTTCTTTTGCAAGAAATTGATATGAACCCCAAAATACATGGTTTAGTGGCCTAACATGCACATAAAATTGGACAAGAACCCAAGAAAGGTAAATCAAATTTCAATAATGTAAAACCTAGGCCTAATGTTTTGAAAAAATATAAATCAAAGATATAAAAAAGATTATGGATATCACACTTTGAAAAAGAAAGGAGTTAGGAGTGATAAGTTAGGTTGAATGATATAAGAAGAGTTAGTTCTTGAACATTTCTTTAGTTTTTGTAAGAATTAAGCCATGATTGTTTCTCTACCCTCTTTCCCATTAGCCCAAATCATAACAATCTTTATTTCCTTGCAGTAGTCCTTTATACTTAGGATGGCTTATAAACTCATTAGTAGCAAGTTTTAATTTTTTCTCTTTAAAGTAGTTATAGTAATAAAAAACTAGCTCAACCTTCTTCTCCCATTCTAGGGAGACTTTATAATTATTTTCCCTTGTAATAGCATAATTAGTAAACTTAATGGTAGTAAATCTTACCTTTTTCTCTTTAAAGTAGTTATGGCAGTTAAAGACTAATTCATCTTTCTTCTATTTAAAGTAGACTTTAGAATTATTTTTCCATTGAATGGGGAAAATTTCATTTTAATGTTACTCAAATCACAATCATAGGTATCTTGCTTCCTAAAATCTCTCTTATAATTTCTACTATTGGCAATTTTGACCAAAGTAGTTGGATTATCAAATTCATCTCTTTTACATCATCTTTAGGGTCATAGTCTTGTCTCCTCTTGCCTTCTTGCAGTAAGGAACTAATGACCCTTATCCCTCCTTAGTAACTTTGTTATTGCATTGGCTTGCTTCTCTATCTTATCTCTTATATCATCCAATTTGGTGTTCATATACTTAAATTGTTATTGCATAACTTTGATCATGAATGATATATGATTACCTTCCTCCTTAGTTACACCTTCATTATTAGAAATTATAGTGTTACTTTTGCATAAAATGGCTAGGATACCTCACAAAACACTCCCTTACATGTTTCACTAAAAAATGGTGTCACATACCATTTTAAATATATGACCAAACTCCTTAAATATGTTGATAATAAATCTACTTATATTTTTTAGAAGTTGTTACAAAAACCATTAAAACCACTTATACAAGCCCATTCAACATATTTATACAATTAATAAAGCCTTGGCTTGCATTATGATATGCTTTGCTATATTTTAAGATTAAATTAGCTTCTTTTGCCCACATTTCTTTAATCAGCTTGCTAAGTGTCTCTTTTATCCTTTTAACTTTAAAACATATCATTGGCTCTTCTTGAATGCTCAATGGATCCTTAAAAACTCTTTATGTATAGACTCCTTGAAGTTCCCGACTTCTCCCTAGGATCTACTAGTTTGTGATACTAAGAGAGGGGGTGAATCAGTATCACCACAATTCGCAATTTGCAGGTAAGTGAACAACTTCAACCTCTTCTTAAAAGCGAACTCTTTCTCAGACTCGACTAAGGTAGATCTATTGCTACCTACTAATTACAATAGTCCCCAAAGTCACCTTTCAGACACCTTGCCTAATAGACAATACAGATGTTCTTGTTTAGGTCTTCATTAGGTTATGAGTTGGTTGATACTTTAGCTGCATTCACAACTCAATTCAAAACACATAATGTAAAGCAAATAAAGGACACACGAGATTTACATGGTTCCTTCAACGTGACGTACATCCACGGTGGTAGGGACTCTCCCTCTACCAAGACTATCCACTATACTTGTGAATACAGGTTACAATGGATGTCTTTAATTCTCTGCTCCTTTCACTATTGCAATTACTAAGCAAGTACAATACAAAGAGTGTCACTTACTGTGTCTACCCTTCTTCTAGCTTGTCTTGCCTCTATTGAATTGAAAGGCTGCTCCACTGTCGCTTAGAAGTTCACCGCAACGCTCTCTAACCTCTCTTGAAGAAATGTAGAAATACGTTGAGTTCTTTCAATGCTTCGCCGAAGTTCTTCTCTACGTTGTATCATACAACTCCTGCTTTCACTGTCTCATGATCTCACCGGTCTCCTTGCCCCATGATCTCACTGTCTTACGGCTCGCCTGTCTGTTTCTCTCTTTCTTGCTGTCCAACCAGATTTCTCTCTCTCACTGTCCTGCCGGATTTCTCTCACTGTCCTACCAGATCTCTCTCTTATCGCCGGATTTCTCTCTCTTCGTCCACCCCTCTTTGGTCGTTCCAGATTTTCTCTCCTTTTCCCTTATTTGGCCGTGTTTTCTCTCTCCTTCCCATCGACTCCGATTTGGCCGTTCTTGGGTTTCCGTCGGTTGTCTATTTTTGCCGTTCTGCTCACTTTTTCGGCCGTCTCCCCTTTCTTTCTCTCTCTTGATGGTTGTTCTTCGTTCAGCTCTCCTTCGACCATTTGCTCTTTCTCTTTCTCGACGGTTATGTTTTTACTAATGGTTCTCTCTCTTTTTCGTATCATTCTGCCATCGCCCCCCTTCACCAGCCGTTTTGATTGTCTCTCTTTTCTACCGATGGTGTAGGGTTGTCGTGTGCCGTGTTGTCTCCTCACCAACCGTCTAGCCGTTATGTCCGTTTCTCTCCTATCTCCGACGATGACTTTTCTCTCTCTTCCAAGTGTTTTCTCTCTCTTCATCCGACAGCTTCACTGTTCACGACGGCTGGACTGTTCACGACAGCTACTGTTCACGACAACAACTCTTTTCTTTTCTAGTGGTGTTCTTCTGCGTGGGTTTGGTGTTTTGTCGGGTATTCAATTGTGTTGGCCTTACCCTAGTTTTGTCTTCCAAGGTCTTTATATACTCTCTTCCATAAAACCCTAATAGGGCTTACGTGGCAGATTTAGGTTCTTGCCCTTACGTGGCGGATTTACTTTCTTGCCCTTCCATGTGGCTTTACTTTCTTGCACACTTAAACCTAGTTGACAACAATTACAACCCATACAAAGTTGTGGGAACAACACTCCTTTATGGATTTTATCGTTCCTCCTCTTCTTAGAAGTATTCATACTTAAATCATCAGTTGCATCAAAATGGCTTGGATACTCACAAAACACTCATTCAGGTATTTTAGTCAAAAATGGTGTCATATACTCTTGTGTTTACATTCTTTAAAACTTTTTCTCAATATGTATTTACAGTCTAACCTTTTACTAGTCAAATTTTCCCATTCAACTCTTTATAGGATTGAATAAGTTATATCAAGAGGATTAATCTTGAATAAACCAAGATTAGAAAATAAAACAAAGGAGGTAAAATTGAATTAATGGAAAACAAAAAGTTAGAAAACATGTTCATTGAAACAAATTTAAAGAACTAAACTCATAGAAAAGTAAGCTAATGAGTTAAACTTAGAGGACAAAAGAAAATAAATGACAGAATAAGAGTTGAGCTAAAAACTAAATCATTATTGTGCCCAGTTGGATCAAATTGTTTAGCCATTGCCTTACTAATCAAAGTTAATTTTTTATTGTTTTTCTCCCTCTCTCTCTCTCACTCTCTTTTTATTTTTCCTTCTTTGTTTTTTTATTCATTTTGTACGAATTTAGGGACAATAAAAGACAAACTAGGATTTGGGATTCAAAAAATCAAAAGGTCATAAAATTTAGCTAAAAAGAAGAATAAAAGAAAAAAAACTCAAATTTAAATAAGCAAACCTGATTTAGAGCAAAGTATTGATACCAACTAATGTGAACCCCAAAAGATGTAGCTTAGGGACCCAATACACATAAGGAATCAAACAAGAACCAAAGAAAGAAGTTAAATCAAATTTCAATCATATAAAACCTAGGTATAATATTCAAAGAAACATGAACCTAAGGTATAAAGAAGGATATGGATAACACTTGTTAAAAAAGGAGGGAATTGGGAGTGATAAGTCTAGTTAAATGCTATAAGAAGAGTTAGTTGTTAATAAATTTTTTAGTTATTGGAAGATTCAAAGGAAAAAATTCTTACATTTTATTTTATAAATAATTTGTGTACTTTAACAATGAAATTAAGTTCATTTAAATGTTGAATCAACAACCCTAAATCTAGATATATAGACAAACTTCTTAAATAAGTTGATAACAAGTATACTCCTATTTTTTAGGAGTTGTTGTAGAAACCATTAAAATCACTTAATATAAGCTCATTCAATATGCTTATATAATTAATAAAGCCTTAGTTTGCATTATGATATGTTTTGTTGCATTTTAAGCTTGAATTAACTTTTTTTGCTCATGTTTCTTCAATCAGTTTGTTTAGTGTCTCTTTCATCCTTTTAGCTCATAAACGTATCATTGGTCCTTTTTGAATGCATAATGGATCTTAAGAAGCCCTATATACATCGAGTCCTTCATGGATCACATCATACTTCATCAATTGGATACTCCTCTCCATCATTTTTACCCTCCAATGGAGGCATAGAATTATCATGGCATTTAATTTTGGTCTTAGTGCTATCATTACCTTTCAAGACCATTGCATACATATTTGGACATTAAGATGTAATGTGACCCTTTCCCAAACACTGAAAACTTTTAACATCTTTATTTCTACTAATAAGGAATCAGAATTACTTGTCTCCTTATTAAAACTTGCATTCTTACATTTGGGTAGCTTGACTTTGGACTTGTAATCAACCTTTTTATCCTTTTTATCCTAATTTGGTTTCCAAGATGAAGTAAAACCTTAATTCTATCCAAACCATGTAGAACCCTTTCATTTAAGTTATTTTCAACTCTCATCACCATATATACCATGTCTTCTAATTTCAAATAGTGTTGCAACTTAACCACATTAGTTTTGTCTTTGTTTAGCCCTTGCAAGAATTGTGCCATTGTTGCTTCTTTATCTTCCTCCACGTTAGCTCAAATCATTGTGATCTCCATTTCTTTATGGTAGTCTTTAACACTTTTAGTGGTTTCTTTGCTTATTCAAAACAAGTTAGTCCCACCAAATAATAGCATAATTAGTGAATTAATGGTAGCAAGTTTTACCATTTTCTTCTTAGAGTAGTTGTGGCTATCAAATACTAGCTCCACCTTTTTTTCTCACTTTAAATATCATTAAGGTCATTTTGATTCTTCTAAAGTCATAGTGAGAAGTGTCATGGCTTTATGTATCCCTTTTACCACATCTATTATTAATGAATTTGATTATTGTGGCTTGAGCATCAAAATTGGCATCATTATAGTCATCATTATGAATATACCTCCTTTGCCTTTATGTATTAGTAGCTTCACTTGCTTGTCCCCTTTGCAAATAATTTATAATAGTATCTTACCTCTTTATCTTATCTTTTATCTCACCAAACATAGCGTTTATGCACTTAAATTGTTGTTATATAGCTTAGAGCATGAATGACTTATCCTTCTTGCCTACCTCACTCATGCCTTTTGTCATTTAAGGTGGTGATGCTAATTTCCACCAAAAAAATATTAGGAATAACTATACATGCACTCCCTCATGTGTTTCTCTTAATTTTTGTCGCTTAACCATCTTGTTCAGTTCTTTTTAATGGTTTTTTTTAATGAGCTCACACTCTTATCATTTACCATTCTAGCTTCCCTTTTTAGCTTTTTAAGCAACTAAATAAGTTAAAATAAAAAGATTAATCTTGAACAAATCAAACTCAAAGAATAAAAGTAAATGGGAGGGGGAAATTGAACTACTGAAAAATAAGAAGTTTGAAAATGAAAAAAATGGCATTAAGAAAAACAAAATTGTTTAGCTTCTATTCTAATCACTCGAAATTGACTTTTTTTTTTAAAAATTTAATTGCTAGCACAAAACATGAGTAAAATCATTAAGGATAGAAAATGGAATTGAAAATAGTATTTTTTTTTTGATAATTATGTAGTCAAACAAATTAACAAAGTGAGAAATGTTGCAAACGAGCAACATGGTGCTTTTGAATGGTAATGTGCTCAATAAACAAACTAAACAATACATAAATAAATCTCAAGATAACAAATCAAAGAATTAACTAATCCAATCTAATTTAGAACCAAGTTCTGATGCTAATTGATGTAAAATCCAAAGATGTGACTTAGGGACCTATACACATAAGAAATCAAACAATAACCCAAGAAAGCTAAATCAAATTTCAATTACACGAGATCTAGACCCAACATTTAAAAGGAAAATGAACAAAAGGTATAAATAATGATGTGGATGTCACACTTTAGAAAAGAATAAATTTTAAAGTGATAAAACAAATTGGAACACCATAAGACAACAATTTTGATAAGTTTTTAAAGTTTAATGAAGAACCTAAAGAGAAAGTTTTTCGCTATTTAAATCACATAATCGTTTGCACTTATGAGTTTATAAAGAGGTGACTATTTATAAGTTAGAATAATAATTCTAAAAATAGATATAATGATAGAATCTTAAAATATAGGAACACTCCTATTTTATTGAAAAGGAACTAAATCACAATTAACAAATTCCAATTTATAGCAAAATCTAATTTCAAGCACTCTAATCATATTAATAAATTTTTTATTCTATTTCAAACTTGAATTCACACTATTTTGTAATTCAATTAGCCTAAATGCCCTCAATTAGTCCATTTAGTGTTGATTTTATCATTTTGCTCTAACTTATGTGATTGGACTTTCTACAATGTGCAATGGATTTCTTGAATCTCTTGAGTCCCTTTATACATAAACTCCTAGCTTCTTAGCATACCTTCCATGTTAGAACTTTAACTCCATTTAAAGAATGACAGAAAATTCTAGAAGATATAACATTAAAAACCCACTATTTAGATAGATTAGACTCATTAAGTACAAAACTAATATCTAGATAGACTTTACAATTACTATAAACCATTTATTAGACTCATCATCTTGATGATTAGAAGAATTAAACTCTTATAAGATTCTTTTACTCTAGATTAGTGCTTCCACGTTCTTAAATGCAAGAGAGTAAATGCCATTACTTTAATTCCTCATTTGTAGATCTTTTAATTAAACAATATGGGCTAACAATCGTCTATCTTAGATAAGTGTGTTTTGAATACTTTTGTATTGGTTTAAGATTAATAGAGTTGGCTTTTCTTCTACTTAGCCAATAGAAGCATATTTTGTCATTAAGCACATCACTATAGTAACAATTTGGACTAGAGTTGTTTCTTTAAGTGAATCAAACTCATCCAGTTGAGAAGGATTTGTATTAAAATCCAAAAAGGGTTCCTTGTCCAAATTGGAAGAAAGATCTTTAACATTAAAGTTAGCATAAATACTGTAATCCCCCAACAAAGTAATCATGTATGCATTGTCTCCAATCCTTTCTAGCACTTTGAAGGGACTCTCAACCCTTGACATTAATTTAGATTGCCACTTGGATGGAAATTGCTCCTTTCATAAATAAATTCAAACCAAGTTCCATAGAACAAAAGTAATAGGTTTTCTAGGCTTAATAGCTACTTTCTTATATCCTTTATTTTGTCCCTCAATTTGGGCTCTAATATGTTCTTAGAGTTTTTTCATGATCTTGGCTCTTTCTTGGGTTGCAAAGCTAACTTTCTCATGATTTAGATGAGTGATAAGATCAATAAAAGTGATTGTATTGTCATGTTACATTACCTTAAATAGAAAGAGATTTGTAATATGGTGAAGATTCTTGTTATAAACAAACTCTTCATGAGCAAGTTGATTATCTCAATCCTTTATTATTTTGTTGACTCACCCTCAAAGTAAAGTTCTTACCATGCAATTCACCACTTCAGTTTAACCATCAATTTTTAGATGACAAATTGTACTAAACAACAATTGCGTACTAACCTTCATTACAAGATTTTCCAAAAATAGTTTTACCTTGACATTTTAATCAAAAACAATAGTTTTTGACACATGTGAAGTCAATCATGTGATTTTTTTAAAAAAATAAAGTAGCCAAATGAGTGGCATCATCAATTTTGGGGCACTAAAATAAAATGTGCCATCTTCAAGAATCAATTAACAACAGCCATAATTCAATCATTTCCTATTTGAGTTCTAGGTACCTCAAAATGTAGTCCATATTCTTATCAACCTAAGGAATATTTGGAATTGGAAGTGATGTGAACAAACTTTAGATGATTAATAGCATTTAGTTTGCTGGCACGTAATACATCTCTTAATAATGGTTTAGACTTCCTTATCCTTTCTTATCCATCCTTATCCAATAAAAATGGTCATGAAGCATTACTAATTTCTTGTTCATGCCAAAGTGACCAAAAAAGCCACCATTCTGGGCCTCTTGAATAAACAATTTCCTTAAACAACATTAGGGAATACACAACCTGTTTCCCTTAAAAAGGAATCCATCTTGCTTAAGAAATTGCTGAATTATTTTATTCTCACAAGCATAATAGAACGAAAATCTAAATGTAGAGCTTTTTAATAAATTAAAATCCAATAACTTAGCTTCAAGCAGTGAAACAAGAGCATACCTTCTCAAGAGAGTATCAACTACCATATTGGATCATCCAATTTTATGCTTAATGACAAATAGGAATGACTCTAAGAACTCCATCAATCTTGCATGACATTCTTTTAGTTTGTGCTAGCACTTTAAATATTTTAAGGACTCATGGTTTGAATGAATGAAAAATTCTCTAGGAAGGAGATAATGCTACCAAACCTTCAAAGATGTAATAAAGGCAAAGAACTCATTATCATAAGTAGAATTGTTCTTTTTGGTACTTTAAATCTATTGAATTCTATCAAAAAAAAGGAGTTAATGGTCTTATATTGGTATTAAATTGCTCAATTCCTAAGTGATATGACTATCACTTCATTTTTTATTAAGAAGGTTTCTCCTTTTGTTGTAATGACATATGCACATGAAATGATCATTAAATTAATTTTGTGTCCACACCAAACATTATATTTAATGTAATAAGCACATCTTTTCACCTTTAGTATTATAAATCTAATGAATTCCATTAAATAAAGGAGTTATTGAACTTGATAAGCTTTTCTTATTAAAGTTGAATGGTTTAACTTTTAAAAAATGAGATTGTCATATCATTTCTTGTTGATAAGATTTCTCCTTTCATTAAAAGGACTTGTACACAAAAAATACTTATAAAATTAACTTTTTATCTACACCAAACATTTTATTTATTGCATTAAGCACATCCTTACAACTTTAGTACTTTGAATTAATTGAGTTCCATCAAATAAAGAAGTTATTAATCTTATGATAAGATCATTGGAGGCACTACTGTATGGAGGGCTTTTAAGCATCCATTAAGCATTCAAGAAGAACCAATAACATATTCAAGAGCAAAAAGAATGAAAGAGGCACTTAATAGGTTAATTAAAGAAATTTGAGCCAAAGAAGCTGATTCAAGTTTGAAAGAGGCCAATGCTTTAATAATTCTATAAGTATGTTGAATGGACCTATGTTAAGTAATTGTAAAGATTTTTATAACAACTCCTAAAAAACAAGAGTAGATTTGTTGTCAATTTATTTAGGAAGTATGTACTTATCTCTTAAGATAAGGTTTTTAATCTAGCATATAAATAGGCTAGATTTCATTGTTAAAAGGGACAAATTATTGGTAAATGAAATGTGAGAATTTTCTCCTTTAGCACTTCCAAGGGCTAAAGAACTTATCAAGAATTAACTCTTTTTTTGGCATTCAACCTAACTTATCACTCCCAAATCCTTTTCTTTTAAGAGTGTGGTGATGCATCATTTATCATCAAAGCTACACAATAACAATTTGATCACATGTACACTAAATTTGATGATATAAGGGGTAGGATAGAGAAACAAGTAATACAATAATGGAGTTACAAAGGAGGCATGAGGGTTATTAGTTCCTAAATTAAAAAGAAAAAAGAGGCAAGGCCATGGTTATAAAGATAATATGGAAAATGATGAATTTGATGATCTAATAACTTTGGTTAGAATTGCCTATTGTAGAAAAGGTTAGAGAGATTTAAGGAGGTAAGACAATTATGATTGTGATTTGGGTAGCATTAAAAATGAAAATTCTTTATTCCAAGGAAAAAATGATCGTGAAGTCTACTTAAAATAAGAAAAGAAAATTGAGTTTACTAATTATGTTGTTGAATTTAATTAAGTTTAAATGATCATGAAGAGAAAAAGGTAAAACTTAATGTTGTTGAGTTTACAAATTATGCTGTAAACTTTATTTGGTAGGATTAACTTATTTTGGCTAAAAGAAGGAATCATGAGAGGCTTATTGATATATAGGAGGGAATGAAGGCTATCATGAGGAAGAGGTTCATCCTTAATCACTATGCTAAGAATTTGTACCAAAGGTTACTAAGGCTTAGTTAAGGCACCAAAAGTGTGAAAGAATACTATAAGAAGATAGAGATTGTCATGATTTTGGCTAATATAGAGGAGGATAGAAAAGTAACCATGACTTGGTTCTTATAATGGTTGGATAGAGACATCACCAATGTAGTTGAATTGTAGTATTATTTTGAGTTGGAGATGGTGTGCATGGTAATGAAAGTTAAGACACAACTTAAATAGAAGGGCTTTACATGATTTAGACAAAATTTGAGTTCCACCTTATCTTAGAAGCCAAACTAGATCAAAAGTGAGGAGAGGGCTGATTACAAGCCTACAATCAAATCATACAAGAGTATGGAAGTGAGTTTTAGCAAATAAAGAGGTAATTCTAATTCTTAACGTAGCAAAAATAGAAATGTTAAGTGTTTTAAGTTTTATACTATGGTGTTTACAAGAAAATGGTGATATTGAGATAGAAAGTGAGCTCGATGATGATCTATGCCACCATGGGAGGAGACAAGTGATGGAGAAGAGTACCTAGTTGAGGGAGATTTTTTGGTGGTTGGATAAGCATTGAGTGCACAAGATAAGGGAATATGATGAAATGTAAAGAGATAATATCTTCCATACACGATGCCACATCAAAGATCAGATATGTAGCATAATCATTGATAGGGGTAACTATACAAATGTAGCATTACTTCGATTAAAAAGGTTAATTTACCTACCGTAAAGCACCTTAGGCCATATAAGCTTTAATAGTTAAATGAATATGGGGAGGTCAAGGTAAATAAGTAGATGTTAGTATTAATTACTTTTAAGAGATATATTGATAAGGTCTCGTGTGATGTTTTGCCTATGCATGGTAGACATATTTTGTTTGGTTGACCATAATAATATGATTAACATGTAATGAATGATGTGCTTAAGAATAAGTACTCTTTTGTAATAAATGATAAACACAATTGTACCTTTGACACCTTAGCAAGTATACAAAGATTAATTGAGGATTAAAAAAGAGAGTGAGAGAAAAAATGAAATTAAGGCCAAGAGGAGAGGAAAAGAAAGGGGAGAAAGGGGAAAAAGGTTATGAGATTGAGAGGAAAAAAGGAAGAAAAATTGAGAGTTTTTATGCAAAAGAGTGTGATTTTAAAAAAGCTTTTTATTTAAAATAGTTAAATATGTACTTTTGTACAAAGAGGATTGTTTTAATGTTGATGAGCTTAACCATTCTTTGCCTAAATTATTGTTTCTCTTTTGTAAGAATTTGATAATATTTTTCTTAAAGAACCAAGTAGTTTTCAATCTTTGAAAGGAATTGAACATTATATTGAATTCATCCCTAGTATGACAATTTTAAATTGATCAACTTATAGAAGTAATCCTAAGGGGATAAAAGAGAAACAAAGGTAAGTTGAGGAGCTTATGGCAAAGGAATATGTGAGCAAAAGCATGAGTCTATATGCAATTCTAGTATTGTTTGTGTCTAAGAAGGATGAGACTTGAAGGATATACATTAATTGTCAAGTGTTCAATAAAATCACTATAAAGTATTGTCATCATACCTAGATTGGATAACATGTTAGATGAATTACATGGTTTATGTATTTTTTCTAAAATTAATTTGAAAAGTGGATATTACCAAATTAGGATAAGAGAGGGAGATAAGTGGAAAACAACTTTCAAAACTAAGAATGATTTGTATGAATAACTTGTTATGCTCCTTGGTCTCACTAATGCATCAAACACCTTTATGAGATTAATGAATCATATTTCGCATGATATTTTAGTCTATGGCAAAAACATAGATGGGTATTTTGATCATTTATGTTCTATTTTAAGTGCTTTATATTTTGAGAAATTGTATGCTAACCACAATAAAAGTTCCTTTTACATTAATTAGATCATATTTCTTGACCATATTGTAAGTGCTAGGCTATTAAAGTTGATGAGGAAAAGATTATGGCAATCCATGATTAGCTTACACTTAAGTTAGTGATGTGCGTAGGTTTTATGATCTAGCTAGTTTCTGCAAACACTTTGTTAAGGTTTTTGGCACCATTGTTGTACCATTAATTAAGGTTGTTAAAAAAAGCATGAGTTTTAAGTAGATGATTGATCAAGATGAGGATTTTAATTTGATTAAGGAAAAATTAAGTTTTACACCTCTACTTGCTTTACCTAATTAACATTAAATTTGTTTTGATATAGGAAAGGTGACCAAATGCTTACTTTAGTGAAAAGTTAAGTGGAGTAGCCCTTATTCATCTCACATATGATAAGGAAATGTATGCATTAGTATAAACTTTGAAGATATGGTAGCACTACCTTTGGCCTAAGGTGTTTGCCATATATACTAACCATAAATCCTTAATGCACTTAAAGGGACAAGGGAAGCTAAATAAGAGACATGCTAGGTGGGTCAAATTCATTAAGACCTATAAAAGAGTGAAGTTCTTGACTTCTCCTTAGGATCTACTAGTTTGTGATACTGAGAGGGGGGGTGAATCAGTGTCACCACAATTCGTAATTCGCAGGTAAGTGAACAACTTCAACCTCTTCTTAAAAGTGAACTCTTTCTCAAACTCGACTAAGGTAGATCTATTGCTACCTACTAATCACAATAGTCCCCAAAGTCACCTTTCAAACACCTTGCCTAATAGACAATTTGAATGTTCTTGTTTAGGTCTTTGTTAGGTTATGGGTTGGCTGATACTTTAGCTGCGTTCACAACTCAATTCAAAACACAAAACGTAAAGCAAATTAAAGACATACGAGATTTACGTGGTTCCGTTAACGTGACATACATCCACGGTGGTAAGGACTCTCCCTCTACCGAGACTATTCACTATACTTGAGAATTCCAGTTACTATGGATGCCTTAATCCTCTGCTCCTTTCACTATTGCAATCACTAAGTAAGTACAATACAAAGAGTGTCACTTATTGTGTCTACCCTTCTTCTAACTTGTCTTGCCTCTGTTGAATTGAAAGGCAGCTCCACTGCTGTTTAGAAGTTCATCGCAACGCTCTCTAACCTCTCTTGAAGAAATCTGGAAATACGTTGAGTTCTTTCGATGCTTCGCCGAATTCCTTCTCTACATTGTTTCACACAGCTCTTGCTTTCACCGTCTCATGGTCTCACCCGTCTCCTTGCCCTATGATCTCACTGTCTCATGGCTCGCCTCACGTATGTTTCTTTCTCTCTCTCTTGCTGTCCAGCCGGATTTCTCTCTCTTATCACCAGATTTCTCTCTCTTACCATCCAGTCGGATTTCACTCTCATCGTCCAACTGAATTTCCTCTATTCTGCCTATGGTCTCTCTCTCTTCGTTCTGCCGTCCAACTCCTTTTCTCTCTCTCTCAGACCTTTGTTCTTCGTTCAGCCCCCAAATCTGATTTTCGGCCGTCTTGGTTTTCCGTCGATCGTCCACTCTGTTTTGCCGTCGACCCATTTCTCTCTCTTACCGTGTTGTGCTTTCTCTCTCACCGTCCAGCCGTGTCGACCCATTTCCTATTTCATGATCTCACTCTTCGTCCGTCACTCTCTCTCTCGATCCTGTCGACCTTCTGTTTTTGGCTGTCAGGTTTCTCTCTCCTTTAGTCGGTCTGCTCCGACTTGGCTGTCGGGTTTCTCTCTCCTTTTATCGATATGCTCTGATTTTGCCGTATATGATTTTTCTCTCTCTTCCAACGGCTTTGCTGTTTTGCTCTTCCAATCTTCTGTCCAGTCGTCCAGCCCCTTCAGTCGTCTCCTTTTTTCTCTATTTTTACCGACCTCTCCTCTTTTCTAACCACGGGTTCGTTTTCTTTCCTATCTCTGACGACAACTACTATTCACTCGATGGCTACATTATTCACTATGGCTTCTTTTCTATTTTTTCGTCCCTTGTTCTGCCGTTCCCTTGCCATCGGTGTGCTTTGGCCGTATGTTGTGTTTTTCTGTTTTCTCTATTTGGCCGTCCACACACTTTTGTATTTTGCCGTGTATTCAATTGTGTTGGCCTTACCCTAGTTTTGTCTTCCAAGGTCTTTATATACTCTCTTCCATGAAACCCTAATAGGCCTTACGCAACAGATTTACGTTTTTACCCTTCCATGTGGATTTACCTTCTTGCCCTTCCATGTGGCTTTACTTTCTTGCCCTTCCATATGGCTTTACTTTCTTGCACACTTAAACCTAGTTGACAACAATTATAACCCATACAAGGCTGTGGGAACAACAATCTCCCCCTTTGTAATTGTTGGCAACACTCATAACAAAAGCCACTATGTAGCAGTTTCAACTCTCCCTAAATATGCACTCCCTCTTTCTTAATAGCTCCCCCTGCACTGTTGCTTCTTTCCCCCTTTGCCAACCAATTACAAATCTAAAAAACTCGCAAAGTAGAGATGGAGGATTCACCTGATTTTCAGGCTTGAGGAGGCATTTACATAGATAGACTCAATCTGTGCTTTTCAAACAACTCCGTGGATAAAGATTTAGTTAGATCTTGTGAGAGTAAAGCAGTAGCTCCCACAATTCTTCTTTTTGTTGTAACTCCTGCTAATGGGTCACTTATGATCTGATTTTCTTGATGAGCACTGGTTCATATTTTCTTTGGCTTTCTTTCTTGCACAGTTTTAGTTGCAAGAGGATCTCTTTCTTCATCTTCAGACTTACAGTTCTCCAAGTCTGAACTTACTTCTTGTTCCTTTTCTTTAGGTTGGTCTGATTCTTCATCTACATTGAAGTCATCTTCTTCATTGTCCTCAGCTTCTCCATTCTGCATTATTTTCTAGTTCTCATATATTCTCACATCACTGGAAGTGATCACTTTTCCTAGCTTATGCAGGAAAACTCCGTAACCTTTTGTCTTTTATGAGTATCCCATAAAGATGCTTTCATCAGACCTAGCGTTGAATTTTCCCAAGTTTTGCTCCTTGTTCCTCACAAAACATAGGCTGTCAAAGACTCTAAGATACTTGGCTGTTGTTTTCTTCCCACTCTATAACTCATATGGAGTCTTATCAGTATTGGGCCTTAGTAATACTTTGTTTAGTAGATACATGGCTGTAAATGTTGCTTCTGTCTAAAATCTTATGTGAAGCTTGGATTCCAGCAGTGGAGTTCTCACCATTTCAACCACAGCTCTATTTTTCCTCTCTACCACCTTGCTCTGTTGAGGTGTTCTTGCTACTGCTATTTGATGATGAATTCCATGCTTCTCTAGATAATCTTCAAAAGCTTTATTTGTAAATTCAGTGCCTTGATCTGACCTCAATACTTTGATCTTCCTTCCACTCTCATTTTCAGCCAATCTTCTGTATCTCTTGAAGCAATTCAAAACTTCTGACTTGTGTTTGCGGTGCATGAGGTAGGTCCTTCTCGAATGATCATCATCAAACAAAATGAAGTACCTCTCACCTTTCAACCCTTTTGTTCTCATTGGTCCACACAAATCAGTATGCACAATGTTAAGCATTGCTTCAGAACTGAACTCTTTGGTCTTGTACTGCTTTTTGGCATGTTTTCCTTTAGAGCATGTTGAGCAAACATACTCTCTCTCTCTCCTGAGGTTGGGAATGTCTTTGATTGTATGAGTAGTGGTCAGCTTCCTCATATTCTTCTATGATAAGTGTCCCAGCCTCCTATGCTAGAGTTGATTTTCTTCTTCCTTGGTGAGTAAACAACTGCTTGTCTTGTCCTCATCAATCACATACAAATTTCCAGTTATTCTCTTCCCAACTGCAATAGTATTGCCTTCTTTACCCTTTATTTGGCAACCTATTTTTGTGAATATCACTTTGTGGTCACCGTTGCATAGTTGGCTGACAGATGCTAAATTATATCTGAGTCCTTCAAGGTGCAGAACATCTTTCAGCTTTCCTTTTCCAATATTCACTAACCCCTAACCACTGATGTTAAGTGAATCATCATTGCTAAACTTGACTCTACCTTCTCTTGATTTGTTTAGCTTTGATAATTTACTCTTGTTTCCCGTCATGTGTGAAGTGCATCCATTATCAAGGATCCACTGCTTATGCTTGTAATCAGCCTTTAGTGCAATTTCAGCTATATTAGCCACCTTCCTTTTTGCTCTATATTCCTTCTTTTAAATTGGCTGGAAGATAGCTTTCTCCTTTTTCTCAGCTTGAAATGCATCGCTTGTTTTCATTGTGCCATTGAATGCCTTCTCTTGCTCAGGGATAAGTGTCATGCATCTCTTGGCATTATGGCCATCTTGCCTGCTCCTTTCACACTGTTCCAAGTCTACCAATATAGCAAACTTGTTCTTTGAAGCTACTGGTTTGGACTTTCACCAACAATCCTCGTTAATGTGACCTTGCTTTTTACAGTATGTGCAAGAACTCACGATAGGTGTTCTCTTCTGAGTTTTGTATTGTCTCCCCTTGTATGCAGTGTCGTATATTCTCAAGTTGGAGACATATACTGGCCTTCTCCACCAGCAGTTACTCGCCTTATGACCCCAAACTCCACAATAAAGGCAATGACCTTGAAATTTTCTCTTCTTGGGTCTGATCATAGCTTGTCTTCTTCTGTTCATCACTTGCTGTGTAGGCAATGTAGCTGGCTTCTTTTCTTGTGTGACTTTCATTTCAGTCACCTTCTTCTCCTTCTTTTGTTCAGTCGTAGTCCTCTACTGGCTAACTTTCTTTTCTTCCTTCTTGTTTGCCACCCTAGATTGCTTCTTCAGATCTTCTTTATTCTCAGCTATCTTCTTCTGAGTCACAACCTTTTCTTTCAACTTCTCTGGCACATTTTTATTTTCTTTAGCCAATGTAGCCTCAGATTGCTGCACTTTCTCTACATTCTTCCCTCCTTTTGCAGAACTTGTTTCTCCTATCATTTCAAGCTTCTGCAAGTTCTCTTTGCTACTTTTGAGTTGTTGCTGAAGTCTCAGCAACTCTTTCTCCATTTCTTTAATTTTTGAAGCCATTGCGCCAAACTCTACTGTAAGGTCTTCACATATTCTGATTTGTTCCTCAAATTGTCTCCTTAAGTCAATATGCTCAGCCCTTATTTCATCCTTTTAACTTTTAGCTTCCGTAGACTTTGCTTCAACTTGTTTTATATGGGCCTCCAACCTTCTTATAGTTCTTCCCCTTTTGATTATCTCCTTTGAAGCTGCTTCCAGCTTAGCTTCAAGATTTTGCTCTTCTTCATCAACCTCCTCTTCCTCTTCAGAGGTTGAGCTTCCACCTTGTGCTGATGCCATAAAGACATGCTCATCTGATGAGTCTTCATCTTCCTCCTCATCAGCTTCTTTTGTCTAACTCACATAACTCTTGAATGAGCCTCTTTTCTTCTTCTGTGGGTTGGCAGTCTGCCCACAACGATAACATCTCAAGGACAACTGTCCTTTTCCCTTCTTAGACCCCTTTTTAAACTTCTTTGTGAAGTATGCCAACACTTCACCTTCACTTTCTTCCTCATCATCATCATCATCCTCACTAGATGATTCTTCCTTTTCTTTTATCTTCAAGTGTTTCATAGCTTTGAAAGCTACCTCCTTTGATACCTTTGACGTTGAGGAGCTCTCAGTTGACTTTATTCTTATCTTATATGCAATGAGATTGCACTAGAGATCATGCACAGACATAGAATTAAGATCTCTACTCTCCTCCATGGCTGCCACCTTTGAGGCAAACCTCTCAAGCAGAATTCTTAGAATTTTCTTTATAATCGATGAGTCCTTCTTGTTCTTCCCATCACTTCTTAGGTCGTTTACAGCGTCAATAACCCTGGTGAAGAACTCTTGAACTATCTCATTCTTCTGCATTCTGAGAGATTCATATCTCTCTTTGAACACTTGAAGTTTGGCCTCTTTCATTCTGCAATCACCTTCATAAACTTTCTACAACTTGTCCCATATCTCTTTAGCAGATTTGCAGTCCATAACATTAGCTTACTCAGCATCTGTCAATGCTGAAATGATGACGTTTGAGGCCTTCCCATTTATCTCAAACTGCCTTAATTCCTCTGGGGTTGGGTCTTTACCTTCTTCCGGAGCCACATAACCCTCCTGTACGCATTTCACCACGTTCATGCCCATGGTTGCAAATACCACTTGCATTCTTGCTCTCCATCTATAGTAGTTGGTTCTGTTGAAGATTGGAACCTTCTTGCTGTAGGTAGTGCTGGTACTGGTACCGGCTTCCATTTCTTAATATCTTGAACAAGTCAAACTTTTAGATCCCTTCAAACTAGTACACCAAGCTGTTAGGTTTCAAACTGGTGAACAAGTGCTCTGATACCAATTGAAGTTCCTGACTTCTCCCTAGGATCTACTAGTTTGTGATACTGAGAGGAGGGGTGAATCAGTATCACTATAATTCGTAATTCACAGGTAAGTGAACAACTTCAACCTCTTCTTAAAAGCAAACTCTTTCTCAAACTCGACTACAATAGATCTATTGCTACCTATTAATCACAATAGTCCCCAAAGTCACCTTTCAGACACCTTGCCTAATAGACAATTCGGATGTTCTAGTTTAGGTCTTCGTTAGGTTATAGGTTGGTTGATACTTTAGCTGCGTTCACAACTCAATTCAAAACACAGAACATAAAGCAAATTAAGGACACATGAGATTTACGTGGTTCCATCAACATGACGTACATCCACGGTGGTAGGGACTCTCCCTCTATCAAGACTATCCACTGTACTTGAGAATTCCAATTACAATGGATGTCTTAATCCTCTGCTCCTTTTACTATTGCAATTACTATGCAAGTACAATACAAAGAATGTCACTTACTGTGTCTACCCTTCTTTTAGCTTGTCTTGCCATTGTTGAATTGAAAGGCTACTCCACTGCCGCTTAGAAGTTCACCGCAACGCTTTCCAACCTCTCTTGAAGCAATTTGGAAATACGTCGAGTTCTTTCAATGCTTCGCCGAATTCCTTCTCTACGTTGTTTCACACAACTCCTGCTTTCACCGTCTCACGGTCTCACCCGTCTCCTTGCCCTACGATCTCACTGTCTCACAGCTCGCCTCACGTACGTTTCTCTCTCTCTCTCTCTTGCTGTCCAGCCGAATTTCTCTCTCTTACCATCCAGCCGGATTTCTCTCTCACTGTCTAGTCGGATTTCCTCTATTCTGCCGACGGTCTCTCTCTCTTCGTTCTGTCGTCCAACTCCTTTTCTCTCTCTCAAACCTTTGTTCTTCATTCAGCCCCCAAATCTGATTTTCGGTCGTCTTGATTTTCCATCGATCGTCCACTCTGTTTTGCTGTCAACCCGTTTCTCTTTCTTGTCGTGTCGTGCTTTCTCTCTCACCGTCCAGTTGTGTCGACTCGTTTCCTATTTCACGATCTCACTCTTCGTCCGTCTCTCTCTCTCTCTCAATTTTGTCGAACTTCTGTTTTTGGCCGTCGGGTTTTTCTCTCCTTCCACTGGTCTGCTCTGATTTTGCCTTACATGATTTTTCTCTCTCTTCCAACGGCTTTGCCATTTTGCTCTTCTGATCTTCCATCCGGTCGTCCAGCCCCTTCAGCCGTCTCTCCTCTTTTCTCTATTTTTGCCAACCTCTCCTCTTTTCTGACCACGGGTTCATTTTCTCTCCTATCTTCGACGATGGCTATTATTCACTTGACGGCTACATTGTTCACTATGGCTTCTTTTCTATTTTGCCGTCCCTTGTTTGGCTGTTCTCTTGTCGTCGGTGTGCTTTGGCCATATGTTGTGTTTTTCTATTTTCTCTATTTGGCTGTCCACACACTTTTGTGTTTTGCCGTGTATTCAATTGTGTTGGCCTTGCCCTAGTTTTGGCTTCCAAGGTCTTTATATACTCTCTTCCATGAAACCCTAATAGGGCTTATGCAGCGGATTTACGTTCTTGCCCTTCCATGTGGATTTACCTTCTTGCCCTTCTATGTGACTTTCCTTTCTTGTCCTTCCATATGGCTTTACTTTCTTGCACACTTAAACCTAATTGACAACAATTACAATCCATACAAGGTTGTGGGAACAACAAAGAGCAAATGCATGAAGGGTTTTTATGGATCTATTAAGCATTCAAAAAGGGCTAATGCTACATTTAAGAGCTAAAAAGATCAAAAGGCACTTAGTAGGCGGCTTGTTCCCACAACCTTGTATGGGTTGTAATTGTTGTCAACTAGATTTAAGTGTGCAAGCAGATGTGGCTCATTCAAGCATTCTAGATATGAGTTTTTAGTAGAAAGAAAAGAGCAAGAAAAATAAATTAAGAAGGAGGATAATGCTGAATTTTGTATGGAACAGTAATATGAAGCCACATTGAGGGGCAAGAAAGGAAATTTGCCACAGCTTCAGTAAACCCTACTAAGGTCTGCATAAAAGGGAGTATATAAACTAGTAGAGTAAGGGAAAAAAAGGTGTGAAAAATAGACCACCGGGAGAGCAAACGTGAAAAATACACCACCGGCAGAGCAAACCAGAAACACAGATCAGATCTGTGACACCACTGGGAGAGCAAACCAGAAACACAGGTCAGATCTATGACACTACCAGGAGAGCAAACTAGAAACACATCTGTGAGAGAAGAGATCAGCTGCGTGACACCACCGGTAGAGCAAACCAAAAACGCACCACCTGCAAGAGAAGAAATCAGAAACTGACCACCTGGAAGAGAAGACAGCAGACTTGGTATCTGTGAGACCACCTGGAAAAGAAGACAACAGACCAGAACGTGTGATGTGAAATACAAAACCAGAAGCGTGAGGCAACTGAGAGATGCGAACCAACAAAACCAGAAGCGTGAGGCGGCCGAGAAACGTGAACCAGCAGAACAAGAAGTGTAAGGCGGTCGAGAAACATGAACCAACAGACCAGAAACATGAGGCAGGCTGAGAGACATGAAACGCCAGACTAGAAATGTGAGGCATGCCGAGAGACATGAACCAGTAAAACCAGAAGCGTGGTGCAGGCCAAGAGACGTGAAACGGCAGACTAGGAGCGTGGTGTAGGCCGAGAGACGTGAAACGATAGACCAGAAGTGTGAGGCAGTCTGTGAGATGTGAAACAGCAGACCAGTAGCGTGAGGTAGGTCATGAGATGTTAAACAGCAGACCTAAAGCGTGAGTGCAGGCCGTGAGATGGTGAGACCAGGAGTTGGGTGAGACAACCTAGAGAAGAAATTCAATGTAGCATTTGAGAGAACTCAACATATTTCTAGATTTCTTCAAGAGAGTTTTTTGGTGATCTTCCAAGCGGTAGTGAAGCAGCCTATTGAAATCAAACAGAGACAACACAAGCTAGAAGAAGGGTAGACACAGTAAGTGACACTCTTTGTATTGTGATTGCTTTGTATTTGCAATAGTAAAAGGAGTAGAAGATTAAGACATCCATTGTAATCATAAGGAATACCACACTGGTATTCTTAAGTATAGTGGATTATCTCGGTAGAGGAAAAATTTCTACCACCGTGGAGTACGTCACATTGACGGAACCACGTAAATCTCTCGTGTCCTTGCTTTGAATTTACATTCTGTGTTTTGAATTGAGTTGTGAACGCAGCTAAAGAATCATCAAACTCATAACCTAAAAGAAGACCTAATCAAGAACAACCAATCCGTTTAATAGGCAAGGTGTTTGAAAGGTAACTTTGGGGACTATTGTGACTAGTAGGTAACAATAGATCTACCTTAGTTGAATATGAGAAAGAGTTCATTTCTGAGAAGAGTTTGAAGTTGTTCACCTATCAATTAAAAAGAAGGGGTGTAATATTGATTCACCCCCTCTTTCAGTATTATAGAATAGTAGATCTTAGGGTGAAGTAGGGAACTTCAAGGCTGATTGAAGAAATTTAGACTACACTAAAGTATATCTTAATGTAAGCTGAGTGATGTGAAACTCGGAAGACATGGCTTAAGGACCTTACATAAATAAGGAATTGAACAAAAATCTAGAAATCTAAATTTGATTCCAATAATGCAAAACCTAGACCTTATTTAAAAAGCTAAATCAAATTTTAATCATACAAGACTTAGACCCAGTGTTCAAAGAAACATGAATGAATGGTATAAAAAAGAATATGGACACCACATGCTAGAACAAAAATAAAAAAAATTAAAGAATTAAGAGTTATAAGTTGGGTTAGAATGCCACAAGGAAATAATCTCAATAAGTTCTCAAAGTTCAATGAAGAACCCGTAGAGAAAGTTTCTTACTTCTTAATTTACATAAATTAATTACCCCCTTGAGTTTACAAGAATATGTCTATTTATAAGATGAAATAGCAACCTTAAAAAAACCAAAAAATAAAGTTAATAATAGGCTTATAAAACATGAGAACATTCTTATTTTATTTTAAACTACTATTTTATATTAAACTTTTATTTAAGAGTGGATTTTATTGCTTAATCATAGCCCATGAAGCACTTTAATCATATTAATAAAGCTTTGAACCATCAAACTTGAATTCATGCCATTTTGTAGTTTGGTTCACCTAAATGTCCTTAATCAACTTATTTAGTACCTTTGTCATCCTTTTGGTTTTAGATAGCACGATTAAACCTTTTGTAATACTTAGATCCTATGAAACCCTTTATACATCAATTTCTTAATGGATCTCATCACTAAAACAACTATAAAAGTAGCAAAATTAGAGCTACTACTAATTAGATACAAAATAAACTAGAAAATAAAACTTTAAACATAGCAAATTAATAGATATGGGTGAGGTTTTACACCATTATTAATTATAAACTAATATAAACTAATAAAAATAAGAAGAAAGAAGTTGGAAATAAACTCTTGCGAACACACTAATCCAAGTAGGCTCATTTATGCTATATCCTTTAAGCAAATGAGTAATGTGATCAATGCAGGTTCCAACTCATTTGCATTAGCCATTAGACTCTTCGTACATGTTATATTCTCCTTAAGAAGCAATTCTAAGGTTGTTTAAGATTCTTGGTCTTTGAGTGAGTAATTGGCTCAAAACTATGAATCATACAATCTTAGGCAATGCCCATATCACCATGGATCACAGCATTATCACTTTATTTTTTGCTAACAAGGTCTCTCCATGGATCTCATCATTCCTACTCCCACAAAAGGATTCATCCTTAAATCATCGGTTGTATCAAAAGAAGGAAAATTAGATACATTAAATATTGCACTTAATAGGAAGGTTCAATTTATAAGCATAGTTATAAATCTATGCCACCATTTGAAATAAACCATCCCTTTTACCCTACAACTTTGAATGCATTTAAGTCGAATAGACTTTCCTACCTTAAAACAACTTTAATGCTAATACATGAAGCATCACATTTAATTTCAAAAGTTTTAATAAAGTTAAGCAAAACAATTAAGGATGTAAAATTTAATTTTTCCTTAAGCAAATAAAAAACCTTGTCTTGATCATTACCCATTAAAACTAGAAACTAGCTTGATTATGAAAACTACACACATCATTAAATAAATTAGGTGTATGTTAATCATAGATTGTTGTAGCCTTTTTTGTGTTAACTTTAACACCCTTAGTACTCACAAAATAGTTAAGAAATATGAGTTGATCAATGCCAAAAGAACATTTCTTGAAGTTAGCATACAATTTTCAAAATTTAAATGATCATGATGCTCAACTAAGCTTTTGGTAAATACTAAAATATCATCAAAATACATAACTATAAGTTTATCATTGAATGCATACAAAACATAATTTATTAATTTCATGAAAGTATTTGGTGCATAAGTAAGACCAAATGACATAACATGTCATTTATACAAACCTTACCTAGTTTTGAAAGCTATTTTCATAAGTCTTTCTCTCTTAGTCTAATTTGGTGATATCTACTTTTCAAATTAATTTTTGAAAGGTCACACAAATCATATAATTCATCTAATATGTTATCTAATTTAGGTATGGAATGGCATAATGACTTAATGTTCTCCCTCGTATATTCCTTTATTATAAGCTCTTTAACTTGTATTTGAAGCTCCTTTATTCCTTTAGTACTACTTCTACGAGTTGATTGGTTTGGAATTATTGCATTAGGGTTGAATTTAACTTCTAATGTTTCATTAGGGTTGAAAAATGCTTGGTTCTTTGGGAATAACAACATCAAATTCCTATGAAAAAGGAACAATAACACTAGGTAAAGAGGAGTTAGTAAATATTAAGATATGTCTCTTTGTATAAAAGTACAATTATAAGCTATTTTGAATAAAAAGATCTCTTAACATCACTTTCTTTTATATACAAACTCTTAATTTTTTTCATGTCATTTTCTTCTTTTCTCATAAACTCATCTCTTTCTTTCCATCTTTTTCTCCTTTCAGCCTTTATTTCTTTTTTTTTCTCTAACTATTTTTATTCCTCACTTCATCTTCATAAATTTTCCTAGGTATTAAAGCTACAGGAGTAATAGGGTTAGCATGTATAACCAAAGAGTGCCTATTCTTAAGCCTATCTTGTGTTACATACTAATCATATTGTTATGGTTTTCTTAACAAAATATGCCTAGCATGTATGGCTACAACATCACACAAAACTTCATTAGTATACCTCTTAATATTAAATGATATTAACACTTACTTATTTACCTTAACCTCCTTACATTCACTCAACCATTAAAGCTTATATGGCTTAGAGTGCATCATGGTTGGTAAATTAAGTTTTTCAACAATAATAGTGTTAGCTACATTTTTACAACTACCTCTATCAATGATTATGCTACATATCTTATTTTCCTTGGCTTGTGCATTCAATGCTTGTTTAGCCATCAACATATCTCCCTTAATTTGCTACTCCTTTCTATCACTTTTTATTCTTCAATGGTGGCATGTAGTCATCATTGAACTCATTTTCAATCTCAATACCACCATTATCCTACAACACCATAGTATACTTATTTCAACACTAAGATACAATTTATCCCTTTCCTAGAATTGAAAATAGAATATTTAAAGACGTTAAATAGAATTTAAAATAGTGCTTTTTGATAGTTGTGCACTTAAATAAATGAATAAAGTAAAAAATTTACAAATATGCATAATACTGCATTTGAATGCTAATATACTCAATAGACAAATTAAACAAGAAATGAATGGAACTCAAGATAATAAATCAAAGAAATAATTAATCCAACTTGATTTAGAGCCAACCTTTGATACTAATTGATGTAAGGTCCACAAGATATGACTTATGAACCTAACATGTATAAGGAATTGAACAAGAACATAAGAAAGGTAAATTAGATTTTAATCACATAAGACCTAAGCCTAATGTTTAAAGGACCATGAACCAAAATTCTAAAAAAAATCGAAGTCACACTTTAGAAAATAGTAGAATTAGGAGTGATAAGTTGTCAAAGTGATGAAGAACCCAAAGAAAAGTTTCTTATTTATTAATTTACATAAATCATTTGCCACCTTAGTTTATAAAGAGGTACCTATTTATAAGGTGAAATAATAACCCTAAAACTTTTAAAATAGTGATAAGGACCTTTTTGGGTCTCACATTAAGAAGGGGAAGGGGTGAATCAATGTGAAATGCTTACCATTTACAAATCTTTCTAGATTAAACCTCTTTGACCTGTTAATGTCTATGATCCAATTTTATCTTGCTTCTTTATACGAGAACAGTCGTATGAATATCAAGCAAGTACAAGCACCCAAAAATACACAGGATTTTTACACGGTTCACCCATAATATGTGAGTTATATCCACAGTGTGATAGGATCTTTCCTAGATCACACAACCCACTCTTGAAATCAAGGGATATAGCTGATGTAGTGGAAGGATTTCTCTTTAACTATTGTGGAAGGATCACTCCTTAACCACTTACAATGATCTTTAAATCACCCTAAGGGTTTCCCATCCTTTTACAAAGCAGTATAAAAAACAATTATGACAAAAATTCTCTTAAGAAAGATCTCTTCATGTACATAGGCTGCTATGGCAGAAAACTAATCTTCTTCTCTTTTCTCTGTTGTTCTCTCCTCTTCTTTCAGATGTGCTATCCTTTTTCTCTCTTTTGTGCTCTACTCTTCTCTCTGTCGTTCTCATAGATCTTTCATTGCCATTCACTCTTTTGCTTTCTACCTCTACCAATTTTCTTTTACACTCTCTTTGCTATTCATAGCTCTCTTATTGTTGTTCACTCTTTTGCTCTCTACCCTTGTTGGTTTTCTTTTGCATTCTCTTCATCATTTTTCTTCTGCTCTCTCTTGATAGTTTTTCTTTTGCTCTCTCTTGGCCACTTTTTTCTCAGCTCTCTCTTTCTGTTTTTGTAGCTCTCCCTTTTTGTCTGCCACTCTCTTTATGTTTTGCTGCTCTCTCTCTTTTGGTCTGTCTCTCTTTCGGTCTGCTGTTGTCTCTTTTTCATTCATCATCCTTAGTAGCTACATGGGTATTTATAAACCTTGAATTTAGGATTGCCCTATTATTAATGGTTAGTACTGATTCCTTGAATTTAGGGTTACCCTACCATTAACAGTTAACATTGACTCTTTGAATTTAAAGTCAACGGTTAGCATTAACTCCTTAAATTTAGTGTCAACGGTCAGCAAGTGACTTGTAGTGCCACTACTAAATGCAATGCCAAAGGTAGCAATTAGTGCTTTCTTTATAGCTAAAAAACACCATTAGTAATGTGAATTAACTTGTTGTTTTTGGTAGTGAAAGGTGGGGTAGCATTCTGATTTTAGTGCTGTTTTCTCTCTTCATTTTTGTCACATTCCACCAATGCTGTCTTCCTTAACCTTTGAATAAATCAGTTACCAAAACTTTGTAAATACAGCAAACACATCTCAAAGGCATTCATAACATCAAATCAACAAGGACATATATATAAGATGCTGTTGACAACAAATTCAACATTAGCTATCAGAGATGAACTCAATAAATAGAATCAATGATAAACTCCTAAAATATAGGAACACTCTTATTTTATAGTAGAATCCCATTTAGAAATGGATTTTATTACTTAACATTGACATATTAAGCACTTTAATCATATTAATAGAGCCTTAGTTTCAAGTTTAAATTCATACTATTTATAACTTAGTTGGCCTAATTGTACTTAATTAGCCCATTTAGTACTTATTTCATCATTTTCACTCTAGCTCGCATGATTGGACATTGTAGAATGCTTCATGAATCTATCGAAACCTTTTATGCATTCACTCTTCTATGGATCTCATTACTTATGTTGTAAAATGCTTAACGAAGAAGAAAATAGAGCTTTTATTTCCCTTTGACCTTATCAAATAGGGTTTAATTGCCAAATAGAAAGGAATCAACCATAATCTCTCCTTTTCTATTTTTAGTCCAATCTAACTAAATTCTTTATCTTTATCTTTATTTCTTTTTTACCTTTTTTTTTGTTCTTTCTTTATTATTATTATTATTATTATTATTATTATTATTGCATAAATTTAAAGATAAAAAAAGATAAACTAGAGTTGCTAATTCAAAAAATAAAAGGGGTATAGAATGTAGTGAAGACAAAAAATAAAAGAAAAATTCAAATTTTGATAGACAAACTTGATTTATATCCTGAAACTCTAAAATCACCTAATATGAATGTCAAAAGACATGGTTTAGGGACCTAACATATATAAAGAATTGAAAAGGAACCTAATAAAACAAATTTTGATTTCGATCACACAAGTCATAGATCTAATGTTTAAAGGAATATAAATTTAAGGTATAAAGAAGGATATGGATGTCTCATTTTAGAAAAGAATGAATTTGGAAGTGATAAGTGAAGTTCTCGACTTCTCCCTAGAATCTACTAGTTTGTGATACTGAGAGGGGGGGTGAATCAGTATCACCACAACTTGCAATTCGCAAGTAAGTGAACAACTTCAACCTCTTCTTAAAAGCAAACTCTTTCTCAGACTCGACTAAGGTAGATCTATTGCTACCTACTAATCATAATAGTTCCCAAAGTCACCTTTCAGACACCTTGCCTAATAGATAATACGGATATTCTTGTTTAGGTCTTCGTTAGGTTATGGGTTAGCTGATACTTTAGCTGCGTTCACAACTCAATTCAAAACACAGCACGTAAAGCAAATTAAGGACACACAAGATTTATATGGTTCCGTCAATGTGACGTACATCCACGGTGGTAGGGACTCTCCCTCTACCAAGACTATGCACTATACTTGTGAATACAGGTTACAATGGATGTCTTTAATTCTCTGCTCCTTTCACTATTGCAATTACTAAGCAAGTACAATACAAAGAGTGTCACTTACTGTGTCTACCCTTCTTCTAGCTTGTCTTACCTCTGTTGAATTGAAAGGCTGCTCCACTGCCGCTTAGAAGTTCACTGCAACGCTCTCTAACCTCTCTTGAAGACGTCTAGAAATACGTTGAGTTCAATGCTTCGCTGAATTCCTTCTTTACGTTGTTTCACACAACTCCTGCTTTCACCATCTCACTGTCTCCTCGTCTCCTTGTCTCACGGCTTTATTGTTTTACAGGTTACCTGTCCGTTTCTCTCTCTTGCTGTCTAGCCGGATTTCTCTCTTACCGCCGGATTACTCTCTCTTCTCGTCGGATTTCTCTCTCTTCACCGGATTTCTCTCTCTTCATCCGTCTTTGATTCTGTCGGTGGTTTCTCCCTGTTCGTTCAGCTGGATCTCTCTCACTGTCCAACCTGGATTTCACTTTTTCGTTCACCGTCGAGTTTCTCTCTCTTCCCGCTGGTCTACTCTAATTTGGTCGTCGGGTTTCTCTCTCCTTCCAATCTAGCCATATAGGTCCTTGCCGTCCACCCACTTTTGGTCGTCCAGCCGTGTTGTCTCCTCGCCGACCACTAGTGTACTGGTGGTGTGCCGTTCCTCATGGGTTTCTCTCCTTCTCACGTCTGCGTTTTCTCTCTCTTCGTCCGTTGGCTGTATTTTCTCTCTCTTTGTCCGCCGGTTTGCTCAATTTTTCGGCCATCGGTGGCTGTGTTTTCTCTCTCCTTCCCGTCGACGGCTACTTAATTGCTTTGGCCGTCCACCTTTGTTCTTTGTTCAGCCCCCAAATCTGATTTTGGCCATGCTTCTCTTCATTGCTGTGTACTGTTCGTCGGCCATTGGGTTTCTATTCTTCTTCCGGCGACTGCTACTGTTCATGACGATACTATTCACAAGGTTACTATTCACGACGGCTACTGTTCACTTGATTTGTTTGTCGACTGCACTGCTTACTCTCTTCGTCCTTGCTGGTAGTGTTCTTCTGTGTAGGGTTTGGTGTTCTCTTTGGTCGGTCGGTTGTCTAGGTTTTTCTGAATGCTCAATATTGCTGACACCCTGTTCTTTGTCTTCCAAGACCATTATATACTATACTCCATGAAACCCTAATAAGGCTTACACAGCAGTTTTACGTTCTTGCCCTAATAAGGCTTTACTTTCTTGCACATGTAAACCTAGTTGACAACAATTACAACCCATACAAGGCTGTGGGAACAACAATCTTCCCTTTTGTAATTGTTGGCAACACTCATAACAAAAGCCATCATGCAACAATTTCAACTCCCCCTAAATATGCACTACCCCTTTCTTAACAGCTCCCCCTGCACTGTTGCTTCTCTCCCCCTTTGCCAACCAATTACAAATCTGAAAAACTCGCAAAGTAGAAATGGAGGATTCACCTGAACTTCAGGCTTGAGGAGGCATTTGCACAGATAGACTCAATCTGTACTTTTCAAATAGCTCTGTGGACTGAGGTTTAGTTAGATCTTGTGTAGCCTTTTCAACAGATTTAGATTCAACTTATGAGAGTAAAACAGTAGCTCCCACAATTCTTCTTCTTGTTGTAACTCTTGCTGATGGGTCACCTATGATCTAACTTTCTCGATGAGCACTGGTCCACGTTTTCTTTGGCTTTCTTTCTTGCACAGTCTTAGTTACAAGAGGATCTCTTTCTTCATCAATCACATACAAATTTCCAGCTGTTCTCTTCCCAACTGCAACAATATTGCCTTCTTTACTCTTTACCTGGCAACCTGTTTTTGTGAATATTACGTTATGGTCTTCATTACATAGTTTGCTGACAAGTGCTAGATTATATCTGAGTCCTTCAATGTGCAAAACATCTTTCAGCTTTCTTTTTCCAATGTTTACTGACCCCTGACCACTGATGTTGAGTGAATCTTCATTGCCAAACTTGACTCTGCCTTCTCTTGACTTGTTTAGCTTTGACAATGTACTCTTGTCTCTCGTCATATGTGAAGTGCATCCACTGTCAAGGATCTACTGCTTATTCTTGCAATCAGCCTTTAGTGCAATTTCAGCTATATTAGCTACCTCCCTTTTTGCTCTGTATTCCTTTTTCTGAACTGGCTGGAAGATAGCTTTCTCCTTTTTCACAGCTTTTACTGCACCGCTTGTCTTTACTGTGCCATTGAGTGCCTTTTCTTGCTCAGGGATAAGTGTCATGCATCTCTTGGCATTATGGTCATCCTGCCCGCACCTTTCACACTGTTCCAAGTCTGCTAATATAGCAAACTTGTTCTTTGAAACCATTGGTTTGGGCTTCCACCAACACTCCTTGTCAGTGTGTCCTTGCTTTTTACAGTATGTGCAAGAACTCACGACAGGTGTTCTCCTCTGAATTTTGTATTGTTTCCCCCTATATGCAGCATTGTATCTTCTCAAATTGGAGACATATACTGGCCTTCTCCACTAGCAGTTAATTGCCTTATGACCCCAAACTCCATAATAAAGGCAATGACCTTGAAACTGCCTCTTCTTGGGTCTGATCATAGCTTGTCTTCTTCTGTTCATCACTTGTTGTGTAGGCAATGTAGCTGGCTTCTTTGCTTGTGTGACTTTCATTTCAGTCTCCTTCTTCTCTTTCTTCTGTTTAGTCGTAGCCCTTTGCTGGCTGACTTTCTTTTCTTTCTGAGACGTAGCAGCTATGGGCTGCTGCTTTTTAACCACATACATCATTTTTGGCCCTGGCAAACGGTGCTGCAGTGTTTTGATAACTGTCTTCTCTTCTTCAGTTATCTTCACTTGAGTCACAGCCTTCTCTTTTAACTTCTGTGGCAAAGTCTTCTTTTCTCTTGCAGAACTTGTTTCTCCTACCACTTCAAACATCTACAAGTTTTTCGCACTCCTATTGAGTTGTTGCTGATGTCTCAACAACTCTATCTCCATTTCTTCAATTGTTGAAGTCCTTGAGTCAAGCTCTATTGTAAGGTCTTCACATATTTTGATCTGTTCTTCAAATCTTCTCTTCAAGTCAATATGTTCAGCCCTTATTTTATCATTTTGACTTTTAGCTTCCTCAGACTTTGCTTCAACTTGTTTTATGTGAGCCTCCAACCTTTTTATGGTTCTGCCCCTTCTGATTATCTCCATTGAAGCTGGGTGCAGCTCAACTTCATGATTTGGCTCTTCTTCATCAACCTCCTCTTCTTCAGAGGTTGAACTACCACCTTTAGCTGTGCCATAAAGGCATGCTCATCTGATGATTCTTCATTTTCCTCCTCATCAACTTCTTTTATCTGACTCACATAACTCTTAAATGAGCCTCTCTTTTTCTTCTGTGGGTTAGCAGTCTTCTTGCTGGACTTCTTTGATTTGAATGATGGTCTTCTCCATTTTGAATTCGGCTCATCATCACCATCCTCATCTTCATCATCAAGTTTCACTTTGCACTGAGAAACAAAGTGTCTAGTCTGCCCACATCGATAACATCTCAAGGCCAATTGTCCTTTTCCCTTCTTAGACCCATTTTTGAATTTCCTTGTGAAATAAGCCAATACTTCACCTTCACTTTCTTCCTTATCCTTATCATCATCCTCCTCACTGGATGATTCTTTCTCTTCTTTTATCTTCAAGTGCTTTATAGCTTTGAAAGCTGCCTCCTTTGATACCTTTGTTGTTGCAGAGCTTTCAGCTGACTTTATCCTCATCTCATATGCAATGAGATTGCACTGGAGATCATGCAAAGACATAGAATTGAGATCTTTACTCATCTATGGCTGCTACCTTTGAGGCAAACCTCTCAGGCAGAATTCTCAGAATCTTCTTCACAATAGATGAGTCCTTCTTGTTCTTCCTATGACTTCTCAAGTCATTCACAGCATCAATAACCTTGGTGAAGAACTCTTGGATTTTCTCATTCTTTTGCATTCTGAGAGATTCATATCTCTCCTTGAACACTTAAAGCTTAGCCTCCTTCATTCTGCCATCACCTTCATAGATTTTCTGCAATCTGTCCCATATCTCCTTGGCAGATTTGCAGTCTATAACTTTAGCATACTCAGCATCTGTCAATGCTGAAATGATGACATTTGAGGCCTTCCCATTTATCTCAAATTGCCTTAACTCCTCTGGGGTTGGGTCTTTACCTTCTTCCGAAGCCACAAAACCCTCCTGTATGCATTTCACCATGTTTATGCCCATGGTTGTAAATACCACTTGCATTCTTGCTCTACACATATGGTAGTTGGTTCCGTTGAAGATTGGAACCTTCTTACTGTAAGTGGTGCTAGTGCTGGTACCGGCTTCCATTTCTCAGTATGTTGAACAAGTTAAACTTCTAGATCCCTTCAAACTAGTACACCAAGCTGTTAAGCTTCAAACTGGTGAACTTGTGCTCTGATACCAATTGATGTTCCCGACTTCTCCTTAGGATCTACTAGTTTGTGATACTGAGAGGGGGGGTGAATCAGTATCACCACAACTCGCAATTCGCAGGTAAGTGAACAACTTCAACCTCTTCTTAAAAGCAAACTCTTTCTCCGACTTAACTAAGGTAGATCTATTGCTACCTATTAATCACAATAGTCCCCAAAGTCACCTTTCAGACACCTTGCCTAATAGACAATACGGATATTCTTGTTTAGGTCTTCGTTAGGTTATGGGTTAGCTGATACTTTAGCTGCGTTCACAACTCAATTCAAAACACAGCACGTAAAGCAAATTAAGGACACACAAGATTTATATGGTTCCGTCAATGTGACGTACATCCACGGTGGTAGGGACTCTCCCTCTACCAAGACTATGCACTATACTTGTGAATACAGGTTACAATGGATGTCTTTAATTCTCTGCTCCTTTCACTATTGCAATTACTAAGCAAGTACAATACAAAGAGTGTCACTTACTGTGTCTACCCTTCTTCTAGCTTGTCTTACCTCTGTTGAATTGAAAGGCTGCTCCACTCCCACTTAGAAGTTCACCGCAATGCTCTCTAACCTCTCTTGAAGAAGTCTGGAAATACGTTGAGTTCAATACTTCGCTGAATTTCTTCTCTACGTTGTTTCACACAACTCCTGCTTTCACCATCTCACTGTCTCCCCGTCTCCTTGTCTCACGGCTTTACTGTTTTACGGCTCGCCTGTCCGTTTCTCTCTTTTGCTGTCCAGCCAAATTTCTCTCTCTTCTCACCCGATTTCTCTCTCTTACCGCCGGATTTCTCTCACTTCTCGCCAAATTTCTCTCTCTTCGTTCGTCTTTGATTCTGCCGGTGATTTCTCTCTCTTCGTTCAGCTGAATCTCTCTCACTATCTAGCCCAAATTTCACTTTTCTGTTCACCGTCGGGTTTCTCTCTCTTCCCCCCGGTCTACTTTGATTTGGTGGTCGGGTTTCTCTCTCCTTCCGATCTGGCCGTATAGGTCTTTGCCGTCCACCCACTTTCGGTCGTCCAGCCGTGTCGTCTCCTCGCCGACCGATGGTGTGCAGTTCCTCACGGGTTTCTCTCCTTCTCCGGTTTGCGTTTTCTCTCTCTTCGCCCGTCGGCTGTGTTTTCTCTCTCTTCGTCCGCCGGTTTGCTCGATTTTTCGGCCGTCGATGGCTATGTTTTCTCTCTCCTTCCTGTCGATGGCTGCTCAATTGCTTCGGCCGTCCACCTTTGTTCTTTGTTCAGCCCCTAAATCTGATTTTGGCTGTGCTTCTCTTCATTTTGCTGTGTACTGTTCGTCGGCCATCGGGTTTCTCTTCTTCTTCTGGCGATGGCTACTGTTCACGAGGTTACTGTTCACAACGGTACTGTTCACTCGATTTGTCTGTCGGCTGCACTGTCTGTCTTTAGCTAGTCGGTTGTCTAAGTTTTTCTGAATGCTCAATATTGCCGACACCCCGTTCTTTGTCTTCCAAGACCATTATATACTCTACTCCATGAAACTCTAATAAGGCTCACGCGGCGGTTTTACGTTCTTGCCCTTTCGTGTGGTTTTACCTTTTTGCCCTTCCATGTGGCTTTACTTTCTTGCACACGTAAATCTAGTTGACAACAATTACAACCTATACAAGGCTGTGGGAACAACAATAAGTTAGGTTGGAACACGACAAAACTAATTTTGATGAGTTTTTAATGTTTAAAAAGAACCTAAAAATAAAGTTTCTCATTTCTTAATTCATATCAATTGTTTTCTTCCTTGAGCTTATAATAAGGTGTTTATTTATAGGCTAAAATAACAATCTTAAAAATCTTAAAAATAAAGTAATAATAATAGGCTTCTAAAATATAGGAACTCTCATATTCTATTGCAAACTCTTATTTAGGATTGGATTATTACTTAACCTTAGCATTTCAATGATATTATAAATTCTTGGTTCTCTTTCAAACTTAAATTCATGCCATTTTTAGCTTGATTGGCCTAAATGTCTTCCATTAGCCTATTTAATGCTATTTTCATCTTTTTGGCTCTAACTTGTATGATTGGACCTTTTAGAATTTCAATGAATCCTTTAAAGCCCTCTATACATTTACCTTTCTCATCACTAAAACAAATATAAAATAGTAAAATTAGGGCTACTACTAATTAGATACAAAATAGACTATAAAGTAAAACTTAAATCATAAGAAATTAATACATATGTGATGAATTTTACACCTTTATTGATTAATATCCTAAATTAATTAAAATAATAAGAAATGAGCTAGAAATAAATTCCTACAATCATGGTTATCCAAGTAGGCTCATTGATGTATAATCTTTTAAGCAAATGAGTACTGTGATCAATTTAGGTTTTAACTCCTTTACTTTGGCCTTTAGACTTTCCTTGCATGTTATATTCTTATGAAGAAGTAATTCCAAGGTTATTTAAAAATTCTTAGCCCTTAAAAAAGTAATTTGTCAAAAATTATGATTTGTAGGATCTTGAGTAGCCCTTATATCAATAGTGATTGCATCATTATCACTTTATTTTTTGCTAATAAGGTCTTTCTTTTTGTCATATTAGCTTAATCACATTAAATGAAAAGTAAATTAACTTTGTATAAACTCAATCGCATGAAATGTTAAATAAATTAACTATTATCTCTATAACAAAATTATATTCACCATGATAAGTATGTCTTTTCACCTTTCATACTTGAAATCCATTAAGCACCAGTAACATTAAAGTCATTAGGCATGAATAGTTTTTCTTATTGAATAGTTCTATTCCTAAAGGATGAAACCATCATTTTATTTTTGGCTAACAAGCTCTTTCCTTTTTTTTGCAATGATTCATTCACTTAAAATGATGATGAAATTAACGTTTATGTCTCCAACAAACCTTTTATTCAATGTGATAAGCACTTTATTATAACGTTGGTAGTCAGAATCTATTGAATTCTATTAAACAAAAGTCATTAATCTTAAATAATTTTTTTATAAGTATTAATGGTTAAATTTCTAAAGATGAAACCATTACTTCATTTCTTTTTAACAATTTTTAATTCTCATTTACACAAAATAATTATGAAATTAAATTTTTTATCTATACAAATATTATATTCATTGTAATGAGCATATCTTTACAATTTTGACACTTTAAATCTATTGAATTCTATCATATAAGGGAGTCATTTATATTAAATAGCTTTTGTTATTGTTATTGAATGGTTCAATGCTTAAAGAAGAAAACAATCACTTTATTTCTTACTAAAAAGCTTTCTTCTTTTGTTCCAAGGACTTAGTTAACTTTTTTTGTTTAGAACAAAAATTATAATTATTGTGACAGGTATCTCCTTATACCTTTGCTACTTTAAATTCATTGAATTCCACCAAGCAAAGGATTTATTGATCTTGATTAACTTTTTTTTATCAATATTATATGATTTAATTCACAAAGGATGAGATCATTCCTTCATTTCATTTAAACAAGGTTTCTCCTTTTATTTTAGGGTCTTATTCACACAAATTAATCATTTAAGTAACTTTTTTGTCTACATTAATTATTATATTTATTGCAACAAGTAACTCCTTACAACTTTGAAGATCTTAATCCATTGAATTTTATTGAATAAAGGAGTCATTTATCTTGAATAGCCTTTTTACTACTATTGAATGGATAATTTCTTAAAGAAAGAGTCAATCACTTCAAATATTTCTAACAAGGTTTCACCATTCTTTCCATGAAGTAATTGACATAAAATGACAACAAAATTAACCTTTGTATTTACTCCAAATGTTATATTCATCACAACATACATGCCTTTGCACCATTAATACCTTGAATTCATTGAATTTCATCAAATAAAAGATTCATTAATCTTGATTAACTATTCTTGTAAGTATGGAAAATGATTCAATTCCTAAAAGATAAGGCCATCTGCTCACAATGTTTCTTCTTTTATTATAAGGACTCATTCACACAAATTGACCATTCAATTAACTTTTTATGTTTACGCTAAACATTATATTCATTGCAACAAACACATCTATACAACTTTAACACTTTGAATCTAACAAATTCCATTAAAAAAGGAGTTATTGATTTTGATTAGTTTGTCTTACAACCAATGAATAGTTCAATTTCTAAAGAAGGAGATGGTCTGAAGTTCCTAACTTCTCCTTAGGATCTACTAGTTTGTGATATTGAAAGGGGGGGTGAATCAGTGTCACCACAATTCACAATTTGCAGGTAAGTGAACAACTTCAATCTCTTCTTAAAAGTGAACTCTTTCTCAGACTTGACTAAGGTAGATCTATTGCTACCTACTAATCACAATAGTCCCCAAAGTCACTTTTCATATACCTTGCCTAATAGACAATACGGATGTTCTTGTTTAGGTCTTCATTAGGTTATGGGTTGGTTGATACTTTAGCTGCATTCACAACTCAATTCAAAACACAGAACATAAAGCAAATTAAGGACACACGAGATTTACGTGGTTCTGTCAACGTGACGTATATCCACGGTGGTAGGGACTCTCCCTTACCGAGACTATCCACTATACTTAAGAATTCCAGTTACAATGGATGTCTTAATCCTCTGCTCCATTCA
>CM038604.1:5617722-5632702 GCA_021533255.1 Ceriops tagal
TATTGCAATTACTAAGCAAGTACAATACAAAGAGTGTCACTTACTATGTCTACCCTTCTTCTAGCTTGTCTTGCCTCTGTTGAATTGAAAGGCTGCTCCACTCCTGCTTAGAAGTTCACTGTAACGCTCTCTAACCTGTCTTGAAGAAATTTGAAAATACGTTGAGTTCTTTCAATGTTTCGTCAAATTCTTTCTCTACGTTGTTTCACACAGCTCCTGCTTTCACCGTCTCACGGTCTTACTCGTCTTCTTGTCTCACGATCTCACAGTCTTACGGCTCACCTATCCGTTTCTCTCTCTCTTGTTGTCCAACTAGATTTCTCTCTCTTACCGCCAAATTTCTCTCACCGTCCTGCTGGATTTCTCTCTCTTACCGCTAGATTTCTCTCTCTTCGTCCATCCCTCTTTGGCCGTTCTAGATTTTCTCTCCTTTTCCCTTATTTAGCCATGTTTTCTCTCTCCTTCCTGTCGACTCCTCTATTCCAGTCGTCTCCTCTTTCTCTCTCTCTCGACGGTTGTTCTTTGTTGCCGTCAGTATCTCTCTTTTCTATGGCCGTCTGGTTTCTTCTTCCGCCGGTTTGCTTCGATTTGCACAATTTTCATTTTCTCTCCTATCTTCGACGACGACTACGTTTTCTCTCTCCTTCTTCTGTCGATGGCTCTCTCTCTTCTTTGGGTGAATTTTGGGCGTATCGGTGGTGTGCTGGTTTTCTTTTTTTTTTTTGGTCCTCTTCTCTCCTTCGCCTAACGACGGCTACTATTTTCTTTTTCTCTTCTTCTTCTCGTCGATGGCTCTTCTCTCTCTTCCAAGTGTTTTCTCTCTCTTCATCTGACGCAGCGGATTTACATTCTTGCCCTTCCATGTGGCCTTACCTTCTTGCCCTTCCATGTGGCTTTACTTTCTTGCACACTTAAACCTAGTTGACAACAATTACAACCCATATAAGGTTGTGGGAACAACAATCTCCCCCTTTGTAATTGTTGGCAACACTCATAACAAAAGCCACTATGCAGCTGGCAACGCTCATAACAAAAGCCACTATGTAGCAGTTTCAACTCCCCCTAAATATGCACTCCCCCTTTCTTAATAGTTCCCCCTTCACTGTTGCTTCTTTCCCACTTTGCCAACCAATTACAAATCTGAAAAACTTGTAAAGTAGAGATGGAGGATTCACCTGATTTTCAGGCTTGAGGAGGCATTTGCACAGACAAACTCATTCTGTGCTTTTCAAATAACTTTGTGGACAGAGATTTAGTTAGATCTTGTGTAGCCTCTTCAACAGATTTAGATTCAACTTGTGAGAGTAAAGCAGTAGCTCCCACAATTCTTCTTCTTGTTGTAACTCTTGCTGATGGGTCACCTATGATCTGATTTTCTTGATGAGCACTAGTCCATGTTTTCTTTGGCTTTCTTTCTTGCATAGTCTTAGTTGCAAGAGGATCTTTTTCTTCATCTTCAGACTCACTGTTCTCCGAGTCTAAACTTACTTCTTGTTCCTTTTCTTCAAGTTGGTTTGATTCTTCATCTACATTGAAGTCATCTTCTTCATTGTCCTCAACTTCTCCATTCTGCATTGTTTTCCAGTTCTGATTTCTTCTCACATCACTGGAAGTGATCACTTTTCCCAGCTTATACAGGAAAACTCTGTAACCTTTTGTCTTTTCTGAATATCCCACAAAGATGCCTTCATCAGACCAAGCGTTGAATTTTCCCAAGTTTTGCTCCTTGTTCTTCACAAAACATAGGCTGCCAAAGACTCTGAGAGACTTGGCTGTTGTCTTCTTCCCAACCCATAGCTCATATGGAGTCTTATCAGTATTGGGCCTTAGTAATACTCTGTTTAGTAGGTGCACAGCTGTAAATGTTGCTTCTGTCCAAAATCTTGTGTGAAGCTTGGATTCCAGCAGTAGAGTTCTTGCCATATCAACCACAGCTCTATTTTTCCTCTATACCATCCCGTTCTGTTGAGGTGTTCTTGCTGCTACCATCTGATGGTGAATACCATGCTTCTCAAGGTAATCTTCAAAAGCTTCATTTGTAAATTCAATGCCTTGATCTGACCTCAATACTTTGATCTTCTTTCCACTCTCATTTTCAGCTAATCTTCTATATCTCTTGAAGCAATTCAGAACTTCTGACTTGTGTTTGAGGTGCATGATGCAGGTCCTTCTGGAATAATCATCAACAAATAAGATGAAGTACCTCTCACCATTCAACCCTTTTGTCGTCATTGATCCACACAAATCAGTATGCATAATGTCAAGCACTACTTCAGAACTGAACTCTTTGGTCTTATACTGCTTTTTAGCATGTTTTCCTTTAGAGCATGCTGAGCAAACATACTCTCTCTCTCTCCTGAGGTCGAGAATGTCTCTGATTGCATGAGTAGTGGTCAGCTTCCTTATGTTCTTCTGTGATAAGTGTCCCAGCCTCCTATGTCATAGTTGATTTTCTTCTTCTTTAGTGAGTAAACAGCTGCTTGTCTTGTCCTCACCAATCACATATAAATTTCCAGTTGTTCTCTTCCCGGCTGCAACAGTATTTCCTTCTTTACTCTTTACTTGGCAACCTATTTTTGTGAATATCACTTTGTGGTCGTCGTTGCATAGTTGGCTAACAGATGCTAGATTATATCTGAGTCCTTCAACGTAAGAACATCTTTTAGCTTTCCTTTTCCAATATTCAATGACCCCTGACCATTGATGTTGAGTGAATCATCATTGCCAAACTTGACTCTACCATCTCTTGACTTCTTTAGCTTTGACAATTTACTCTTATCTCCCATCATATGTGAAGTACATCTACTGTTAAGGATCCCTTGCTTATCCTTGTAGTCAGCTTTGAGTGAAATTTCAGCTATATTAACCACCTCCCTTTTTTCTCTATATTCCTTCTTTTGAACTGGCTGGAAGATAGCTTTCTCCTTTTTCTCAGCTTTGACTGCACCACTTGTTTTCACTGCGCCATTGAGTGCCTTCTCTTGCTCAGGGAGAAGTGTCATGCATCTCTTGGCATTATGGCCATCCTGCTCGTACCTTTCACACTGTTCCAAGTCTGCCAATATAACAAAGTTATTCTTTGAAACTACTGGTTTGGGCTTCCACCAACAATCCTTGTCAGTGTGTCCTTGACTTTTAAAGTATGTGTAAGAACTCGCGACAGGTGTTCTCCTCTGAGTTTTGTATTGTCTCCCCCTGTATGCAGCATCGTATCTTCTTAAGTTGGAGACATATACTGGCCATTTCCACCAACAGTTACTCGCCTTATGACCCCAAACTCCACAATAAAGGCAATGACCTTAAAATTGCTTTATCTTGGGTTTGATCACAGCTTGTCTTTTTCTGTTCATCACTTGCTGTGTAGGCAAAGTAGCTAACTTCTTAACTTGTGTGACTTTCATTTCAGTCACCTTCTTCTCCTTCTTTTGTTCAGTCATAGCCCTCTGCTGGTTGACTTTCTTTTCTTTCTGAGATGTAGCAGCTATGGGCTGCTGCTCTTTAACCACATACATCATTTTTGGCCTTTGCTTTGGTTTGATAATTGTCTTCTCTTCTTCAGTTATCTTCACCTGATTCACAGCCTTCTCTTTCAACTTCTGTGGCAAAGTCTCATTCTTCTTTTCTCTTGCAGAGCTTGTTTCTCCTACCACTTCAAACTTCTGCAAGTTCTTCTCACTCTTTTTGAGTTGTTGCTGAAGTCTCAACAACTCTATCTCCATTTCTTCAATTGTTGAAGTCCTTAAGCCAAGCTTTATTGTAAGGTCTTCACATATTTTGATCTGTTCTTCAAATCTTCTCTTCAAGTCAATATGTTCAGTCCTTATTTCATCCTTTTGACTTTCAGCTTCCTCAGACTTTGCTTCAACTTGTTTTATGTAAGCCTCTAACCTTTTTATGGTTCTGGCCCTTCTGATTATCTCCTTTGAAGCTGCTTCCAACTCAGCTTCAAGATCTGGCTCTTCTTCATTAACCTTCTCTTCCTCTTCAGAGGTTGAGCTACCACCTTGTGCTGATGCCATAAAGACATGCTCATCTGATGAGACTTCATCTTCCTCCTTATCAGCTTCTTTTATTTGACTCACATAGCTCTTGAATGAGGCTCTCTTCTTCTTCTGTGGGTTGGCAGTCTTCTTGTTGGACTTCTTTGATTTGAATGATGATCTTCTCCATCTTGAATTCTGCTCATCATCACCATCCTCATCTTCATCATCAAGTTTCACTTTACACTGAGAGGCAAAGTGTCCAGTCTGCCCACAATGATAACATCTCAAGGACAACTGTCCTTTTCCCTTCTTAGACCCCTTTTTGAATTTTCTTGTGAAGTAAGCCAATACTTCACCTTCACTTTCTTCCTCATCATCATCATCATCATCCTCACTGGATGATTCTTCCTGTTCTTTTATCTTCAAGTGCTTCATAGATTTGAAAGCTGCCTCCTTTGATACCTTCGTTGTTACAAAGCTTTCAGCTGACTTTATCCTCATCTCATATGCAATGAGATTGCACTAGAGATCATGCCGAGACATAGAATTGAGATCTCTACTCTCCTTTATGGCTACTACCTTTGAGGCAAACCTCTCAGGCAGAATTCTCGAATTTTCTTCACAATCGATGAGTCCTTCTTGTTCCTCCCATGACTTTTAAGGTCGTTTACAGCGTCAATAACCTTGGTGAAGAACTCTTGAACTGTCTCATTCTTCTGCATTCTGAGAGATTCATATCTCTCCTTGAACACTTGAAGCTTAGCCTCCATCATTCTGCCATAAACTTTATAGACTTTCTGCAATCTGTCCTATATTGGTCGTATTTTCTCTCTCTTTCCCGTCAACTCCTCTATTCCGGCCGTCTCCTCTTTCTCTCTCTCTCGATGGTTGTTCTTTGTTGTCTTCGGTATCTCTCTCTTCTATGGCCGTTTGGTTTCTTCTTCCGCCGGTTTGCTTCAATTTGCTCAATTTTCGTTTTCTCTCTTATCTCCGACGACAGCTACGTTTTCTCTCTCCTTCTTCTGTCGATGGCTCTCTCTCTTCTTTGGGTGGATTTTGGGCGTATCAGTGGTGTGCCGGTTTTCCTTTTTTTTTTTTGGTCCTCTTCTCTCCTTTGCCCAACGACGGCTACAATTTTCTTTTTCTCTTCTTCTTCCCATCGATGGCTCTTCTCTCTCTTCCAAGTGTTTTCTCTTTCTTTGTCCGACGACTACTCCTCTTCTCCCTTTTTCGCTCTCTTCATCCATCAGCTACTGTTCACTCGACGGCTGCACTGTTCACACGACGGCTACTCTTTTCTTTTACAGGTGGTGTTCTTCTGTGTAGGGTTTGGTGTTTTGCCGTGTATTCAATTATGTTGGCCTTTTCCTAGTTTTGTCTTGCAAGGTCTTTATATACTCTCTCCCATAAAACCCTAATAGGGCTTATGCGACGGATTTACATTCTTGCTATTCCAGGGCTTACGCGGCGGATTTATGTTCTTGCCCTTCCATGTGGCTTTACTTTCTTGCACACTTAAACCTAGTTGACAACAATTACAACCCATATAAGGCTGTGGGAAAAACATGGTCATTTCATTTCTTGCTAACAAGGTTGTTCCTTTCATTCCAATGACTAATTTATACAAAATAATCATGAAATTAACTATTGTGTGTCCTTTAAACATTATATCCATTGTTACATACATTTCCTTACCCTTTTAGTACTTTGATTTCATTGAATTTTATTCAAATGAGTCTTTGATCTTGATTAACCTTTTAGATAGATATTGAATGGTTCAATTTTTGAAGTATGAGACTGACACTTCATTTCTTGCTAACAAGTTTTCTCCTTGTATGGGAAGGACTCATTTACACAAATTGATCATTCAATGAACTTTTATGCCAAGACTAAACATGTCTTTACAACTTTGTAATGCAAAACTAAAAAATGTAGCATAAGGGCCTTATACGCATAAGAAATTGAACAAGAACCTAAGAAAGTTAAATTGAATTTCAATCATGCATAACCGAAACCCAATGCATAGAACTTAGGTATAAAGGAAGATATAAACATCATATTCTACAAAAGAAGGATTTACAAGTGATAAGTTGAGGTGAATGCCATAAGAAGAGTTAGTTTTTGATAAGCTTTTTAGTTTTTAAAAGAATTGAAAGGGAAAATTCACATTTTTTATTTTACCAATGTCTATCCTTTTTAATTATAAAATCAAGATTATTTATAAATTGAATTAATAACCCTAATCCTAAAGATAAGGGCAAATTTCCTAAATAAGTTGACAACAAATGTACTCCTATTTTTTAGGAGTTATTATTGAACCCTTTACAATCACTTAACATAAACTAATTCAACATACTTATATAATTAATAAAACTATGACCTATATTAAGATATGCTTTGATGCCTTCTATGCTTGAATTAGCTTTTTTGGCCTAAATTTCTTTAATTAGTTTGCTAAGTGCCTCTTTTATCCTTTTAGCTCTTAAACATGTCATTGACTCTTAAATGCTTAATAGATCCTTGAAAGCCATAGACTTTATTATGGATCTCATTAGTCCCTACTCTTTCAAAAGGATTCATACTTGAATCATCATTTATATCAAAATAGCTCCAACGCTAATGCTTGAAGCATCACACTCAATTTCAAAAGTTTTAGCAAAGTAAATAAATCAAGTAAAGGTGAAAAGCTTAATTTTTCCTTAATCAAATTAAAAGCCTTGTCATGATCACTACCTAACTTAAAATCCATATTCCTTTTAATAACTTGAACTAGTAGTGATAAAGTCCCTAATGAAGCATCTGAAGTTCCCGACTTCTCCCTAGGATCTACTAGTTTGTAATATTGAGAGGGGGGAGTGAATTAGAATCACCACAATTCACAATTCGCAGGTAAGTGAACAACTTCAACCTCTTCTTAAAAGCGAACTCTTTCTCAGACTCGACTAAGGTAGATCTATTGCTACCTACTAATCACAATAGTCCCCAAAGTCACCTTTCAGACACCTTGCCTAATAGACAATTCGGATGTTCTTGTTTAGGTCTTCGTAGGTTATGGGTTGGTTAATACTTTAGCTACGTTCACAACTTAATTCAAAATACAGAACGTAAAGCAAATTAAGGACACATGAGATTTACGTGGTTCCGTCAACGTGACGTACATCAACGGTGGTAGGGACTCTCCCTTACCGAGACTATCCACTATACTTGAGAATTTCAACTACAATGGATGTCTTAATCTTCTGCTCCTTTCACTATTGCAATTACTAAGCAAGTACAATACAAAGAGTGTCACTTACTGTGTCTACCCTTCTTCTAACTTGTCTTGCCTCTGTTGAATTGAAAGGCTACTCCATTGCTGCTTTGAAGTTCACCGCAATGCTCTCTAACTTCTCTTGAAGAAATTTGGAAATACATTGAGTTCTTTCTGATGCTTTGCTGAATTCTTCTCTAGGTTGTCTCACACAGCTCCTGCTTTCACTGTCTCACGATCTCACCCGTCTCCTTGTCTCACGGCTCGCCTCACGTTTCTGGTTTTGCCATTCCACGTCTCATGGCCTGCCTCACGTTTCTGGTTTGGCGTTACACGTCTCACGCACGTTTCTGGTTTGCACCCTTTGCTGGTCACACACCTCACACACGCTTCTGATTTGGCGTTTCACGTCTCATGTATGTTTCTGGTTTACACGCCTTGCTGGTCACATGCCTTACCACCGTTTTTGGTTTGTACTTGTCCATTTTACACCTCCGGACAGCTTGGTTTGCTCTCCCGGTGGTCTCCTCTTTCACGGTTTCTCCTTTCTTCCCTTACGGACAGTGTGCTGTCTTCTTTCTTACCAATGGTAAATTTACCTCTCCTCTTACCGTGAGTCACACGGTTTCCTTCCAGCTGTTGCCCGGTTTCCCTTGTTGTCCAAGGTCTCCCTTGGTTTGCCGTGTGTTCACTCTTGCTGTCCAGCTAGTTTACTTTTCCTTGTGGTAGGGTTTTAACTCACCAAGGTCTCACTTGCCATTAGTGTGCTGTGACCGTGCTCTTCTTATTGCTGTTCACCTTGCCTTGGCTGTTCTGGTCTCACATTTCAGCTTTGCTGGTCTCCCGTTTCAGGTCTCCTGTTTCTGGTCAGTCACGTTGTTGCACGTTCTGGTTTGCTCTCCCGGTGGTGATGTTTCTGGTTTGCTTCTCTTGCAGTTCTGCTCTCTTGCCGTTCTGATCTCTTGTCGTTCTCTTAACGTACTCTTCTTCTTTTTGCTGTGTACCACTTTGGCCGGTTCCTCTGTTTTGCCGTGTTAGTTTTTTCATGTAGGTTTTCTCTCTTCCTTTTTCACTCGGCCATTCTTCGTTCTATTTTTCTTTTTGGCCATTCGGGTTTTCTCTTTGTCGTCCACCCCTCACTTCGGCCATATTTGATTTTTCTCCTTCTTCTAATGGCTGTGTTTTCTCTCTCTTCCAATGGCTGTGTTTTCTCTCTTTCAATGGTTGTATTTTCTCTCTCTCTTCCACCTCTTTGTCGTTTTTCTCTTTCGGGCGTTTCTTGGTTTTTCTCTCTCTTTATTGCCGACAGTATATTTTTGGCCGTGTTTTCTCTCTTGGTGGTATGTGCCGTTCCTTCTCTCCTTTTGTCGTCCAGCACTTGTTTGTGTTTGCTGAGTATTCAATTGTGTTGGCCTTACCCTAATTTTGTCTTTCAAGGTCTTTATATACTCTCTTCCATGAAACCCTAATAAGGCTTACGCGGCGGATTTACGTTCTTGCCCTTATGTAGCGAATTTACTTTCTTGTCCTTCCATGTGGCTTTACCGTGATGCCCTTCCATGTGGCTTTACTTTCTTGCACACTTAAACCTAGTTGACAACAATTACAACTCATACAAAACTGTGGGAACAACAACATCTATAAAAACTAGCTAGACCATGCAAACTACACACATCACTAACTAAATTAGGTGTAGACCAATCATGGATTGTCTTAATCTTTTTCTTGTAAACCTCAATACCCCGCACAATCACAACATAACCATGAAATATGATTTAATTAGTAAAAAAGGAACATTTCTTAAATTTAGCATATAATTTCTCAAAATGTAAAACATTTAGAATAAAATATAAATGATCAAGATGTTCATTTTTGTTTTTACTATAGATTAAAATATCGTTAAAATACACAACTACAAATTTACCAATAAATGCACCCAAAACATAATTCATTAATTGTATAAAAGTGCTTTTTGTATTAATGAGATCAAATAGCAAAACAAGCTATTCATATAAACAATATTTAGTTTTGAAAGTTGTTTTCTACTTGTCTCCTCCTTTCATTCTAATTTGGTTATACCAACTCTTCAAATCAATTTTATAAAAGACACATGAATCATGCAAGTCAATTATCATGTCATCCAATCTAAGTATTGGATGGTGATACTTTACAGTGATTTTGTTGACCTCTTGATAATGCTAGCTACATTTGTATAGCTACCACCATTAATGATCATGTTACATATCCTATCTTTGGTGTGACACTATGTATGGAAGATATTATCTCTTTACACTTCATCGTCTTCCTTGACTTTTGCACTCAATGCTCATTTAGCCACTAACACATCTCCCTTAACTAGGGACTCCTCTTCATCATTTGTATCCTCTAATGGTGGCATGGAGCCATTATTGGACTTACTTTCCATCTTAATGTCACCATTACCCCACAACACCTTGGTACACTTATTTAGACATTAAGATGCAATATGTCTCTCTTAGACACTTAAAATATTTAACATATCTATTTTTATTAGATTGAAAATTTAAATTACCTTTTTTCTTACTAGGACTCACTTCCATACCCTTGTAAAATTCAACATTAGGCTAGTAATTAGCCCTTTCCTCCTTTATGCTCTACACTTTTAATGCCTTGAATAAGCCCTTGTAGCCTTTGGTACTAATAAGGCTGGATAGCCTTAGATTCATCATTATCAAACTCCCTTCGATTGTCATACATGGCATCTTTAGCTTCCTCATGTTGTGATTGCATTGTAGTACCATCTTTAATCACTTTAACATTAAAGCTATCCACCATTTTTAACAGCCTTTTATTGTAGCATCTAAAGCCTCTCCCATTTGGTACACAGCCCAAGAAAATGCCTTCATCAGCCTTCTCATCAAATTTGCTAAGATGTTTACCTTTGACTTTAATAAGGACGACTTCCAAACACTTTAAAGTGTTTTACACTTGGCTTTTTTCCATACCATAGCTTATAGTGTGTTTTCTTAGTATGTGGTCTGATCAGGCATCTGTTTTGGACCTAAGTTGTAGTGGTGATAGCCCCTCTTTAGAAGCCATGTGATGTACCATGCTCAGCCAACATATTCTTGCCATCTTCACTAAGCTTCTATTTTTCCTTTTAGCCACTCTATTTTATTGGGGTGTGTGGGGACTAGCATATTCATGCTTCACTCCATGTTTCTTTAAATAATCTTCAAATTCACTGCTTGTGTATTCTGTCCTATTATCTGTCTTGAGCCTTTTAATTTTTCCTCCCAACTAGTTTTTAACCAACCTCCTATAGCTTTTGAAATTGTTGAAAGCCTCTAATTTATGTTTCAAGAACATAATGCAAGCCATCCTTGTAAAATCATCAATGAAGGAAATGAAATACCTATCACCCTTGGTTGATCTTTGTCTTATAGGTCCACAGATGTTCGAGTGGATGAGCTCCAATGGCTTCTTCGTTTGGATCTCCATATTTTTGTGAGGAGCATTCACTATCTTCCCTTTTTGACTCGTGCTGCAAATTACATCTCTTTCTCTTCTCAACTTGGGTACATCTCTCACAACTTCATTTCTAGATAGCTTGTTCAGCCCCTTTTGTCTGAGATGTCCCAATCTTCTATGCCACAATAAGTTCTCATCATTGGTGCTCATGTAGCATCTGTTATGCTCTTAGTAACTTGGTATAAGTTTCTATATGTTCTTTCACCTTTAGTAAGAAGAGTAACATTTTTTTAGTCTCTTTACTGTGCAGCCACTCTTATTGAAAGTAACTGAAGTTCCCAACTTCTCCCTAGGATCTACTAGTTTATGATACTGAGAGGGAGGGTGAATCAGTATCACCATAATTCGCAATTCGCAGGTAAGTGAACAACTTCAACCTCTTCATAAAAGCGAACTCTTTCTCAGACTCGACTAAGGTAGATCTATTATTACCTACTAATCACAATAGTTCCCAAAGTCACCTTTTAGACACCTTGCATAATAGATAATTCGGATGTTCTTGTTTAGGTCTTCGTTAGGTTATGGGTTGGCTAATACTTTAGCTGCGTTCACAACTCAATTCAAAACACAGAACGTAAAGTAAATTAAGGACATACAAGATTTACGTGGTTCTATCAACGTGACGTACATCCACGGTGGTAGGGACTCTCCCTTACCGAGATTATCCACTATACTTGAGAATTCCAATTACAATGGATGTCTTAATCCTCTGCTCCTTTCACTATTGCAATTACTAAGCAAGTATAATACAAAGAGTGTCACTTACTGTGTCTACCCTTCTTCTAGCTTGTCTTGCCTCTGTTGAATTGAAAGGCTACTCTACTACCGCTTAGAAGTTCACCGCAACGCTCTCTAACCTCTCTTGAAGAAATCTAGAAATACGTTGAGTTCTAGAAATCTAGAACCGGTCTCCTGGTTCCATGGTCTTACTGTTTCACAGCCTGCCCTCACTTTTCTAGTCTGTCATGCCATCGCACGATCTGGTCTCACGCCGTCTCCTGACATACACACACGCTTCTGCGACGCTTCTGTCACAGCTTTGCTGGTCTTGCGTTTCAGCTTTGCTGGTCTTCCATTTGAGCTTCGCTGGTCTCTTGTTTCAGCTTTGCTGGTCTCGCGTTTCAGGTCACCAGTTTCTGGTCTCCCTTTTCTGGTCACTCGATATGGGTCTTCTTCCTCTTCACTGGTCTTACGCCTCATGCCTCACCTGTCTGTTTCTGGTTTTCTTCCAGTCGGTGGTCTCACGCCTCACGCTTCACCCATCTATTTCTAGTTTTCTTCTCTTCAAGGGGTGGTGTGTTTCTGGTTTTGCCCACACCTCATGTTTCTGGTTTTCTTCTCTTCCAGGGGTGGTGCATTTCTAGTTTTGCCCTCACCTCATGTTTCTGGTCTGTTGTCTTCTCTGGGTGGTCTCACAGATACCAGGTCTGGTCTGCTCTGACGTCTCACCTTCTCCAGGTCTCACGTCCTCTCTTCTGGGTGGTCTCACGGATCTGATTTCTTCTCTTATAGGTGGTCTGTGCTGGTGTTTCTGATTTCTTCTCTCCCGGTGGTTTGTGTTGGTGTTTCTGGTTTCTTCTCTTTTCCGGTAATATCACGTTTTTGGTTTCTTCTCTCTCTCCTGGTGGTGTACATCTGGTCTGGTCTGCTCTTCCGGTGGTGGCTTTCTCTCTCATACGGTGGTGGGTGCCTCCTTTTCTGGTTTGTATCCGTTTGGCTCTCCCGGTTCTCTCCAATGTTTTGTGTTTTTCATTGTCTCATGTCGGGCTGTTCTCCCGTGTACCTTTTTTTTTTGTCCATGTCGCTTTTCTCTCTTCAGTGGTGAATTTCAGATTTGTCTCTCTCGGTGGTGAATTTCCCATTGGCTCTCCCGGTGGTGTCTTCTTTTTTTTCTAGTGGTGTGTGTTTGTCGAGTATTCAATTGTATTGGCCTTGGCCTAGTTTTGTCTTCCAAGGTCTTTATATACTCTCTTCCATGAAACCCTAATAGGGCTTACTTGTGGCAAATTTATGTTCTTGTCCTTACGCGGCAGATTTACTTTCTTGCTCTTCCATGTGGCTTTACCTTCTTGCCCTTCCATGTGGCTTTACTTTCTTGCACACTTAAACCTAGTTGACAACAATTACAACCCATACAAGGCTGTGGGAACAACAATCTCCCCCTTTGTAATTGTTGGCAACACTCATTACAAAAGCCACTATGCAACAACAGTTTCAATTCCCCCTAAATATGCACTCCCGCTTTCTTAACAGCTCCCCCTACACTGTTGCTTTTCTCCTCCTCTGCCAACCAATTACAAATCTGAAAAACTCGCAAAGTGGAGATGGAGGATTCACTTGAACTTCAGGCTTGAGGAGGCATTTGCATAGATAGACTCAATCTATGCTTTTCAAATACCTCTGTGGACAGAGATTTAGTTAGATCTTATGTAGCCGCTTCAACAGATTTAGGTTCAACTTGTGAGAGTAAAGCAGTACCTCCCATTATTCTTCTTCTTGTTGTAACTCCTGCTAATGGGTCACCTATGACCTGATTTTCTTGATGAGTACTGGTCCATATTTTCTTTGTCCTTCTTCCTTGCACTGTCTTAGTTGCAAGAGGATCTCTTTCTTCATCTTCATACTCATTCTTGTCCGAGTCTGAGCTTACTTCTTGTTCCTTTTCATCAAGTTGGTCTGATTCTTCATCTACATTGAAGTCATCTTGTTCATTGTCTTCAGCTTCTCCGTTCGGCATTGTTTTCCAATTCTCATCTATTCTCACATCACTAGAAGTGATCACTTTTCCCAGCTTATGTAGGAAAACTTTGTAATTTTTTGTCTTTTTTGAGTATCCCACAAAGATGCTTTTATCAGACCTAGCGTTGAATTTTTCCCAGTTTTGCTCCTTGTTCTTCACAAAACATTGGCTACCAAAACTCTGAGATACTTGGCTATTGTCTTCTTCCCACTCCATAGCTCATATGGAGTCTTATTAGTATTAGGCCTTAGTAATACTCTGTTTAGCAGATGCATGGCTGTAAATCTTGCTTTTGTCCAAAATCTTGTGTGAAGCTTGGATTCCAGCAGTAGAGTTCTCGCCATATCAACCATAGCTCTATTTTTCCTCTCTACCACCCCATTCTGTTGAGGTGTTCTTGCTGCTGCCATGTGATGATGAATTCCATGCTTCTCAAGATAATCCTCAAAAGCTTTATTTGTAAGTTCAGTGCCTTGATCTGACCTCAATACTTTGATCTTCCTTCCACTCTCATTTTCAGCCAATCTTTTGTATCTCTTAAAGCAATTCAAAACTTCTGACTTGTATTTGAGGTGCATGAGGCAGGTCCTTCTTGAATAATCATCAATAAACAAAATGAAGTACCTCTCACCTTTCAACCCTTTTGTCCTCATCAGTCCACACAAATCAGTATGCGCAATGTCAAGCACTGCTTCAGAACTAAACTCTTGGTCTTGTACTGCTTTTTGGCATGTTTTCCTTTAGAGCATGCTGAGCAAACATACTCTCTCTCTCTCTCTCTTAAGGTCGGGAATGTCTCTGATTGTATGAGTAGTGATCAGCTTCCTCATGTTCTTCTGTGATAAGTGTCCCAGCCTCTTATGCCAGAGTTGATTTTCTTCTTCTTTGATGAGTAAACAACTGCTAGTCTTGTCCTCATCAATCACATATAAATTTCTAGTTGTTCTCTTACTGGCTGCAACAGTATTGCCTTCTTTACTCTTTACTTGGCAACTTGTTTTTGTGAATATCACTTTGTGGTCGTCGTTGTATAGTTGGCTGACAGATGCTAGATTATATCTGAGTCCTTCAATGTGCAGAACTTCATTCAGCTTTCCTTTTCCAATATTCATTGACCCCTGACCACTGATGTTGAGTGAATCATCATTGTCAAACTTGACTCTGCCTTCTCTTGATTTGTTTAGCTTTGATAATTTATTCTTGTCTCCCATCACGTGCGAAGTGCATCCACTATCAAGGATCCACTGCTTATCCTTGCAATCAGCCTTTAGTGCAATTTTAGTTATATTACCCACCTCCCTTTTTGCTCTATATTCCTTCTTTTGAACTGGCTTGAAGATAGCTTTCTCCTTTTTCTTAGCTTTGACTGCACTGTTTGTTTTCACTGTGCCATTGAGTGCCTTCTCTTGCTTAGGAGACGTGTCATGCATCTCTTGGCATTATGGCCATCCTGCTCGCACCTTTCACAATGTTCCAAGTCTACTAATATAGCAAACT
>CM038604.1:5637384-5658787 GCA_021533255.1 Ceriops tagal
TCCTCAATAACATGTCCAACCTTTTCACATCTTCTACAAAACTCTCCCAGCAAATCAAACCTGTTTCCTAGTAGAATATGACTTCTTTCCACCTGAGACTGCCTTTTATCTTGATAAAGTCTCCCCCTAGACTCTTGCCTCACCCTCCTTTTTATCATAGGTTGAGCATACCAACAAGCATTAGCCTTGTGCCCATACTTATCACAACTCTAGCAAAAACCTACGAACCTAGATTTACTTTTTTTACCAAGTTCATGTCTTCTTTCTTTAACAACTGGTGTGGCAGCCTTCTTATGATCTTTGATAACTTGTCTCCTTTGGATGGGAGTCTCCACCATTTTTCCTAACCCATTTTAACGTGGGTTAATTTCACTTCTCTATCACGTCATTGTACTTGCTTTTGGGCATAAACACAATTTTCTTCTTTTCTTCTACCTTTTCACTTGGCTTTTCAATGTAGCTAAGTCCTTTCTTCCTTTTAGAATAAGGTCTTTGATTGCTTAGAAACTTATCCAACTTTTTGGCATAATCCTCCTTGATGGCATTCACTGATGAATACTCTCTTTTCACTTCCATGGCTTGCATAAAGCTTTCTTCATGCCTTTTTAGCTTAGGCTCGGCCTTATGAAGCTTCGCTTGCAAAGTCAACATCTCTTGCTCTTGTGCAATCACCTTAACACCAAGGTCTTCGTGTATCTTGCCTTGCTTTGCCTCAAGTACGCTCAGTTCCTTAATTCTCTTCAAGTACTTTTTCTCTTTTGCTTCAAACTCCTTTACCTTCACTTAGAGATTAGATTCATCAGCAAAAGAATTTTCACATAGCTTCTTGAGATGAATTACCACTTTTTCTAGCTGGCTACTTTTACACAAACAAGCTCTTAACTCATTATTCTCAAGTTGCTCCAACAACTTATCCTTTTCCTTTTTTGTTGATTTCTCCTCACTTGAAGATTCTTGATAATCATCTTCTTGAGCGACCAGCACATCCTTTGCAGCCTCATTATTGGAATCATCATCAAGTCTTCGGAATCTTCTTCCTCCAACTTGCTCAGGAAATTTCTTCTTTTAGATCTGAATAACTTCTTTTTCCCTTTAGCACCTTGTTGTTCCCACAGCCTTGTATGGGTTGTAATTGTTGGCAACACTTACTACAAAAACCATTATGCAGCAATCCTTCATAATCTTCTTAGAGTAATAATCCAGAAGTAGATGGATTACAACTCCCCCTAAATATGCACTCCCCTTTCTTTAACAGCTCCCCTTACACTGTTGCTTCTCTCCCCCTTTGCCAACCAATTACAAATTTGAAAAACCTGCAAAGTAGAGATGGAGGATTCACCTGAACTTCAGGCTTAAGGAGGCATTCGCACAAACAAACTCATTCTGTGCTTTTCAAACAGCTTTATGGACAGAGGTTTAGTTAGAATATCGGAGATTTGATCTTTAGTACCGACATACTCCAACTGAATTGTGCCCTCTTCCACTTGATCCTTGATAAAGTGATATCAGATGTCAATATGCTTGCTCCTTGAATGTTGAACTGGATTCTTGTTGAGATCAATTGCACTTTAATTATCACAAAGTACACTAACTAGTAACTTAACTTCAACACCCAAATCGGTCAATTGTTTTTGCATTCATATCACCTGAGTACATGTTGCACAAGCAGCCATATACTCAGCCTCCGCTGTGCTCAAAGCAACACTGTTTTGCTTTCTACTTAGCCATGCAACACACTTTGAACCTAAGTATAAGCTGCAGTCATTAGTTGATTTTCTGTCATTTGTATTTCCTGCCTCATGCTACTGGTCTGCCGTTTCACGTCTCACGGGCTGCCTCACACTTCTGGTCTGTCGTTTCACGTCTCTCGGCCTGCACCACGCTCTTGGTCTACCGTTTCACGTCTCTTGGCTTGCACCATGCTTCTGGTTTACTGTTTCACGTTTCTCGGCCACCTCACGCTTCTGGTTTTTCTGGTTCACGTTTCTCAGCCACCTCACACTTCTGGTTTTTTTGGTTCACGTCTCACGTTCTGGTCCGTTGTCTTCTCTTTCGGGTGGATACCAAGTCTGGTCTCACCTGGTCTGGTTTCCAGGTCTGGTTTGCTTTAACATCTCAGCTTCTCTAGGTCTCATATCCTCTCTTTCTCTAGGTCTGGTCTGCTCTAACGTCTCACCTTCTCTAGGTCTGCTATCTTCTCTTCAGGTGGTCCACTTCTAATCTTCTCTCCCAGTGGTGTGTTTTGGTTTTCTCTCTCGGTGGTGTTTTTTGGTTTGCTATCCCGGTGGTGTGTTCTAGTTTGCTCTCCCGGTGGCTGTCTCTCTTACGGTGGTGGCTATCTCTCTTACGGTGGTGGCTATCTCTATCTTTCGGTGGTGTGCTCTCCCGTTTCTCTTCAATGTTTTTCTCTCCCGGTTGTCTTTCACGTTTTGCTCTCTCGGTGGTGTCTTTCCCCGTTTTTTTCTCTTGCTTTACCGGTTTATATACTCCCTTCTATGAAAACCCTAATAGGGCTTACTGGAGCCACGACGAAATTCCTTTCTTGCCCCTCCATGTGGCTTCATATTACTATTCCATTCAAAATTCAACATTATCCTCCTTCTTAATTTATTTTTCTTGCTCTTTTCTTTCTACTGAAAAACTCATCCCTTGAATGCTTGAATGATCCATTTCTACTTGCACACTTAAATTTGGTTGACAACAATTACAACTCATACAAGGCTGTGGGAACAACAATCTCCTCCTTTCTACTTAGCCATGCAACACACTTTGAACCTAAGTAGAAGCTGCAGCCACTGGTTTTCTGTCATCTGTACTTCCTGCCTAGTTTGCATCAGTGTATGCTCGTAGTTTTACAAAATCCATGGTAGGATACCATAAACCCATTTCCAGTGTCCCTTTAAGGTATCTTAGGATTCTTTTCCTTGCCAACACATAAGATTCCTTAGGATCAGCTTGGAATCTACTAGCAATGCACACAACTTGCATGAGATCAGGCCTTAATGCTGTAAGGTACATCAAGCTCCTTATCATCTTCTTGTATTCTGTGGGGCTTGTACTCCTTCCTTCCTGATCTTTTGTTAACTTGTAGCCTATTGTCATAGGGGTACTGACAGGTCTGCTATCCTTCATGCCAAACTTTTTCAGCATCTCTTTGGCATATTTTGACTGAGAAATAAAAATACCTTCTTCACACTGTTCTATCTGTAATCCAAGAAAGTAAGTCATTTTCCAATCAATGACATCTCAAATTCCTTACTCATCTTTTGTGCAAATTCTTGGCATAGATCAGAATGATCCCCTCCAAAGATGATGTCATCTACATATACTATGGTTATCAGTTGGCTTTTCTCTGAGTTGAACACATATAGGTTATTATCAACTGTTCCTCTTCTGAAGTTCAACCTTCTCAAATATGCGTCTAGCTTGCTGTACCATGCTCTTGGGGCTTGTTTAAGGCCATACAAGGCTTTCTTCTACTTGCACACGTGTGTCTCATCCTTACTGATTTGTACTCCATCGGGTTGTTCAATATACACTTCTTCTTTCAAGAGCCCATTTAGAAAGACTGATTTCACATCCATCTGGTAAACTTTATACCTTTTATGTGCTACCAAAGCTAAAAACATTCTGATAGTTTCCAACCTTCCTATTGGTGCAAAAGTTTCATCAACATCTACTCCTTTTATCTGAGTGTAGCCTTTGCGAACCAGCCTAGCCTTGTTCCTCACCACCTTGCCATCTTCATTGTGTTTATTTTTAAACACCCATTTTGTTCCTATGACATTCTTGTTAGTGGGTCTTGAAACCAACTCCCATGTTTCATTCTTCTCGATTTAATCCAGCTCCTCATTGATAGCTTTGACCCAGGCTTTGTCTTGTGCAGCCTCTTCAACTGATTTAGGTTTAACTTGTGAGAGTAATGCAGTAGCTCCTACAATTCTTCTTCTTATTGTAACTCCTGCTGATGGGTCACCTATGATCTAATTTCCTTGATAAGCACTGGTCCATGTCTTTTTTGTCCTTCTCTCTTGCACAGTCTTAGTTGCAAGAGAATCTCTTTCTTCATCTTCAAAGTCACTCTTCTTTGAGTTTGAACTTACTTCTTTTCCCTCTTCTTCATGTTGGTCTGATTCTTCATCCATCTTAAAGTCATCTTCTTCATTGTCCTCATCTTCTCCATTATGCATTGTTTTCCAGTTTTCATCTATTCTCACATCACTGGAAGTGACCACTTTTCCCAGTTTATGCAGAAAAACTCTGTAACCTTTTGTCTTTGCTGAGTATCCCATAAAGATGCCTTCATATGACCTAGCATGGAATTTTCCCAAGTTTTGCTCCTTGTTCTTCAGAAAACATGGGCTGCCAAAGATTCGAAGATACTTGGCTGTTGTCTTCTTCCCACTCTATAACTCATATGGAGTCTTATCAGTATTGGGCCTTAGTAAAACTTTGTTCAGTAGGTGCATGACTGTAAATGTTGCTTTTGTTCAAAATCTTGTGTAAAGCTTGGATTCCAGCAGTAGAGTTCTTGCCATTTCAACCACAGCTCTATTTTTCCTCTCTACCACCCCGTTCTGTTGAGGTGTTCTTGTTGCTGCCATCTGATAGTGAATTCCATGCTTATCAAGGTAATCTTCAAAAGCACCATTTGTGAATTTAGTGCCTTGATCTGACCTCAATACTTTGATCTTCCTTCCACTCTCATTTTTAGCCAATCTTTTGTATCTCTTGAAGCATTTCAAAACTTCTGACTTGTGTTTGAGGTGCATGATGCAGGTCCTTCTGGAATAACCATCAACAAACAAGATGAAGTACCTCTCACCATTCAACCCTTTTGTTCTCATTGGCCCACACAAATCAATATGTACAATGTCAAGCACTGCTCTTTGGTCTTATACTGCTTTTTGACCTGTTTTCCTTTAGAGCATGCTAAGCAGACATACTCTCTCTCTCTCTTGAGATCTAGAATGTCTCTGATTGCATGAGTAGTGGTTAGCTTCCTCATGTTCTTCTGTGTTAAGTGTCCCAGCCTCCTATGGCAGAGTTGATTTTCTTTTTCTTTTGTAAGTAAATAGCTATTTGTCTTGTCCTCATCAATCACATATAAATTTCTAGCTGTTCTCTTCCCGGCTACAATAGTATTGTCTTCTTTACTCTTTACTTGGAAACCTGTTTTTGTGAATATCACTTTATAGTCTTCATTACATAGTTGGCTGATAGATGGTAGATCATATCTGAATCCTTCAACGTGCAGAACATCTTTCAGCTTTCCTTTTCCAATATTTACTGACCCTTGACCACTGATGTTGAGTGAATCATCATTGCCAAACTTGACTCTGCCTTCTCTTGACTTGTTTAGCTTTGATAATTTACTTTTGTCTCCTATCATGTGTGAAGTACATCAACTATCAAGGATCCACTGCTTAACCTTGTAGTCAGCCTTTAGTGTAATTTTATCTATATTAGCCACCTCCTTTTTAGCTATATATTCCTTCTTTTAAATTGGCTTGATGATAGCTTTCTCCTTTTTCTCAGCTTTGACTGTACCAATTGCTTTCACTGTGCCATTGAGTGCCTTCCCTTTCTCAGGGAGAAGTGTCATGCATCTCTTGGCATTATGGCCATCTTGCCTGCACCTTTCACACTGTTCCAAGTCTGCCAATATAGCAAACTTGTTCCTTGAAACCACTAGTTTGGGCTTTCACCAACACTCCTTGTCAGTGTGTCCTTGCTTTTTACAGCATGTGCAAGAACTCACGACAGGTGTTCTCCTCTGAATTTTGTATTGTCTCCCCTTATATGCAGCATCGTATCTTCTTAAGTTAGAGACATATATTGGCCTTCTTCACCAGCATTTACTTGCCTTATGATCCTAAACTCCATAATAAAGATAGTAACCTTGAAACTACCTCTTCTTGGGTCTAATCACAGCTTGTTTTCTTTTGTTCATTACTTGTTGTGTAGGCAAGGTTACTGGCTTCTTTGCTTGTGTGGCTTTCATTTTAGCCACCTTCTTCTCCTTCTTCTATTCAGCCATTACCCTTGGCTGGTTGACTTTCTTTTCTTTAATTTTGTTTGCAACCCTAGGTAAGCCGTGAAACGGCAAACCAGAAGCATGAGGCAGTCTGTGAGACGTGAAATGATAGACTAGTAGCGTGAGGCAAGCCATGAGACGTGAAACGGCAGACCGTGAGACGGTGAGATGGTGAGACCAGGAGTTGGGTGAGACAACCTAGAAAAGAAATTCAGTGTAGAATTTGAGATAACTCAACGTATTTCTAGATTTCTTCGAGAGAGGTTAGAGAGAGTTTTGGTGATCTTCCAAGTGGTAGTGAAGTAGCTTATTCAAATCAATCAGAGGCAACACAAGCTAGAAGAAGGGTAGACACAATAATTGACACTCTTTGTATTGTGATTGCTTTGTATTTGCAATAGTGAAAGGAGTAGGAGATTAAGACATCCATTGTAATCATAGGGAATACCACACTGGTGTTCTCAAGTATAGTGGATTGTCGGTAGAGGAAGAAACTCTACCACTGTGGAGTACGTCACATTGACGGAACCATGTAAATCTCTTGTGTCCTTGCTTTGAATTTACATTCTGTGTTTTGAATTGAGTTGTGAACACAGCTAAGGAATCATTAAACCCAGAACCTAAAAGAAGACCTAGTCAAGAACAACTGATTCGTCTAATAGGCAAGGTGTCTGAAAGGTAACTTTGGGGACTATTGTGATCAATAGGTAACAATAGATCTACCTTAGTTGAATCTGGGAAAGAGTTCATTTTTGGCTTAAATTATCAGAGACTGATTCACCCCCCCTCTTGGTATCATAGACTAGTAAGTCCTAGGGTGAAGTTGGGAACTTCACACCTAAACTTCTAGCTTTGGAATAGCTAGGTTGCTTTGTTTTCCTCATTGGGATCAGCTCATCATCATCCTCACTATTTGCTTCTCTTCTCTTTGGATAGTCCATGGCAAAGTGCCCAATTGCTCCATACCTAAAGCACTTTATAGGTAACTTTCCCTTGTACTTCTCTTTTCCTTTCTTAAAGTTCCTGGTGATGTATGTCATGACTTTATACAGCTTAATATCACCATCTTCTGCAAAGATGCTGTTGGACTCCTCTTCTTGGTCTTTAATCTTTAATTTCCTCATTGCCTTGAAAGCTAGCTCCTTCTCCACCTTAGACTTCTTTTCTTTCTTCGTTAGGGCTATTCTCATTTCATAAGCCTTCAATATGTTATGCAAGTCATCTAAAGGTAGCTTATCTAGATCTCTATCTTCTATAGAAGAGACTTTGGCATTGTAAGCTTCTGGCAAGGTTTTAAGTATTTTCCTTACCATAGTAGCATCGTGGATCTCCTCTCTATAGCTTCAGATGGAGCACACAATTTCATTGACTCTTATGAAGAACACATCCACAGTCTTATCATTCTACATCTTTATGTCTTCAAATCTGCTCCTTTAGATTTGTAGCTTGACTTCCTTCATAACCTTGTCTCCTTCATAGATATTCTTTAATTTGTCCCAAATTTGCTTGGCTGTGTTGCACCCCATCACCTTAGTGAATTCTTTATTGAACAAGGAGGCATATAAGGCATTTCTTGCCTTTCCATCACACTCCAAGTTGTTTTTATCAGCTGGCATCATAGGATCACTTTCAGCAACAAGGATAAAGCCACTAACAACACACTCAAACACATCAAGACCAAGGGACATCAGATATAGGAGCATTCTATTCTTCCATAACTAATAATTCTGTCCATCAAACGAAGGGATTCCCTTGCTATTAACACTGTTCATACTGTCCATGATCTCAAGTAGTGGTAAAGATAAAAACTCACACAATATTGCACAACTTAATTTCAAAGTAGAAAAATTGGATGAACAGAGGAACCAGCTCTGATACCACTTGACGACGACCATTTTAGGTCTCACACTGAGAAGGGGGTGAATCAGTGTGAGATATCTTCTTTTTACAAATTAATCTGGATTTAACCTCAGTGACTTGTTAGAGTTAATGATCCAACTTTTTATTTTTCTCCTTTATGTGAGTGCGACTGTACGAATATAAATTAATGTGTAGCACCCAGGCACACACAATTTTTACGCGGTTCACCCACAATGTGTGAGCTATGTCCACAGTGTGATAGGATCACTCCTAAATCACATAATCCACTCTTATTATCAAGGGATACAACAATGTTGGAGAAGGATCACTCTTTCACCACTTGTGAAAGGACTACTCCTTAACCATTTACAATGATCTCTTGATCAAGGAGTTGATCTCCCGATCACTCCAAGGGTATCCTACCCTTTTTTAGCAAGTTTATCAAGAGTATATAGTGAAAACTTTCCTAGAGAATGATCACTCAATGTGTATAGATTGTTAGTGCAGAATATGGATTTTTTCCTTCTTTTGTTGTCGGTGTTGTCTCACTAGCTACTAGTGTTGTTGCTACTATCTACTCATGCTACAGTTGTCCTTATGTGCACTACTGCTGTCATTTGCACACATTGTTGCTACTGTTCGCACCCATTATTGTTGTTTGTTTGCACTGTTGCTGCTATTTGTTCGTTTTGCAACTATCCTCATGCACTTTGCTACTATCATTTGCACGCGTTATTGCCACTGTCTACACACATTATTGCTATCTGTTTGTGGTACTACTGCTATCCGTATGCACTACTGCTGCTGTCCGTTATGCTGCTCTGATGTTCTCATGTGCTGCTGTAACTATCTGTGTGCACTACTATTATCCTTACATGTGTTGCTGCTATTGGCATGCGCTGCTGTTGTCCATGCGTACTATTGCTTTTGTCCGTAGACGTTGCTCTCACTGTTTTTGTTGTTAGACACGCTGCACTTGCTAGTATATCCTCCTATACGTGCTGCTCCTGTTCACACATGCTGCGCTTGCTATCCTCATGCACTATTGCTGCCCGCATGCATGCTACTATCCGTGTGCATTGCTACTTTTATCTACACGCGTTGTGACTGTTGTCTATAGGCGTTATTCCTGTCATCCGCATATGCTACTGCTGCTATCAGTCCCTCCTAGACGTACTACTAGTGTAGGAATGCCTCTTGGACATGCCAAGACGCCTGCTATTGCTGGAGAATCTCCTGGATATGTTGCTATTGTTGCTGAAGAGCCTCCTGGTTTGCTAGTGACAGCTGTTACCTCCTGATTTGCTAGTGTGGTGGTTAGCTGCTAATTCTAAGATCTACTGCTATACGATTCCTAGGTGTGTTTCTACTATTGGGAAGCCTCCTGAGGTGCTACTGGTCTGCTGGAAAGCCTCCTAGATATGTAAGTGTGGTGGTTGGCTACTGTTGTCACCTTTGTGAGGGCTGACTACTACTATCACCTTTGTAAGGGCTAATTGCTATTGTCATCTTTGTGAGGATTAGCTGCTATTGTCACCTTCATGAGGGCTGATTACTGGTTTATTAGTAAGGGTCAGCTGCTTTGCTTCCTTTTTCTCTCCCTCTTGGCTTACTACCTTGCTCTTCCTCTTGGCCGGCTACCTTGCTCTTTCTCTTTTAGTCGGTTGCCTTTCTTTTTTTCTTGACTAGCTGCCTCTCTTTCTCTCTTGGTCGGCTGCCTCTCTTTCCCTCTTGGCCAGCTGCCTAGCTACTAGGTTTTGTTCTCTCAAAAATTCTGTAGCACATACACTTCTTTCAAGACGCATAGGGGTATTTATAGAGCCTTGAGATTAGGGTTACACAATCATTAAAGGTCATCGTTGGTTCCCATAGGTCGCCCTACAATCAATGTCAGATTTGAGTCCTAAAATTTATGGCCAATGGTCAACATTGACTTCCATCAACGATCAATCTTGACCCTTAAAATTTAAGGTCATGGTCAACATTGACTCCTCAACATCAGGGTTGACCTATCATCATTGGTTTTTCCCAATGCCTTCACCGCATCTCAATGGCATTCATAACATTAAATCAACTTAAATAACCATGTGAGATGGTGTTGACAACAAATCTAACATTAACCATCAAAGATGGGTTCAACACTCCTCCTTTTGGTATGGTTACCGACTGCTGCAACTCCTCCTTCAGTTGGTGTGGCTACCTCTTTCTTTAATGGTTGTTGTCACCTCTTGGCCAGATGTACCTCTCTTTGGTGCTACACCTCTCCTTAGTGCTGCACTCTTAGTTAGCTGCTACTGCACCTACCTTGGTTGACTGCTACTGCACCTTCCTTTATCAATCACTCTCTTTTTGGTGGCTGCCTCTCTCTTTGCAGCTAGTCAGTCTTTGTTTTGCAGCATACCTACATCTTAAAAAATGCATGAATGTATTTATAGGCTTTGAGATTTAAGGTTGCACAATAATTAACGGTTAGCATTGATTCCTAAGGGTTGCCCTACAATTAACAGTTAGATTTGATCCCTAAAATGTAAGGTCTATGGTTAAGGGTCAACAATCAGCCTTGACCCTTAAAATTTAAAGTCAACACTCAACATTGACTCATTGACCTCAGAATTGACTTACCATTAATAGTATTGACTAATAACTTCTCTGCATCTTAACAACATTTAAAACATCAAAACAACACAAACAATTGTGTGAGATGCTATTAACAACAAATCCAACATTAGTCATCAAACATAGGCTCAACAATCTCCCACTTGGATTTGTTGGCAACACATTAAATCCATAAATCAACAATTAAGCATAAGCACAGCTCCCCCTGAAACATACATCTCCTTTATTACATGTACTTGTACCTTTAACTCCCCCTTGTTTTCTGCTTCTCCCCCTTAACAATTTCTCCCCCTTTTGATTAGTATATACTCTCTTTGGATTTATGCAAAAGATCTCCCCCTCTGATAATAAATCCAAAGAATGATAGAAGAGGGAAGGGAAAAGGGGTTAGAGACATACCTCAGCCTTTAGGGCTTAGCTAAACACATAAGGTCAGCCTTAACTTTTGAAACATCTCTCTTGATAGAGGTTTGCTGAATATATTAGCAACTTACTTTGTGGTAGGCATATACTCCAACTTTACTTCATTTTTCTCCATTTTTTCTTTAATGAAATGGTACTTGATTTCAATATGTTTAATTCTAGAGTGTTGAATAGGATTCTTTAACAAATTGATGACATTTTGGTTGTTACAACCAATCAATAATGGCAGCTTCACATCTACCTTCATATCTTCAAACTATTGTTTCATCCACAATAGTTGAGTACAAGCTTGAGTAGCAACCACATATTCAGCCTTTATAGTACTTAGAATCATTGAATTTTGTTTCTTGCTGTTCCATGAAACACATCTGTTGCCCAAATAAAATGCATTACTTGACATTGACCTTCTATCATCACAATTTCCAGCCCAATTAGCATATGTATACCCATACAAATTAAGCGATCCACTTCTATCATAAAACAACCCATAATTTGTTGTGCCTTTCACATACCTCAAAATTCTCTTAGCAACCATGAGATGAGATTCCTTAGGCTCACTTTGAAATTTGGCACAGTGTGTTACAACAAAAACAAAATTAGGCCTTGATGCTGTCAAATACAGTAAGTTTCCAATCAACTTTCTCTATTACTTCTAATCAACCATGTTGCCTTCTTTATCCATGCTTAACTTTGATCCAACCACGATGGGAGTGCTTACTTCTTTAGAGTTCTCCATCCCAAACCTTTTTAACAACTCACAAGCATACTTTTCTTGGGAGAGAAAAATTCCAACCTTACTTTGCAAAATTTGTAACCCTAAGAAGAATTTCATCTCACCTAGCATTGACATCTCAAACTTCTTCTTCATTTGCTTAACAAAAGTAGTGCAAATGGCCTCCTTTTCTATAGCAAAAATTATGTCATTAACATAAACCACAACAATTAACTAGCCCTATTTATCTTCCTTTATGTACAAGTTATTGTCTACAATCCCTTTTCTGAACTTCATATCTTTGAGGCATGTATCTAACTTGGAATACCATGCTCTTGGAGCTTGCTTTAAGCTTATAGAGCCTTGTTCAAGTTGCACACACTTAAACCATCATGATCAAGTATAGAACCATCAGGCTATTCAATAAATACCTTTTCTTCAAGCTCTTCATTCAAAAATGTAAACTTCAAATCTATCTGATAAACTTTGTAGTTTCTTTGAGCAATAATGGCCATAAATATTTTGATTGCTTTAAGCTTGGCCACAGGAACAAAGGTCTCTTCAAAGTCAACACCTTCTACTTGTGAGTAGCTTTTACAAATAAGTCTTGCCTTGTTTCATACCACTTTACCTTTTTCATTGAGCTTATTTTTGAAAATTCATTTGGTTCCAACAATATTTTTCCTTTAGGTCTAGGTACTAAACACTAGGTGTTGTTCTTTTCAATTTAATCAAGCTCTTCATTCATAGCACACACTCATTCCTTATACTTTAATGCTTTTTCCACTAACTTAGGTTTAACCTTGGAGATTAATGAGGTTTGTTCACCACCTCTTAGTCTTCTCCTAGTCTGCATAAAGTCCTCTTTATTGCCAATAATGTTCTTAGCCTTAACTTCAGTTCTTACTCTTCTATGAGTTTTAGAATGCCTTGATCTTGCTTCTTCATCACTTATAACTTAAGAATCAATGTCTTCCTCATGCTGAATGTGCATTGATTCATCACTTTTAGATTCTTTTTGGTTGTCATACACGGCATCTTCAGCTTCCTCATGTTATGATTACATTGTAAAACCATTTTCAATCATTTTAACTTCAAAGCTGTCCACCATTTTTAGCAACCTTTTGTTGTAGCATCTAAAGCCTTTCCATTTGGTACATAGCCCAAAAATATGCCTTCATCAACCTTCTCATCAAATTTGCTGAGATACTTGCCTTTGATTTTAATAAGACACAGGCTTCTAAACACTTTAAAGTGTTTTATATTTGGTTTCTTTCCATTCCACAGCTCATAGAGTGTCTTTTCTGTATGTGGTCTCATTAGGCATCTATTTTGAATCTGAGTTGTAGTGGTGGTAGCCTCTCTTCAGTAGCCATGTGAAGTATCATGCTTAACCAACATGGTTTTTGTGATATCCACTAGGCTTCTATTATTTTTTTTAGCCACTCCATTTTATTGGGGTGTGTAAGGATTAGCATATTCATGCTTCACTCTATGCTTCTCTAAATAATCTTCAAATCCACCGCATGTGTATTCTATCCCATTCTCCGTCCTAAGCCTTTTTATTTTTCCCCTAAATTGATTTTCAGCCAGCCTTCTATAGCTCTTGAAATTATTGAGAGCCTTTGACTTATGCTTCAAGAACATAATACAAGCCATTCTTGTAAAATCATCAATGAAGGAGATAAAGTACCTATCACCCTTTGTTGATCTTTGTCTCATTGGCCACAAACATCTGAATGAATGGGCTCTAATGGCTTCTTTGTTTAAATCTCCACAATTTTGTAGGAAGCATTCAGTATCTTCCCTTTTTGACACGTGCTACAAATTGCATCTCTTTCACTTCTCAGCTAGGGTACATCTCTCATAGTTTCATTTTTGGACAACTTATTTAGCCCCTTTTGTCCAAGATGTCCCAATCTTCTATACCATAACAAGTTCCCATTTTTGGTACTCATGTAGCATGTGTTTTTGCTTTTGGAAACTTGGTATAAGTTTCCATTTGTTCTTTCACCCTTAGTAAAAATAACACTATCACTTGATCTCTTTATTGTGCAACCACTATTGTTGAAAGTAACTTCATATCCATCATCATAGAACTGGCTAACACTGATGAGATTATGTTTTAGCCTTTTAACATAAATCACTTTCTTTGATTTCAACTTTTCTGCACTAATTTTAGTAGCACCAACACCTTTAACCTTTAATGCACCATCATTGCCAAATTTGGTTGACCTTCCATTATATTTTGCTACTCCTTCAACATCTTGGAGTCTCTTGTCATGTGTGAAGAGCAGCCATTGTCCAAGATCCATGACTTTTCTTTTTTGGAAGCTTTTAAGGCTACTTCCACAACCATAGTCATTTCTCTACCTCTTCTTCTTCTTCTTTGGCTGAATTGAGGAGCATATGTAGGTGTTATTCTTTGCACTCCTTGACTAGGCAGCAATATTTGGTTGAATATGGGAGCACGTATAAGTATTCTCCTTTGCATTCTTTGATCAAGCAGCAATGTCAAGCAATCCTTAGCAGTGTGTCTAGCCTTTTTGCATCTTCCACAGATTTCTCCCAACAAATCAAATCTATTTCTCAGTGGAATATGGTTTCTTTTCACCTGTGATTGTCTCCTCTCTTGATAGAGTCTCCCCCTAAACTCTTGCCTTGCATTCCTCTTTATTATAGACCCATTACTTTAGCACACATTAGCCTTGTAACCACACTTACCACAACACTAGCAAAATCCTTTAAATTTGGATTTTCTTCTTTCACCAAGTTCATATCTCCTTTCTTCAGCAACTGTTGTGGCATCCTTCTCTCCATCTTTGATAACCTATCTCATTTGGATAGGATTCTTCACCACATTTTTCCTAACCCATTTTAGCTTGGGTTGGTTTCTCTTTTCTATCACGTTATTATGCTTGCTTTTAGGCATAAACACAATTTTCTTCTTCTCTGCTATCTTTTCATTTGGCTTTTTGATATAGCCAAAGCCTTTCTTCCCTATGGAATGAGGTCTTTGTTTGTTTAGACACTCATATAATTTGTTGGTAGCTTCCTCTTTGATGGCATTTGCTAAAGCCAAATCTCCTCTCACTTCTATGGCTTGCATAAAGCTTTCTTCATGCTTCTTCAGTTCGGACTTAGCCTTGTGGAGCTTGGCTTGTAAAATCAGCACCTCTTGCTTTTGTGTAATCACCTTAGCGCCAAGATCTTTGTGTATCTTGCCTTGCTCTACCTTAAGTACAATCATCTCCTCAATTTTCTTCAAGTATTCCTTCTCTTTTGCTTCAAACTCCTTTTTTTTCACTTGGAGATCAAATTCATCAACAGCAGAATTTTCATACAGCTTCTTGAGATGCTTTACCTCCTTTTCGAACTTACTATTTTAGTGCAAACAAGGTCTCAACTCATTTTCAAGTTGCTGCACCAATTCATCCTCTTCCTCTTCAGTTGATTCCTCATCACTTGAAAATTCTTGATCATCGTCTACTTGAGCAACCAACACATCCTATAAAGCATCATCATCGGAATCATCATCAACTTCTTCTTCAAAATCTTCTTCATCTAGCTTGCTCAAAAAATTCCTTCTTTTGAATTTGAAGAGTTGCTTTTTCCCTTTGACACTTGAATTTCTAACTTTAGAATAGCTCGATTGCTTTGCTCTCCTCCTTGGGACCAGTTCATCATCATTATCACTATTTGCTTCTTTTTTCTTTGGGCAATCTACAACAAAGTGCCCAATTGCTCCACACCTAAAGCGCTTCAAGGATAATTTTCCCTTGTACTTCCCTTTTTCTTTCCTCATATTTTTAGTTATGTATGTCATGACTTTATCCAATTTAATATCACCGTCTTTTTCTTTAGAGCTGCTGTTGGATTCTTCTTCTTGGTCTTTAATCTTTAATCCCTTTATTACCTTGAAATCCAACTCTTTCTTTACCTTAGACTTCTTTTCTTTCTTCCTTGGGGCTATTCTCATTTCATAAGCCACCAATATGCTGTGCAAATCATCTAAAGGCAACCTATCCAAATCTTTATCTTTTATGGAGGAAACATTGGCATTGTAAGCTTTCAGTAAGGTTCTAAGTATCTTCCTTACCCAAGTAACATCCTTGATCTCCTTTTCATAGCCTTTAATGGAGCACACAATTTCATTGACTCTTGTGAAGAAGGCATCCATAGATTCATCATTCTGCATCTTTATATTTTCAAATCTACTCCTTCATTTTTGTAACTTGGCTTCCTTCACAACCTTATCTCCTTTCTAAATATTCTTCAGTTTGTCCCAAATTTGTTTGGCTGTGTTACACCCCATCACTGTGGTGAATTCTTTATCTGACAAGGAGGCATACAAGGCATTTCTTGCCTTTTCATCACACTCTAAATTCTTCTTATCAATAAGCATCATGGCATTACCTTCAGCAATGGTGATAAAGCCATTAAAGTTTCCGACTTCTCCCTAGGATCTACTAGTTTGTGATACTGAAAAGGGGGGTGAATCAGTATCACCATAATTCACAATACGCAGGTAAATGAACAACTTCAACCTCTTCTTAAAAGCAAACTCTTTCTCAGACTCGACTAAGGTAGATCTATTGCTACCTACTAATCACAATAGTCCCCAAAGTCACCTTTCAGACACCTTGCCTAATAGACAATTTAGATGTTCTTGTTTAGGTCTTTGTTAGGTTATGGGTTGGTTGATACTTTAGCTATGTTCACAACTCAATTCAAAACACAGAACGTAAAGCAAATTAAGGACACATGATATTTATGTGGTTCTGTCAACGTGACGTACATCCACAGTGGTAGGGTTTCTCCCTTACCGAGACTATCCACTATACTTGAGAATTCTAGTTATAATGGATGTCTTAATCCTCTGCTCCTTTCACTATTGCAATTACTAAGCAAGTACAGTACAAAGAGTGTCACTTACTATGTCTACCCTTCTTCTAGCTTGTCTTGCCTTTGTTGAATTGAAAGGCTGCTCCACTGCCGCTTAGAAGTTCACCGCAACGCTCTCTAACCTATCTTGAAGAAATCTGGAAATACGTTGAGTTCTTTGAATGCTTTACTGAATTCCTTCTCTACGTTATTTCACACAATTCCTATTTTCACCATTTCACGGTCTCACTTGTCTTCTTGTCTCACGGCTCGTCTCACGTTTCTGGTCTCATGCTAACGCACGTTCTGGTCTCACGCCTTCTGTCGGTCACTGTTCATCGGTCGTCCACTCTTCGTTCTATCGTCCAGCTCCTTTTCTCTCTCTCGACCTTTGATCTTCGTTCAGCCCCCAAATCTGATTTTCTCTCTCTTTATTGTCGATGGTATTTTTGGCCATGTTTTCTCTCCTTCCTCGGTGGTCTGTTTTTGGCCTTGTCGGGTTTTCCCTCTCCTTCTCCGTCACTCTGATTTGGCTGTATATGTCTTTGTCGTCCACCCACCTTCAGCCGTCTCTATCTGCTTTTTCATCGATCATCCACTCTGTTTTGCCGTCGACCCATTTCTCTATTTTGTCATTGACCTGTTTCTCTCTCTTGCCGCGTCGTGGTTCCTCTCTCACCGTCCAACCGTGTTTACCCATTTGTCTCACAATGTCACAGATCTACTCTCTGCTCTTCCGGTGGTGTCTCACTCTTCGTCCGTCTCTCTCTCTCGATTCTGTCGACCTTTCCTCTTTTCCGATAATGGCTTTTTCAACAACTACTCTGTTTTGGCGTCAAACCCCTGTTCTGTCATTCTCTTGCCGTCAATGTTCTCTCTCTCTCTTCGTCCGCCAATCCGCTCCGATTTGCTTAATTTGCCGACCTCTCCTATTTTCGACAGCCAACCTCTCCTCTTCTCCCTTTTTTCCTCTCCTTCGTCCGACGACTACTTCGTTTTCTCTTTCTTCCCGTCGACGGCTTCTTTTCTCTCTCTTCCAAGTGTTTTCTCTCTCTTCGTCCAATGGCTTCACTGTGCAGCTATTGTTCACTCGACGACTACTGTTCACTACTTTTCTATTTTGTCGTCCCCTGTTCTACCGTTTGCTTGCTGTCAGTGTGCTTTGGCCGTATGTTGTGTTTTTCTGTTTTCTCTATTTGACTGTCCACACACTCTTGTGTTTTGCCGTGTATTCAATTGTGTTGGCCTTATCTTAATTTTGTCTTCCAAGGTCTTTATATACTCTCTTCCATGACCCTAATAAGGTTTACATGGCAGATTTATGTTCTTGTCCCTCCAAGGCTTATGCAGCGGATTTGTGTTCTTACCCTTCCATGTGGATTTACCTTCTTGCCCTTCCATGTGGCTTTACTTTCCTGCACACTTAAACCTAGTTGACAACAATTACAACCCATACAAGGCTGTGGGAACAATAATCTCCCCTTTTGTAATTGTTGGCAACACTCATAACAAAAGCCACTATGCAGCAGTTTCAACTCCCCCTAAATATGCACTCCCCCTTTCTTAACAGCTCCCCCTGCACTATTGCTTCTCTTCCCCTTTGCCAACCAATTACAAATCTGAAAAACTCGCAAAGTAGAGATTGAGGATTCACCTGATTTTTAGGCTTAAGAAGGCATTTGCACAAATAGACTCAATCTGTGCTTTTCAAACAACTCTGTGGATAGAGGTTTAGTTAGATCTTGTAGCCTCTTCAACAGATTTAGGTTCAACTTGTGAGAGTAAAGCAGTAGCTCCCACAATTCTTCTTTTTGTTGTAACTCCTACTGATGGGTCACCTATGATCTGATTTTCTTGATGAGCACTGGTCCCCGTATTCTTTGGCTTTCCTTCTTGCATAGTCTTAGTTATAAAAGGATCTCTTTCTTCATCAAACACATACAAGTTTCCAGCTGCAACAGTATTGCCTTCTTTACTCTTTACCTAGCAACCTGTTTTTATGAATATTATCTTATGGTCTTCATTGCATAGTTTGCTGACAGATGCTAGATTATATCTGAGTCCTTCAATGTGCAAAACATCTTTTAGCTTTCCTCTTCCAATGTTTATTAACATCATTGCCAAACTTGACTTTGCCTTCTCTTTATTTGTTTAGCTTTGATAATTTACTCTTGTCTCCCGTCATGTGCGAAATGCATCCACTTTCAAGAATCCATTGCTTATCCTTGCAATCAGCCTTTAGTGCAATTTCAGCTATATTAGCCACCTCCCTTTTTGCTTTATATTCCTTCTTTTGAACTGGCTGGAAGATAGCTTTCTCCTTTTTCTTAACTTTAACTGCACCGCTTGTTTTCACTGTGCCATTGAGTGCCTTCTCTTGCTCAAGGAGAAGTGTCATGCATCTCTTGGCATTATGGCAATCCTGCCCACACCTTTCACATTGTTCCAAGTCTGCCAATACAGCAAACTTGTTCTTTGAAACCATTGGTTTGGGCTTCCACCAACAATCCTCGTTAGTGTGTCCTCGCCTTTTACATTATGTGCAAGAACTCACGACAAGTTGATGAGAACCATAGAGATGATGGGTGGAAGACTTCAATGGTTGCAAGAGGTCCATTGCACATTCTAGAAGGCCCAATAACACAAGTTAGAGCCGAAAAGATTAAAGAAGCACTAAATGGGCTGATTCGGGACATTCAGGCCAACCAAATTTCAAATGATGCGAATTCAAGTTTGACAAAGAGTCCAAGCCTAATTAATATAATTAGAATACTTAATAGGTCAGAATAAGTAATAGCATTCCCTCCTAAATAGGAGTTTATTGTCTATGTTGGAATTTGTCCATATTTAGGAATTCCTCCAAAATAAGGATTTGTTCTAAGTAGGAATTTATACCTCTTTAGGATTGCTATCTTAGCCTATAAATAGGCACCCCTTATAAGCTCTGGAAAATCAGACAACTTTGAGTGAAATAGAAAGCAAGGTTTTTTCTCTCTCTGTTCTTTTAAGGACTAAAGAACTTATTAAGAGGTACTTCTTCTTGTGGCGTTCCAATCGACTTATCACTCCCAATTCCTTTCTTTTTTGGAGTGTGGCATCCATATCCTTCTTAAATACCCTAAGTTTGTGTTCCTTCGAAAATTTGGTCTAGGGTTTGTGGTATCAAACTCTAGTTTAGCTTTCTTGGTTATTCTTTGATTCCTTGTGTGCGTTGGGTTCCTAAGCCACGTCTTTTTGGGGTTTTCCGCATCAATTGGTATTAGAATGTGGTTCTCAATCAGGTTGAATCCACTGACTCTTTAATTTTCTACTTTGTGATTTAATTATTTCTATTTAGTTTTTCTATTATGTGCATTACCATTCAAATGTACAAATTTGTTTGTTTGCAATCCTTCTCTCTTTGCTTGTTTGTTTAAGCTCATAAGCGTGCTAATTTCAATTCCTATTATTGTATCTAAGTATTCTACTATTGTTTTTGTGTTAAAAAAAAAGAAAAAAAAAAGAAAAAGAAAGAAAGAAGAACAAAAGAAAGAAAACATCAAATTCAAGTTATTGATAAGGCTAACCGTCTAGTCATATTGGCCACAATAATAATAAAGTTTTCTTGCTCAACTCTAATTCTACCATCTTTTTTCTTATTTTGTTGCCCCAGTTTGTCTTTTAGGTTAACTACCCCTATCTTGATTTTGTGAGTTTAATTCATTAAATCCGTTTGTCTTGACATCCTTTTTTGTTTTTGATTCCTTGTTCTCCAACTTGTTCAATTTTACGCCATTTATCTTATTCTGTTCAAAATTAATACCCTTGATTTACGTTGTTTCGTTCTTTATAGAGTTGAAAGGGAAAATCTGAGTGGTAAAAGGTAAGAGTGAAAGTTCATATAAAGAAAAAGCCATAAAGAGTGTAAACACGAGGGGGTGTGACACCATCTTTTGAGTGACACACATGAGGGTGAGTTCTGTGAGGTATCCTATTTGTTTTGTATAGAAGTAATACTATGACATCCAAAGACAAAGGTACAACTCAGGAGGGAGCTGGTGATGTGTCCTTCATGATCAAAGCTATGCAACAACAATTTCAGTGGAAAAATAACAAATTTGATGATGTGAGGGAGAGGATGAAGGAGCAAGCTAATACAATAGTAGAGTTGCAAAGGAGATATGGGCAATATGAGGCTCCTAAAGCAAGAAGGCAGTTGAGACGTGTCTATGACCATGAAGATGATGTAAAAGATGATGAATTTGACGATCAAACTACGATGGTTAGAACTATTAACAATGGAAGGGATCGAAGAGAATTTGGGAGGCAAGGTACTTACGACCATAATTTGGGCAGCATTAAAATGACAATTCCTCCATTCCAAGGTAAGAATGATCCTGATACATACCTAAAATGGGAGAAGAAGGTTGAATTGGTTTTTGACTGCCACAACTATTCTAATGAGAAAAAGGTAAAGTTTGCTGCAATTGAGTTTACTGATTATGCTATTATTTGGTGGGATCAACTTGTTTTGACTAGGAGAAGGAATCATGAGCGGCCTATTGATACATGGGAGGAGATGAAGGCTATCATGAGGAGGAGGTTTGTCCCTAATCAATATTATAGGGAGTTGTACCAAAGGCTATAAGGGCTCACTCAGGGCACTAAAAGTGTGGAGGACTACCACAAAGAGATGGAGATTACCATGATTAGGGCAAATGTAGAAGAAGATAGAGAGGCAACCATGGCTCGATTTCTATAAGGACTAAATAAGGACATAGCAAACATGGTTGAATTGCAACACTATGTGGAATTAGAAGACATGGTGCACATGGCAATGAAAGTTGAAAGGCAACTTAAACAAAAGGGCCCCACACGGTTTGGCCAAAATA
>CM038604.1:5666649-5743160 GCA_021533255.1 Ceriops tagal
CAGGGCTTAAGCGACGGATTTACATTCTTGCCCTTCCACATGGATTTACCTTCTTGCCCTTCCACATGGCTTTACTTTCTTGCCCTTCCATATGACTTTACTTTCTTGCACACTTAAACCTAGTTGATAACAATTACAACCCATACAAGGCTGTAGGAACAACAGCCACTAACAACAAATTCAAACACAACTAGACCATGTGACATCAGATATGAGAGCATTCTATTTTTCTATAACTGATAATTCTGTCCATCAAAAGTGGGAATGCCCTTGCTGTTAACATTATTCATGCTATTCATGATATTAACCAGCAAAAATTCACAGCAGCAATAACAATTTTAGATCAAAATAGACAAAATGGATCAATAAAGAATGAACAAATGGTTGATTAGAAGGAATATAGAAAGTTGATTGGAAGTTTATTGTATTTGACAGTATTAAGGCCTAATTTTGTTTTTGCTGTAACACTTTGTGCTAGATTTCAAAGTGAGTCTAGGGAATCTCACCTTGTGGCTACTAAAAGAATCTTGAGATATATTAAGGGCACAATAAATTATGAGTTGTTTTATGATAAAAGTGGAGAGCTTAATTTATATGGGTATATAGATGTTGATTGGGCTAGAAATTATGATGACAGAAGGTTTACATCAGTGGTGCATTTTATTTGGGCAGTAAATGTGTTTCATGGCACAACAAGAAGTAAAATTCAATGACTTTAAGCACTATAGAGGCTAAATATGTGGTTACTACTCAAGCTTGTATTTAAATGCTATAAATGAAACAATAGCTTGAAGATTTGAAGGTGGATATGCAGTTGTTATTATTGATTGGTTGTGACAACCAAAGTACCATTAATTTATCAAAGAATTCTATCCAACACTTTAGATCAAAACATATTGAAATCAAGTACCACTTCATTAAAGAAAAAGTGGAAAAAAATGAAGTAAAGGTGGAGTATGTGACTACCACAAAGTAAGTTGCAAATATATTCACCAAACCTTTGTCAAGAGAGATGTTCTAGAAGTTAAGACTAACCTATGTGTTCAGTCATCTCCTAAAGGTTAAGGTATGCCTCTAACTCCCTTCCTCATCCCTCTTCTATTATTCTTTGGATTTATTGTCAAAGGGAGAGATATTTTGCATAAATCTAAAGAGAGTATATATTGAGGAAAAAGGGGAGTAGTTTGATAAATCCAAAGGGAAAAATCAAATAAAGTGGGAGAAATAGTCATGAAGGAGAAGCAGAAAAAAAATGGGAGTTAAAGGTTGCTTTTAATTGGAATCATGCCTTGATGCAAAAAGTGAGATGCATGTTTTAAGGGGAGCTATGAATGTCAAAAGCTACTACTTGTGTTTAATTGCTGATTTTTGGATTTAATGTATTACTAACAAATCCAAATGGGGAGATTGTTGAGCCAATCTTTGATGGTTAATGTTGGATTTGTTGTCAACAATATCTTTCATATTTGTCCTTGTTGATTTGATGTTATGAATGTCATTAAGATGGTAAGTCAACCCTAAGTTCAATGAGTCAAAGTTAACCGTTGACTTTAAATTTTAGGAGTCAATGCCGACCATTGACCCTAAATTTTAGGAGTCAATGTTGATCGTTGATTATGGGCAACCCTTGGGAATTAATGTTGATAATTGATGATAGGACAACTTTAAACTCAAGGCTTATAAATATATTCATGTAGTTGCCAAGAGGTGTGTGCTCTGCAGAAAATTAGAGACAAAATGACAAGAAAGAGTGCTGCAAAAATAGAAGAGAGAGCTCGGCAAAAGAGAGTGTTGCAAACCATAAAGACCTGCAAAAACATGTTTTGTAGAAGAGAAAAGAGAGCTGCAAAAACGTGTTTTGTAGAAGTGAAAAGATAGTTGCAAAAACATAAGTTGCAAAAAAAAGAGTGTAATAACATCCAAGAGAAAACAACAACAGTATCTAGGAGGAGAGAGTGTAGTAGCATCTAAGAGGAAGGACAGAAGTAGCATCCAAAAGGAGATAGTGCAGTGGCATCCAAGAGGAGAGACTACAGCAATATCCAAGAGGAGAGAATAGTAGCAAGTCCGAAGGAAGAAGGAGAGTGCAACAGCAACCCGGAGAAAGCGACAGCAGTAGTAAGGAGAAGGCAATAACAGCATCAAGGAGAAGGAAGTAGCTGTAGCAAGGAGAAAGTAGTGGTTGTAGCATGGAGAAGGCAGTAACAGCAACAAGGAGGAGGTAGCAACGACAACAAGAAAGAGAAGGCCTCTAATAGCAAAAGAGAAAGAGAGAGTGCACAGTAAAAAGAAGCAACTTGCAGCAGCAGAAGCAAGAAAAGATTGTAGTAGTAGAAGCAGAAAAATTGCAACAATAAAAGCAAAAAAGGAAAAAGGAGGTAGCACTAGCAATAGAGGAGAAAACCTGCCAAGGAAGTAGGAGGCAGCACTGGCAGCTGAGGAGGAACCTACAAAGACAGGAGAGAACTGGCAATAGAGAAGAGAACCTATAGAAGGAGATAACCTGTAGTGAAGAGAACTTACAAAGGAAAGAACTTGCAGTGGAGGTAACTTGCAGCAAAGAGAACTTATAGAGAAGAGAACCTATAAAAGGAGGAACCTGCAAAGGCAAAAGGATAAACCTACAGAGGTAGAAGGAGGAACTTAGAGAGACAAGAGAGAATCGACAACAAAGAAGAGAACCTACAAAAGGAAGAACCTTCAAAGGCAAAAGGAGAAACCTGCAGAGGTAGAAAGAGGAACTTGCAGATATAAAAGAGAACAAATAGTAGAGAAGAGAACATGCAGAAGGAGGAACCTGCAGAGGCAAAAGAAGAAACCTACAAAGTCAAAAGGAGGAACTTGTAGAGATAGGAGAGAACTAATAGCAGAGAAGAGAACTTGCCAAAGAAGTAATTTGCAAAGGCAAAAGGAGGAATCTACAACAGAGAGAACTTGTAAAATAACAAGTAATGGCACAACAAAAAATAATAGGCAATGCAAAAGGTTGTGACTGGTTGGCAGAAGGTAAAGACCCACAGTGTAGAAGGCAAAGACCAGTAATGTAGAAGGTAGAGACCGGCAGTGTAAAAGGTAGAGATCGATAGTGCAGAAGGCAAAGAATGGCAGCGTAAGAGGAGAGACCAGTAAAGCTTAAGGAGAGAAATTGGTAGTGAGAAGGAGAAGATCTATTTTTCTGCAACAACAACTTGTACATATTGAGTGATCATTCTCTGGGAAGTTTTTGTCATAAACTTTTTATGTACTTCTTGAAAAAGGGTAGGAGACTTTTAAAGTGATCAGGAAATCAATTCTTTGAATGATCGAGAGATCTACTCTTTTAATAATTGAGAGATCATTATAAGTGGTTAAGGAGTAATCCTTCCAAAACATCAGTTGTATCATTTGATAATGAAAGTGGATTATGTGATCTAGGAATGATCCTATCACACTGTAGACGTAACTCACACATTATGGGTGAATCACGTAAAAATTCTTTTTGTTCTCAGGTGCTTGTACTTGCTTGATATCCATATAGCTATTCTCACATAAAGAAGCAAGATAAAAATTGGATCATTGACTTTAATAGGTCACAGAGGTTTAATTTAGACAAATTTGTAAAAAGTAAAAATCTCACACTGATTCACCCCCTTCCCCTTTTAGTGTGAAACCTAAAAAGGTCCTCATCAAGGCAGGAGAGAAACCTAGTAGAGGTAGGAGAGAAACCTAACAAAGGCAAGAGAGAAACATGGCAAAGGTAGGGAAAAAACCCAACAGAGGTAGGAGAGAAACTTGGCAAAGGTAGGAGAGAAGCCCAGTAAAGGTAGAAAGCTAAGATTGGCAAAGGCTGAGAGTTTAGAACCGGTAAAAAGTATAAGAGGCTAAGAGTTGAAAACAAATAAAAATTGTAAGTAGCTGAGAGTTTAGAACTGGTAGAAAGTTGAAACTGGCGAAGACAAAGAGAACTGCAAAGGAGAGAATTGCAGACAATAGAGGAAAGAACTACAGAGGAGAAAACAATATAGGAGAGAACTGCAGATGAGAGAACGGTAGAGGAGAAAACTGATGAGGAAAGAACAACAGAGGAGAGAATGGCATAGGAGAAAACTGTAGACAAAAGATGAGAGAACTATAAAGGAGAGACTTACAGAAGAGAAAATAATAGAAAGAAAAGAGAAGATTAGTTGTCTGCCACAGCAACCTGTGCACATAGAGAGATCTTTCTTAGGGGAGTTTTTGTCATAACCTTTTTATGTATTTGTGGAAAAAGGGTGGGAAACCCTCGAGGTGATCAGGAGATCATTATAAGTGGTTAAGGAGTGATCCTTCCATAGTGGTTATGGAGAGATCCTTCCACTACATCAAGTATATCACTTGATTGCAAGAGTGGATCATTTGATTTATAAGAGATCTTATCACATTATGGATATAACTCATACTGTTTTCAGGTAATTGTGTTTACTTGATATTCATATGGCCATTCTCATATAAAAAAGTAAGATAAAAAAGGGATCATAGGCTTTAACAGGTCACAAAGGTTTAATCTAGATAAATTTGTAAAAAGTAAACATCTCACACTGATTTACCCCTTCCCCTTCTCAGTGTGAGATCAAAGAAGGTCCTTATCAATTGGTATCAGAGCCTTGGGTTCCTCTATTGATCCCTTTTGCTTGCTTAGATCTAAAATTTGTTGCTGCTACTATGAATCTTTACATTTACTGTTGGTTAATATCAGGGAGAGCATAAATAGTGTTAATAGTAAGGGTATTCCCACATTTGATGGACAAAATTATCAATTATGGAAGAATAGAATACTCCTACATTTGTTGTCACTTGGTTTGGATGTGTTTGAATTTGCTATCAATGGCTGCACTGCTATTGTTGAAGATATTGCTATGATGCCTATTGATAAGAAGAATTTAGAATATGATGAAAAGGCTTGAAATGCCTTTTATGCCTCCTTATTAGACAAAAAATTCACTAAAGTAATGGGATGCAACATAATCAAACAAATTTTGGACAAATTGAAGAATATTTATGAAGGAGACAAGGTTGTGAAGGAAGCCAAGATGCAAATCTGGAGGAGTAGATTTGAAGATATAAAATGCTAAATGATGAATCGATGGATGCCTTCTTTACAAGAGTAAATGAAATTGTATGTTCTATTAAAGGCTATAGAGAGGAAATCGACGATGCTACTATGGTAAGGAAGATACCTAAAACCTTAATAGAAGCTTTTAATACCAAAATTTCCTTCATAGAAGATAGAGATTTAGATAGGCTGCCTCTAGATGATTTACACAGCATATTAGTGGTTTATGAAATGAGAATAGCCCTAATGAAGAAAGAAAAGAAGTCTAAGACAAAGAAGGAGTTAGCCTTTAAGGTAATGAAAAAATTAAAAATTAAAGAACAAGAAGAAGAATTCAACAATAGAAGTAAAAGATGGTGATACTGAATTTAATAAAGTCATGACATACATCACCAAAAATATAAGGAAAGGAAAAGGGAAGTACAAGGGAAAATTATCCTTAAAGTACTTTAGTTACAGAGGCATTGGGCACATTATAGTGGACTATTCAAAGAGAAAAGAAGTAGATAGTGATGATGATGATAAGCCTGCGCCAAGGAGGAGAAAAAAGAAATCCAACTATTTTAAAGCTAAGAATTCAAGCGTGAAAGGGAAAAAGAAATTCTTTAGATCCAAAAGAAGAAATTTCTTGAGCAAGTTGGATGAAGAAGATTCTGAAGAAGAAGCTGATGATGATTCCAATGATGATGTGTTAATTGTACAAGTAAATGATGAAAAAGAATCCTCAAGTGATAAGGAGTCACTGAGGAGGAAGAGAAATAGATGGTGCAGCAACTTAAGAATGAATTGGGAACTTGTTTGCACAAAAACAACAAGCTAGAAAATGAGGTAAAGAATCTCAAGAAGCTGAATAAAAAGTCTAATGTTGATAAATCTAATCTCCAGGTGAAAGAAAAGGAGTTTGAAGCAAAATAGAAGGAGTATTTGAAAAGAATTAAGGAGCTGAATGTACTTGAGGCAAAGCAAGACAAAATACATGAAAATCTCGGTGTTAAGGTGATCGTACAAAAGCAAGAAGTGCTGAAATTGCAAGCAAAGCTTTACAAGGCTAAATCTGAATTGAAGAAGTATGAAGAGAGCTTTACATAAGTCGTGGAAGTTAGAGGAAAGTCTTCTTCAACAAATGCTATCAAAGAGGATGCTACCAAAAAGTTGGATGAGTGTCTTAGCAAACAAAGACCTTATTCCATGGGAAAGAAAGGACTTGGCCATATTGAAAAGCCAAATGAGAGGGTAAAAAAGAAGAAGAAAATTGTGTTTGTGCCTAAAAGCAAACACAAAGAAAAGATAAAATTAAAAAAAGTTGACGTTATGAAGAAAAGAAACCAACCCAAACTACAATAAGTTAGGAAAGATGTGATAAAAACTCCTATCCAAAGAAGGCAAGTTGTCAAAGATGAAAAGAAGGTTGCCACAACAGGTGCTAAATATAGTGGATATGAACTTGTTGAAAGAAGATAATTTAGATTTGAAGGATTTTGTTAGTGCTGTAGTAAAAATGGGCATAAGGCTAGTGTGTATTGGAGTAATGGGCCTTTAATAAAGAGGAATGTGAGGCAAGAGTCTAGGGGGATACTTTATCAAGAAAGGAGACAACCTCAAATGAAATGAATGCAAAGGAAAACACTTATATATGCTCCTACTTTTGGCAAAAGAAGAAGAAGAAGAGGAAGGGAAATGGCAATGGTTATGGAAGTTACCTTAAAAGGTTCCAAGAAAGAAAAGCCATGGATCCTTGATAGTGGCTACTCCTCACACATGACAAGAAACTCTAAGGTGCTGAAGGAAGTAGAAAAATATAATGGAGGGTTAGTTACATTTGTCAATAATGGTGCTTTAAAGATTAAAGGTGTTGGTTTTACTGAAATTGGTGCAAAAAAGTTGAAATTAAAGGAAGTGCTTTATGTTGAAGGGCTAAACATAATCTAATTAGTGTTAGCCAACTTTATGATGATGGGCATAAAGTTACTTTAAGTAAGAATGGCTACACGATGATAGATTAAATGATAGTGTTGTTTTTACAAAGGGAGAAAAAATAAATGAAAACTTATACCAAATTTCCAACAGCAAAAACACATGCTATATGAGCACCAAAGATAAGAACTTGTCATGACATAGGAGATTGGGACATCTTGGACAAAATAGGCTAAACAAATTGTCCAAAAATGAAGTTGTGAAAGATGTACCTAAGCTGAGAAGTGAAAGAAATACCATTTGCAAAACTTGTTAAAAAAGGAAGATGGTGAATGCTACCTATAAAAATGTGGAGATTCAAACAAAGAAGCCATTAGAGCTCATTCATTTAGATGTCTGTGGGCTTATGAGACAAAAATCATCAAAGGGTGATAGATTTCAAAGTGAGCCCAAGGAATCTCACTTCGTGGTTGCCAAAAGAATCTTGAGATATGTTAAGGGCATAACAAATTATAGACTGCTTTATGATAGAATGAACAACTTGATTTATATGGGCATATAAATGCTGATTAAGCTAGAAATTATGATGACAAAAGGTCTACATCAAGTGGTGCATTTTATTTGGGCAGTTGATGTGTTTCATGGCACAACAAGAAGCAAAATTTAGTGACACCAACCTTGCTGAGGTTGAATATGTGGCTACTACTTAGGCTTATACTCAAATGCTATAGATGAAACAATAGCTTAAAGATTTGAAAATGGATGTGCAGCTACCATTGCTAATTGGTTGTGACAACCAAAGCACCATCAATTTATCAAAGAATCTTGTCCAACACTCCAAATCTAAACATATTGAAATCAAGTACCAGTTTATTAAAGAAAGAGTGGAGAAAAATGAAGTAAAGCTAGAGTATATGCATACCACAGGGCAAGTTGCAAATATATTCACCAAACCCTTGTCAAGAGAGATGTTCCAGAAGCTATGGCTAAACTTATATATTCAGCCACCCCCTAAAGGCTGAGGTATGCCTCTAACCCCCCTTCCTTTTCCTCTTCTATTATTCTTTGGATTTGTTATCAAAGGGGGGGATATTTTACATAAATCCAAAGAGAATATATATTAATCAAAAAGGGGAATAGCTTGATAAATCCAAAGGGAAAAAATCAAATAGAGGAGAAATTGTCAAGGGAAAGAAGCAAACAAAAAGAAAAGGGAGTTAAAAATTGAAGTTGTTTCTGTGTCTACCCTTACTGTGTCTACCCTTCTTCTAACTTGTCTTGCCTCTGTTGAATTGAATGGCTGCTTCACTGCCACTTCAAAGTTCACCGCAACGTTCTCTAACCTCTCTTGAAGAAATCTAGAAATACGTTGAGTTCTTTCCTATGCTTCGCCAAATTCCTTCTCTAGGTTGTTTCACACAGTTCCTGCTTTCACTGTCTCACGGTCTTACCCGTCTCCTTGTCTCACGATCTCACTGTCTCACGACTCACCTGTCCGTTTCTCTCTCTCTTGCTGTCCAACTGGATTTCTCTCTCTTACTGTCCAGCCAGATTTCTCTCTTATCGTCTACCCGAATTTCCTCTGTTCTGCCATGTACCCCTCTTGGTTGGCCGAATCGGGTTTTTTCATTCACCTCTTTTTCACTCGGCCGTTGTTCGTTCTATTTTTCTTTTGGTTGTTCGAGTTTTTCTCCTTCTTCCAACAGCTATGTTTTCTCTCTCTTCCAACGTCTAGCCGCCAGATCTTTCTCACCCATTCCCGATCTGGTCTCGTCTCACCCGTTCCAGTTCGGATCTGGTCTCACCCGTTCCCGATCTGGTCTTTCTATTCTGTCTTTCTTTTTGGCCATTCCTTTTTCTCTCCTTCCCTAGTGGTTTGTTTTTGGCCTTGTCGGGTTTTTCCTCTCCTTTGCCGTCACTCTGATTTGGCCATATATTTCTTTGTCGTCCACTCTCCTCTTTGTCGTGTCGGATTTTCTCTCCTATCTTCGACGACGGCTATTCTTCGTTCAGCCCAGCCATTGACCATCTCCTCTTTCTCTCTCTCTCAATGGTTACACTGTTCACGACGACTACTGTTCACTCGACGATTGCACTGTTCACAACGGCTACTTCTTTTCTATTTTGCCGTCCCCTGTTCTGTCGTTCGCTTGCCGTCGGTGTGCTTTGGCTGTATGTTGTGTTTTTTTGTTTTCTCTATTTGGCTGTCCACACACTTTTGTGTTTTGCCGTGTATTCAATTGTGTTGGCCTTTCCCTAATTTTGTCTTCCAAGGTTGTTATATACTCCCTACCATGAAACCCTAATAGGGCTTACGCGGCGGATTTACGTTCTTGCCCTTCTATGTGGATTTACCTTCATGCCCTTCCATGTGGTGGCTTTACTTTCTTGCCCTTCCATGTGGCATTACTTTCTTGCACACTTAAACCTAGTTGACAACAATTACAACCCATACAAAGCTGTGGGAACAACAATCTTCCCCTTTGTAATTGTTGGCAACACTCATAACAAAAGCCACTATGCAGTAGTTTTAACTTCCCCTAAATATGCACTCCCCCTTTCTTAACAGCTCCCCCTGTACTGTTACTTCTCTCCCCCTTTGCCAACCAATTACAAATCTGAAAAACTCGCAAAGTGGAGATGGAGGATTCACCTGAACTTCAAGCTTGACGAGGCATTTCCACAAATAGACTCAATTTGTGCTTTTCAAACAACTCTGTGGACAAAGATTTAGTTAGATCATGTGTAGCCTCTTTAACAGATTTAGGTTCAACTTGTGAGAGTAAAGCAGTAGCTCCCACAATTCTTCTTCTTGTTGTAACTCCTGCTGATGGGTCACCTATGATCTGATTTTCTTGATGAGCATTGGTCCATATTTTCTTTGGCTTTCTTTCTTGCACAGTCTTAGTTGCAAGAGGATCTCTTTCTTTATCTTTAGACTCACTCTTCTTCGAGTCTAAACTTACTTCTTGTTTCTTTTCTTCAGGTTGGTCTGATTCTTCATCTACATTAAAGTCATCTTCTTTATTGTCCTCAGCTTCTCCATTCTGCATTGTTTTCCAGTTCTCATCTATTCTCACATCACTGGAAGTGATCACTTTTCCTAACTTATAAAGGAAAACTCTGTAACCTTTTTTCTTTTCTGAGTATCCCACAAAGATGCCTTCATCAGACCTAGCGATGAATTTTCCCAAGTTTTGCTCCTTGTTCTTCACAAAACATGGGCTGTCAAAGATTTTAAAATACTTGGCTGTTGTCTTCTTCCCACTCCATAGCTCATATGGAGTCTTATCAGTATTGGGCCTTAGTAAAACTCTGTTCAGTAGATGTACGACTGTAAATATTGCTTCTATCCAAAATCTTGTGCGAAGTTTGGATTCCGGCAGTAGAGTTCTTGCCATTTCAACCACAACTCTATTCTTCCTCTCTACCACCCCATTCTGTTAAGGTGTTCTTACTGCTGCCATCTGATGATGAATACCATGCTTTTCAAGGTAATCTTCAAAAGCTTCATTTGTAAATTTAGTGCCTTGTTTGACCTAAGTACTTTGATCTTCCTTCCACTCTCATTTTTAACCAATCTTCTGTATCTCTTGAAGCAATTTAAAACTTTTGACTTGTGTTTGAGGTGCATGAGGCAAGTCCTTCTCGAATAATCATCAACAAACAAAATGAAGTACCTCTCACCTTTCAACCCTTTTGTCCTCATTGGTCCACACAAATCAGTATACACAATGTCAAGCAGTGCTTCAGAACTGAACTCTTTGGTCTTGTACTGCTTTTTGGCATGTTTTCCTTTAAAGCATGCTGAGCAAACATACTCTCTTTCTCTCCTGAGGTCGGGAATGTCTCTGATTGCATGAGTAGTGGTCAGCTTCCTCATGTTCTTCTGTAATAAGCGTCCCAGCCTCCTATGTCATAGTTGATTTTCTTCTTTTTTTGTAAGTAAACAGTTGTTTGTCTTGTCCTCATCAATCATGTACAAATTTCTAGTTGTTCTCTTCCCGGTTGCAACAGTATTACCTTCTTTATTCTTTACTTGGTAACTTATTTTTATGAATATTACCTTATGGTCTTCATTGCATAGTTTGCTGACAAATGCTAGATTATATCTAAGTCCTTCAACGTGCAAAACATCTTTCAGCTTTCCTTTTCCAATATTCACTGACCCCTAACCACTGATGTTGAGTGAATCATCATTGCCAAATTTGACTCTGCCTTCTCTTGATTTTTTTAGCTTTGATAATTTACTCTTGTCTCCCATCATGTGTGAAGTGCATCAAGGATCCACTACTTATCCTTGCACTCAGCCTTTAGTGCAATTTCAGCTATATTAGCCACCTCCTTTTTTGCTTAATATTCCTTCTTTTGAACTAGTTGGAATATAGCTTTCTATTTTTTCTCAACTTTGACTGCACCGCATGTTTTTACAGTGCCATTGAGTGCCTTCTCTTGCTCAAGAAGAAGTGTCATGCATCTCTTGGCATTATGGCCATCCTGCCCGCACCTTTCACCCACACTCCTTGTCAATGTGTCCTTGCCTTTTACAGTATGTGCAAGAACTCACGACAGGTGTTCTCCTCTAAATTTTGTATTGTCTCCCCCTGTATATAGCATTGTATCTTCTCAAGTTGGAGACATATACTGACCTTCTCCACCAGCAGTTACTCGCCTTATGACCCTAAACTCCATAATAAAGGTAATGTCCTTGAAATTGCCTTTTCTTGGGTCTGATCATAGCTTGTCTTCTTCTGTTCATCACTTCTGTGTAGGCAAAGTAGCTGGCTTCTTTGCTTATGTGACTTTCATTTTAATCACCTTCTTCTCCTTCTTCTGTTTAGCCGTCGCCCTCTGCTGGCTGACTTTCTTTTCTTTCTGAGATGTAGCAGCTATGGGCTGCTGCTCTTTAACCACATACATCATTTTTGGCCCTGGCTTTGGTTTGATAACTGTCTTCTCTTCTTCAGTTATCTTCACTTGAGTCACAACCTTCTCTTTCAACTTCTGTGGCAAAGTCTCATTCTTCTTTTCTCTTGCAGAGCTTGTTTCTCTTTCAACTTCTGCAAGTTCTCCTCACTCTTTTTGAGTTATTGCTGAAGTCTCAGCAACTCTTTCTCCATTTCTTCAATTTTTGAAGCCCTTGAGCCAAGCTCTACTGTAAGGTCTTCACATATTTTGATCTGTTCTTCAAATCTTCTCTTCAAGTCAATATGTTCAGCCCTTATTTCATCCTTTTGACTTTTAGCTTCCTCAAACTTTGCTTCAACTTGTTTTATATGGGCCTCCAACCTTCTTATGGTTCTGCCCCTTTTGATTATCTCCTTTAAAGCCGCTTCCAGCTCAGCTTCAAGATCTGGCTCTTCTTCATCAACCTCCTCTTCCTCTTTAGAGGTTGAGCTACCACCTTGTGTTGATGCCATAAAGACATGCTCATCTGATGAGTCTTTATCTTCCTCCTCATCAGCTTCTTTTGTCTGACTCACATAACTCTTGAATGAGCCTCTCTTCTTCTTCTGTGGGTTGGCAATCTTCTTGCTAGACTTCTTTGATTTGAATGATGATCTTCTCCATTTTGAATTCGGCTCATCATCACTATCCTCATCTTCATCATCAAGTTTCACTTTGCACTGAGAAGCAAAGTCTCCAATCTGCCCACAACGATAACATCTCAAGGACAACTGTCCTTTTCCCTTCTTAGACCCCTTTTTGAATTTCCTTATAAAGTAAGCCAACACTTCACCTTCACTTTCGTCCTCATCATCATCATCATTATCATCCTCACTGGATGATTCTTCCTCTTCTTTTATCTTCAAGCGCTTCATAGTTTTGAAAGCTGCCTCCTTTGATACCTTCGTTGTTGCAGAGCTTTCAGTTGACTTTATCCTCATCTCATATGCAATGAGATTGCACTGGAGATCATGCAGAGACATAGAATCGAGATCTCTACTCTCCTTTATGGCTGCTACCTTTGAGGCAAACCTCTTAGGCAGAATTCTCGAATTTTCTTCACAATCGATGAGTCCTTCTTGTTCCTCCCATGACTTTTATGGTCGTTTACAGCGTTAATAACCTTGGTGAAGAACTCTTGAACTGTCTCATTCTTCTGCATTCTGAGAGATTCATATCTCTCCTTGAAACCTTGAAGCTTAGCCTCCTTCATTCTGCCATCACCTTCATAGACGTTTTGCAATTTGTCTCATATCTCCTTGGCAGATTTGTAGTCCATAACTTTAGCATACTCAACATCTGTCAATGCTGAAATGATGACATTTAAGGCCTTCCCATTTATCTCAAACTGCCTTAACTCTTCTAGGGTTGGGTCTTTACCTTCTTCTAGAGCCACAAAACCCGCTTGTACGTATTTCACCACGTTTATGCCCATGGTTGCAAATACCACTTGCATTCTTGCTCTCCACATATGGTAGTTGGTTCCGTTGAAGATTGGAACCTTCTTGCTGTAAGTGGTGCTAGTGCTGGTACCGGCTTCCATTTCTCAGTATGCTGAACAAGTCAAACTTCTAGATCCCTTTAAAATAGTACACCAAGCTATTAAGCTTCAAACTAGTGAACAAGTGCTCTGATACCAATTGAAGTTCCCGACTTCTCCCTAGGATCTACTAGTTTGTGATACTGAGAGGGGGGTGAATCAGTATCACCACAATTTGCAATTCGCAGGTAAGTGAACAACTTCAATCTCTTCTTAAAAGCGAACTCTTTCTCAAACTCGACTAAGGTAGATGTATTGCTACCTACTAATCACAATAGTCCCCAAAGTCACCTTTTAGACACCTTGCCTAATAGACAATTTGGATGTTCTTGTTTAGGTCTTCTTTTAGGTTATGGGTTGGCTGATACTTTAGCTGCATTCACAACTCAATTCAAAACACAGAACGTAAAGTAAATTAAGGACACACGACAATTACGTGATTCTGTCAATGTGACGTACATCCACAGTGGTAGGGACTCTCCCTTACCGAAACTATCCACTATACTTAAGAATTCCAGTTACAATGGATGTCTTAATCCTCTGCTCCTTTCACTATTGCAATTACTAAGCAAGTACAATACAAAGAGTGTCACTTACTGTGTCTACCCTTCTTCTAGCTTGTCTTGCCTTTGTTGAATTGAATGGCTGCTTCACTACTGCTTAGAAGTTCACCGTAACGCTCTCTAACCTCTCTTGAAGAAATCTGGAAATACGTTAAGTTCTTTCTGATGCTTCACCGAATTCCTTCTTTAGGTTGTTTCACACAGCTCCTGCTTTCACCATCTCACAGCCCATCTCCTTGTCTCACGATCTCACTGTCTCACGGCTCGCCTGTTCGTTTCTCTCTCTCTTACTATCTAACCAGATTTCTCTCTCTTACGGCCAAATTTCTCTCCCTTACAGTCCAGTCAGATTTTTCTCTCACCGTCCAACCGGATTTCCTCTGTTCTGCCATGTACCCCTCTTGGTTAGCCGAATCGGGTTTTTCCATTCATCTCCTTTTCACTCGGCTGTTCTTCGTTCTGTTTTTCTTTTAGCTATTCGGGTTTTTGTCCTTCCAACGGCTCTGTTTTCTCTCTCTTCTAACGTCTAGCCACTGGATCTCTCTCACCCATTCCCAATCTGGTCTTTCTGTTCTGTCTTTCTTTTTGGTCGTTCCTTTTTCTCTCCTTCCTCGGTGGTCTGTTTTTGGCCTTGTCGTGTTTTTCCTCTCCTTCGTCATCACTCTGATTTGGCCGTATATTTCTTTGTCGTCCATTCTCCTCTTTGGCTGTGTCGGATTTTCTCTCCTATCTCCGATGAAGACTGTTCTTCGTTCAGCCCCGCAGTCGACCATCTCCTCTCTCGATGGTTACACTGTTCACAAAGACTGCTTCTTTTCTATTTTGCCGTCCCCTGTTCTACCATTCGCTTGCTGTCGATGTGCTTTGGCCATATGTTGTGTTTTTCTATTTTCTCTATTTGGCTGTCCACACACTTTTGTGTTTTGCCATGTATTCAATTATGTTGGCCTTTCCCTAATTTTGTCTTCCAAGGTCTTTATATACTCTCTTCCATGAAACCCTAATAGGGCTTACAAGGCGGATTTACGTTCTTGCCCCTCCAGGGCTTACGCGACGGATTTACGTTCTTGTCCTTCCATGTGGTGGCTTTACTTTCTTGCTCTTCCATGTGGCTTTACTTTCTTGCACACTTAAACCTAGTTGACAATAATTACAACCCATACAAGGCTGTGGGAACAACATACCCACATGCAAAAAGGGAGATATGTGTTTTAGGGGGAACTGTGAATTTCAAAAGTGGAGGTTTTTCTTTTAGTTAACACTACTGCTTGTGCTTAATTGTAAATTTATAGTTTTAATGTGTTGCTAACAAATCCAAAGGAAGAGATTGATGAATCCATCTTTGATGGCTAATGTTGGATTTATTGTCAACAGTATCTCATATATTTGTCCTTTTTGATTTGATGTTATAAGTGCCTTTGAGATATGTTTATTGCATTTACAAAGTGTTGGTAGTTGAGTTATTCAAGGGTTAAGAAAGATGATGTTAGTGGAATATGACAAGAATAAGGAGAGAAAGTAGGGTCAAAATTAGGATGCTACCAACCCTACGTTATGCTACCAAAAACAACAAGTTGATTTAGATTGTTGGTATTGTTTTGTCTATAAATAAAGCACTAGTTGTTGCCTTAGGCATTACATTTAGCAGTGGCACTGCAAGTCACTTGCTGGATATAAGTCAATGCTGATTGTATTAAAGGAGTTAATGCTGACTGTTAACCCTAAATTCAAGGAATCATCGCTGACCATTGATGATAGGGCAAACCTAAACTCAAGGCATATAAACACCTATGTAGTTGCCAAGAGAGTTGTGAGCGTAAATAGAAAAGACAACAACAGGCAGTGGCAAAAAAAAAAAAAGAGAGGCAACAAGAGAAAGAAACAATAAAGTTGTGTAGAAAAAGAGGGGAACGATAAAGAGCCTCTAGCAGTGGAAAAGAAAAAGCCTCCAGCAGCAAAAAAGAAAAAGCCTCCACCTACAAGAACAAAAAGAAAGAGAAGAGAACTAGCAGAGATTTGAGAACTTATAGAGGAGAGAACCTACAAAGGAGAGGACTCACAGAGGAGATAACCTATAAAAGTGAGAACCTGTAAAGGAGAGAACCTGCAGAGGAGAGGACTTACAGCGAAGAGAACTTATAGAAGGGAGAACTTGTAGAAGAGAGAACCTTTGAGGGAGAGAACCGATAGAGAGTTAAGAACTTGTAGAGGAGAGAAACCCAATAGAAGCAGAAGAGAAACCTAGCAGAGGCAAGAGAGAAACCCTATAGATGTAAGTCACTTGTTGGGTATGAGTTAATACTGAGCATTAATCCTAAATTCAAGGATTCAATGCTGACCTTTAATCTTAAATTCAAGGAATTAATGTGGTAAGGACCTTCTTAGGTCTCACACTTAGAGGGGAAGGAGCTGAATCAGTGTGAGATGTTTACTTTTTATAAATATTTCCAAATTAAACCTCTGTGACCTGTTAAAGTCTATGATCCTTTTTTATCTTGCTTTTTTATGTGAGAACAGTCATATGAATATCAAGCAAGTATAAGAACCCAAAAACACACAGAATTTCTACGTGGTTTACTCACAATGTGTGAGCTACATCTATAATGTGAAAGGAGAGAAACCCGATAGAAGCAAGAGAGAAAGTCGGCAATGGCAGGAGAGAAACCCTATAGAGGCAGGAGAAAAACCCGGTAAAGGCAAGAGAGAAACTCGACAAAGGAAAGAGAGAAGCTCGATAGAGGCAAATAGAAACCTAGTAAAGGCTGAAAGTTTAGAACTGGTAGAAAGTGTGAGAGATTGAGAGTTCAAAACTAGTAGAAAGTGTGAGCGGCACTGAGAGTTCAGAACCGGCAGAAAGTGTGAGCGGCTAAGAGTTCAGAACTGGTAAAGGCAAAGTGAATTGCAAATGAGAGAATGACATAGAAGATAACTATAGACAGCAGATGAGAGAACCGCAGAGGATAGACTTACAGAAGAGAAAATAGCAAAAAAAAAAAGGAGAAGATCTGTTTTTTGCCACAATAGCCTGTGCACACGGAGAGATCTTTGTTAGAGAAGTTTTTGTCATGACCTTTTTATGTACTTATGGAAAAAGGGTGGGAAATTGTCGGGGTGATTGGGAGATCATTGTAAATGGTTAAGGAGTGATTCTTCCACTACATCAACTGTATCCCTTGATTGTAAGAGTAGATCGTGTGATCTATGAGAGATCTTACAACACTGTGGATGTAGCTTAAACATTGTAAGTGAACCACGTAGAAATTCTATATGTTTTCAAGTTTTTCTACTTACTTGATATTCATACGACCGTTCTCACATAAAGAAGCAAGATAAAAAAGGGATTATAGACTTTAATAGGTCACAGAGGTTTAATCTGAAAATATTTATAAAAAGTAAACATCTCATTCTGATTCACCTCCTCCCCCTTTCAGTGTGAAACCCAAGAAGGTCCTTATCACATTAATTCCTTGAATTTAAGATTAACAGTTAGCATTGACTCATTGAATTTAGGGTTAACGATCAGCATTAACTCATACCCAACAAGTGACTTGCAGTGCCACTACCAAACGCAATGCCAGAGGTAACAACTAGTGCTTTCTTTATAGTCAAAATACCACTAGCAATTTAAATCAACTCATCATTTTTGGAAGTGCAAGGTGGAACTAACAACATCTTGATTTCAGCCCTGCTTTCTCTCTTCATTCTTATCATATTCCACCAACGCTATCTTCCTTAGCCCTTAAATAACTCAGCTACTAACACTTTGTAAATTTAGCAAACACATGTCAAAGGCACTCATAACATCAAATCAACAAGGACATAAATATGAGATGTTGTTGACAACAAATCCAACAATAGCCATCAAAGATGGGCTCAACAATCTCCCCCTTTGGAAGGATCTCTCCTTAACCACTATAGAAAGATCACTCCTTAATCACTTACAATGATCTCCTAATCACCCCAAGGGTTTCCCACTCTTTTTGAAATAAGTTCATAAAAAGATTGTAATAAAAACTCCCCTGAAAAAGATCTCTTTATGTGTACAAGGAATTGTTGCAGAAAACTGATCTTCTCCTTCCTCATTGCCGATTTCACAGCTTTCTCTTTGTCATGCTCCCTACTCTCTCTTTATTGTGTTTTACAGCTTTCTCTTTGCCTCTACCAGTCTCAACTCCTTTTTAGTTTTGAACTTTTAGACATTCACACTTTCTTCTAGTTCTAAACTCTTAAATGCTCATACTTTTTGCTACTTTTGAACTCTGAGCCTCTGTTGGTCTCAACTCTCTACCTTTGCTGGGTTTCTCTCTGCCTTTGCTAGGTTTCTCTTTGCCTCTACGAGTTTCTCTTGCCTCTATAGGATTTTTCTTTACCTCTGCAAGGTTTCTCTCCTGCCTCTATCTGGTTTCTCTCTTACCTTTGCAAGGATTCTCTCTTGCCTCTACCGAGTTTCTCTCCTACCTCTTTTAGGTTTCTCTCCTGCCTTTGTTGGGTTTCTCTCCTCTATATGTTCTCTCCTCTTTCTACCAATTCTCTCCTTTATAAGTTCTCTCCTCTTTCTTTCTATTTCTATATCTTGAGACCATTTCTTTGTTATTATTGGAGGCTTATTCTTTTTTGTTGCTAAAGGCTCTCTATTGTTCCCCTCTTTTCTACTCAGCTCTCTCTTTGTGTTTTTATTTCTACCTCTTTCTGTTCTGCCACTCTCTATTTATATTCTGCCTCGTTCACTTTTTGCCTCTTTTGTTTTTTTGTTTCTGCCGCTCACCTTGTCTTTCTCAACTCTCTTGGCAGTTGCATTGGTGTTTATATGCCTTGAGTTTAGGGTTGCCCTATCATTAATGATCAGCATTGATTCTTTGAATTTAGAGTCAATGGTCAATATTGACTCCTTAAATTTAAGGTCAATGGTCAGCATTGACTCATACCCAACAAAGGACTTATAGTGCCATTACTAAATGCAATGCCAAAGGTAGCAACTAGTGTTTTCTTTACAACCAAAACACCACCAGCAATCTGAATCAACTCATCATTTTTGGTAGCACAAGGTAGGGTTGGAATCATCCTAATTTCAGCCATACTTTCTCTCTTCATTCTCATCACATTCCACCAAAGTCGTCTTCCTTAATCCTTGAATACCTTAGTTGCTAACATTTTGTGAATGCAAACATGTCTCAAAGGCACTCATAACATCAAATCAACAAGGACACATATATAAGATGCTGTTGACAACAAATCCAACATTAGCCATCAAAGATGGGCTCAGACGCCACCAATGATAACAGTTACTACTACATTTGTTAAACAATTATGGGAAGAAATAGGAGTTGGAATGATGAATTGCAAGAAAGCTCTGTAAGGATCTCGAGAAGGCACAGGAGTTTCTAAAAAAAAAAAAGGTCTTTCGACTACCAACAAGAAATCTAACTGACTTGTAGCTAAAGGAGGGATTGGTTCCTATATACATGACTCTCGCATTGGGGTGCCGATGGAGGTCAATTATGAGCCTGATTTTGTTGGCAGGAGTGAAAAGTTCAAGGAACTTGTTAATGATCTGCAAATGTAGGTTGTGGCCAACCCATATATGCAATTTGTATCTGTCAAGGGTATTCCAGAAGTATTATGAACAAAGAAAAGGAGCTTGAGATGTAAAGAGATCTTTTGTGAAAACCAAAGAACATAAGAGAGAAGGACAATCCCAAATTCAAGGAATTAAGGTTGACCGGTGATGGTAAAGCAATCCTAAACTCAAGGCATATAAATACCCATACAGTTAATAGAAAAGAAAAAAAGAATAATAAAGTGGTGAGAACAGCAGAGAGGAGAAACACAGTAGAGAGAAAGCAGAGAAAAATAGCAAAGTGACAGTAGAGAAAAATGGCAGAAAGAGAATAGAGAATAGTAGAAAGAAAGGACAAGACTAATTTTCTATCACAGTAGCCTGTGCACTTAGAGAAATCTTTCTTAGGGGAGTTTTTTGTCATAATCTTTGTATGTACTTCTTTGAAAAAAGGTAGGAAATCCTTGAGGTGATTGGGAGATCATTATAAGTGGTTAAGGAATAATCCTTCCATAGTGGTTAAGGAGAGATCCTTCTACTAAATCATCTGTATCCGTTGTTTGCCAGAGTGGATCATGTGATCTAGAAGAGATCTTATCACACCATGGATGTAGCTCACATATTGTGAGTGAACTATGTAAAACTTTTGTATGGTTTCAGGTGCTTGTGCTTGCTTGATATTCATATGACCATTTTCACATAAAGAAGCAAGATAAAAATAGATTATAGACTTTAATAAATCACAGAAACTTAATCTAGATAGATTTGTAAAAAGTAAACACCTCACACTAATTTACCTCCTCCCCCTTTCATTGTGAGACCCAAGAGGGTCTCTATCAGGGAGAAACCCTATTAGCAATTGAGTGTTTGTTATAGACTCAAAAGTGTATTTTGTGTTCATTTTGGGTGAATGAAGCCTTGTAATGGAAAGTAAATACTTATTAGTAAGAAGTAAAACAACAATCTTATCTTTGAAGCCTTAAGCCTTTCAAAACATGTTTAAAAAGCTAATTTGATGATCTTTTAATGTTAATAATTCCTTGAAGTGAAAGTAAAAGGCTTGTTAGCAAGAAATGAAGGGCATTCTCACCTTTTAGTCATTAAACCACATAATGATTTAAGAAAACCTAATGAAGAACTCCTAAGTTTGATAAGCATCAATGGATCTAAATGACCAAAAGTGTATTGACATGCTTAAGCAATGAAAATATGTTTGATGTATTCACACAACAATGGGAATCATGTCAACACATGTAGTGATCCATTACATATATAGGGAGGTCCAATAAAAAGAACTAAAGTGAAAAGGTTGTGAAATGCTTTAAATGGACTTATTAAAGTTATTTGGCTAAAATAAATTAATAACAAAAGGATTAAGGCTTAGAGGAACATCAAGATGTAATAAACCTTATACAAGTTCAAAGATAGCCAAATTATTTGAGAAGTTTAGGCTGAATTCTAGACTTGATTGCATTTCTTATCTATTTGAGGGGCTATATATGTTATTTAGTTATTTTGTTATTTTATAATTGTAATGGATTGAACAATATCTTAATTTAAATTTAATGTATCCAATCCTTTACTTAGTGGTTTGTTAAATGAGTTTGCTATTAACTATTCTATTTTAAACTTACTATTTTATAGGTATGTAACCTCATTTATGGGTGTTAGTTAATTAATTTTTAATAAAATTTAAGAAACTTTTTCTTTAGTTCTTTTAAGAACTTTAAAACTTATTAAGATTATTTTTGTGACTTTTTAATTCTATTTTATACCTTTAGTTCATGTATTCTTATTAAATATTGAGTGAAGGTTTTTTTTTTTGACTTTTATTCAACTTGATTTGGCTTTCTTGCAATTTAAATTTCTTGTTTTCTTATGGGTCTAATTGTACTTTTTGGTTCATATAATCTTGGTATCATAGCTTTGGGGTTCAAAATCAAATTTACTTATTAAAAATTGACTTTTGTTTTTCTTCTTGGCCACATTCTATGCCCATTTTATTCCTTGAATCTACAAATCCTAATTTTATACTTTTTTTGTATTTTATTCTTAAAAAAGGAACAAAAAAAAGAAAAAGATGAAAAAAAGGAGAAAGAATTATATTTGATTTGGCTAAAATAAGAAAGGAATGATTATAGTTGATTGCTTCCTATTTGATTAAGTCAATAGGAGATAAAGGCTTTATTTCCTTCCTAATTGGGCATCTTACACCATTAAGAAATCCTAAGTTAAAGAAATAGACTTTAGTTTTTTTCAATTTGTACAAGGAATATCTAATTAATCTTTCTTTATCCCTTGCAATTTAATCTTGCTACATTCTTCTAATCTATAACCTTTATTCATTATGGTTCCTTAAATTTCTTAGTTATAATTTGTTGGAATTAGTTACTTGCAAGGTGACTTTGATTAAGGTTGTTTAATTCAATAAAGAATTGAAAGAGAAAAGTTAAGTGATGGAAAAAGGCAAGTGATATAAGTAATATTATAGAAAAAGTCAAATCAATATAATGTGCAAACATAAGTGTAAGTGTCATATTGTGGAAGAGTGAGACACATGAGAGACTGTAGTGAGTTTCTTTTCTAACAAATCTTTTTAGTAGTAATCATGTCAATCAACAAAGATAAGGAGTACCCAAAAAGGGAAAGGTGAAGAATCATTCATGCACAAAGCAATACAACAACAATTTAAGTGGAAATTGCAAACAAATTGGAAAAGATGTTGCCATAGGCGAATTTATGCAAAAGACAACAACAAAGGACTCCTAATTTGTACAAGAATGATGTTAATGAAGATTATGATGACAATTATGGTGATGAGCTTGATATTAAAGACTAAGTCTTAAATTTCAACATAAGCAAAAGTATGAGAGGGAATGGAAGGCAAGCATGATTTATGCAATGTAAACATGAAGATTCCTCAATTCCAAGGTAAGAATGATATTGATATATCTAAAATGGAAAAAGAAGGTTGAGTTACTATTTGATGGGCATGATTCTTCTAATGAAAATGATAAGATCCATGGAAAAGTTAATGCATAGAGGGGATTTTAAGGATCCATTGAGCATTTAAGTAGACTAATGATACATTTAAGAGCTAAAGGATAAAAGAGGCACTTATTAGGCTAATTTAATAAATTTGGGTTAAAGAAGCTAATTTAAGCTCAAAAGGCAGCAAAGTACATCTTGACGTAAACCTAGACTTTATTAATTGTGTAACTATGAAAATGGGTCTGTGTTAAGTGATTGTAAGGGTTTCTACAACAACTTTTAAAAAAATAGGAGTATATTAGTTATCGACTTATTTAGGAAGTTTGTTTTTATTTTTAAAGTTAGAGTTGTTAATTTAACTTAGAAATATACTTGATTTAATTGTTAAAGAAGACAAAACTTTGGTAAAATAAAAGGTGAAAATTTTCTCTTTTAGTTCTTAAAAGGACTAAAGGACTTATCAAGATCTAACTCTTCTTGTGGCATTCAACCTAACTTATCACTCCAAAATCCATTCTTTTTTGGAGCATGGAATTCATATCCTTCTTTATATCTTATGTTCATGTTTTTTTGAACATTGGATCAAGGTTTTTTTATGATTGAAATTTGATTTATCTTTCTTGAGTTCTTGTTTAATTTCTTATGTATGCTAGGTCCTTAAGTTACATCTTTTAAGCTTCACATCAGTTGACATTAATGCTTGGCTCTAAATCAAGTTTGCTAATTTAAATTTGAGTTTTCTTTTTCTTTTGTTCTTCTTATCTGCATTCTATATTTTTTATGAGCCATACACCTTGGTTTATCTTTTCTTATCTTTAAATTCATGCCACAAAAACAAAATAAGAATGAATCAATGAATAAAAAATGGAGAGAAAGAAAAAAAAATCAATTTTAGGTGATCAAGGTAATGCTTAAATGGTTTAAATAAATTGACCATAATAACAGCACAATTTCTAGCTTAAGTCTAATTCTGCCATTTATTTTCTTATTTTGTTGTCTAAGTTTATCATTTGAGTTTAACTTTTAAACTTCTTTCCTTCGAGTCTAGTTCATTAAAATTGTTTACCTTAGTGCCCCTTTTTAATTTTCTAACTTCTTATTTTCCATTAGTTCAATTCTGCCCTATTTACTTTATTTTATGAATTTTGTTTTTCATTAGTTCAATTCTTTAAGAGAAGGAATTGTGAGAGGCCTATTGATACATGGGAAGAGATAAAGGCTATCATGAGGAGGAGTTCATTCTTAATCACTATTATAAGGATTTGTATCAAAGGCTACAAGGGCTCACTTAAGACACCAACAGAGTGGAAGACTACCATAAAGTGATGAAGATTGTCATGATTTAAGCTAATGTGGAGGAGGATATAGAAGCAACCATGACTTAATTCTTGTAAAGGCTAAATAAAGATATCACCAATGTGGTTGAATTACAACATTAGATGGAAGAGAAGCATTAGGTTGAATTATAAAAGTATAAAAGTGAGTTCTAGTAAAGAGAAAAGTAATTCTAATTCCTAACTTAGTAAAAATAGAGATTGTTGTTCCCATAGACTTGCATCAGTTGTAATTGTTGTCAACTAGATTTAAGTGTGCAAGCAAAAGTGGCTCATATCTCAGGAATTACAGGATAAGACTAGCACGTTAAATAACCTTGTAATGTGATCTCCTTGGAGTGAACTTGTAGAGGGAATTTAGCATTGCTTAAGTCTTAGTGTGACATAGCATTGCTTGAGAAAAATAAATTAAGAAAGAGGTTAATGCAGAATTTTGAATGGAATAGTAATATGAAGTCACATGGAGGGGCAAGAAAGGAAATCCATCGTAGCTCAAGTAAGCCCTACTAGGGTTTTCATAGAAGACAGTATATAAACCAAGACTTATCTCTTTTTAGGGCAGCACGCACACACCAGAAAAAGGGGACACGGATACAGACCAGAAAAGGGAGAAACAAGACACTAGTGAGACCAGAAAACGTTGGAGATACAGACTAGAGCACACCGAAAGATCAGAATCCGTGAGACCAGAAAAGGGTAACTACTATAAGATAGAGAAACACGTTAGAGCAGACCAGAAAGAGAGGACGTGATCTCGGAGAAGGTGAGACATTAGAGTAGACCAAACTTGGAAATCGTGAGACGTGAGAGTAGATTAGGACTAAGGAAGATGTGAGACTAGCAAAGCGTGCAACAGGTAAGACTAGACTAGAACATGAGACCAGGTGAGACCAGACCAGACCTGAAACGGGTGAGACCAGACCAAACCTGGAACGGTTAAGACCAAACCAGACCTGAAATGGGTGAGAAACAGACCAGAAATGTGGGAGATGAGAAAAGGGTGAAACACCTTGAGATCAGGTGAGGCATGAGACCAGGTGAGACGTGAGGCCAGGTGAGGTGTGAGACCAAAAAAGGGTGAAACGTCTGACATTAGAACACACTGTGAGACCGAAAATTGGTGAGACCAGAAAAGGGTGAAACGGTGAGACGAGGAGACGGATGAGACCATGAGACGGTGAGACTAGGAGTTGTGTGAGACAACCTAAAGAAGAAATTCGGTGAAGCATTTAAGAGAACTCAACAAATTTTTCAGATTTCTTTAAGAGAGGTTAGAGAGTGTTTTGGTGATCTTCCAAGCAATAGTGAAGCAGCCTATTCAAATCATACAAAGGCATAGTAAGTGACACTCTTTGTATTGTGATTACTTTGTATTTGCAATAGTGAAAGGAGTAGAAGATTAAGACATCCATTATAATCATAGGGAATACCACATTGGTGTTCTCAAGTATAGTGGATTGTCTCGGTAGAGGAAGAAACTCTACCACCGTGGAGTATGTCACATTGACGGAACCACATATATCTCTCATGTCTTTGCTTTGAAATTACATTCTGTGTTTTGAATTAAGTTGTGAACACAGCTAAAGAATCATCAAACTCATAACCTAAAAGAAGACCTAGTCAAGAACAACTGATTCGTCTAATAGGCAAGGTGTTTGAAAGGTAACTTTGGGGACTATTATGATCAGTAGGTAACAATAGATCTACCTTAGTTGAATCTGGGAAAGAGTTCATTTTTGGCTTAAATTATTAGAGTTTTTTTGTAAGGGGTGTGATACTGATTCACCCCTCCTCTCAATATTACAGACTAGTAGATCCTAGGGTGAAGTTAAGAACTTCAATTGGTATCAGAGCACAGGTTCACCAATTTGAAGCTCAACAGCTTGGTGTACTAGTTTGAAGGGTTTTAGAAGTTTTAACTTGTTCAGCATATTAAGAAATGGATGCTAGTACTAGCACCAGCACTACTTACAGCAAAAAGGTTCAAATCTTTAATGGAACTAACTACCATATGTGGAGAGCAAGAATGCAGGTGGTATTTGCAACCATGGGCATGAACGTGGTGAAATCTGTATAGGAGGGTTTTGAGCCTCCAAAAGAAGGTAAAGATCCACCCCCAGAGGAATTAAGGCAGTTTGAGATCAATGGGAAGGCCTCAAATGTCATCATTTCAGCATTGACAAATGTTGAATATGCTAAAGTTATGGACTGCAAATCTACTAAGGAGATATGGGACAAATTGCAGAAGGTCTATAAAGGTGATGGCAGAATGAAGGAGGCCAAGCTTCAAGTTTTCAAGGAGAGGTATGAATCCCTCAAAATGCAGAAGAATGAGACAGTCCAAGAGTTCTTAACCAGGGTTATTGATGCTGTAAACGACCTTAGAAGTCATGGGAAGAACAAAAAGGACTCATCTATTGTGAAGAAAATTCTGAGAATTCTGCCTGAGAGGTTTGCCTCAAAGGTGGCAGCCATAGAGGAGAGTAGAGATCTCAATTTTATGTCACTGCATGATCTCTAGTGCAATCTCATTGCATATGAGATGAGAATAAAGTCAACTGAAAGCTCCTCAACATCAAAGCTTTCAAAACTATGAGACACTTAAAGATAAGAGAAGAGGAAGAATCATCCAGTAAGGATGATGATGATGATGAGGAAGAAAGTGAAGGTGAAGTGTTGGCTTACTTCACAAGGAAATTCAAAAAGGGGTCTAAAAAGGGAAAAGGACAGTTGTCTTTAAGATGTTATCGTTGTGGGCAGACTGGACACTTTGTTTCTCAGTGCAAAGTGAAACTTGATGATGAAGATGAGGATGGTGATGATAAGCAGAATTCAAAATGGAGAAGACCATCATTCAAGTTAAGGAAGTCCAGCAAGAAGACTGCTAACCCACAGAAGAAGAAGAGAGGCTCATTTAAGATTTATGTGAGCTAGACAAAAGAAGTCGATGAGGAGGATGATGTAGACTCATCAGATGAGCATGCCTTTATGGCATCAGCTCGATATGGTGGTTCAACCTCTGATGAGGAAGAGGAGATTGATAAAGAAGAACCAGATCTTGAAGCTAAGTTAGAAGCAACTTCAAAGGAGATAATCAAAAGGGGTAGAACCATAAGAAGGTTGGAGGCCTATATAAAACAGGTTGAAGCAAAGATTGAGGAAGCACAAAGTCAAAAGGATGAAATATGGGTTGAACATATTGACTTGAAGAGAAGATTTGAATTACAGATCAAAATATGTGAAGACCTTACAATGGAACTTAGCTCAAGGACTTTAACAATTGAAGAAATGGACATAAAGTTGCTGAGACTTCAGCAACAACTCAAAAAGAGTGAAAAGAGCTTGCAGAAGCTTGAAGTGGTAGGAAAAACAAGCTCTGCAAGAGAAAAGAAGAATGAATATTATGTTTGGTGCAAAAAAAAAAGTTAATTTGATGATATTTTGTGTAAATGACTTTATCTAACAAAAGTTAAAGTTTTAATGGCAAGAAAGGAAGTGATGGTGTCATATTTCTAGTAATGAACCATTCAAATTATGAATGAAAAGCAAATCAAGATTAATGACCACTATGTATAATGGATAATAATTGATTTAGACTATTAATGGTGTAGTGACATGTTTGCATACACAACAAATATTAGATTCATAGTGACAAGTGTATTAATAAATATTTGTAGTCTAAATCCATTAAATTCCATCAAAGGTAAAAGTTGTTGGTTTTAATTAGCTTTTCATACATGATTTGAATGATTCAATAGTTGAAAGATGAGATCCTTACTTCATTTCTTACTAACAAGACTTCTTTTTTCATTAACAAGAGTTATCCACATAAAATGATTATGAAATTGAATTTTTTGTCAATATAAAACATTGAATTCATCATGACAAGCATGTCTTTACACCTTTGCTATACTAAATCCATCTGATTGCATCAAACAAAGGAGCTATTGATCTTTATTAGTTTTTTTTATAAGGATTGAATGGTTTAATTGCTAATGGATAAGATTATCTTGCTAGTAAGGGTTTTGATGATTACAAAGACTCTTTCATATAAATGATTAGGAAATTAACTTTTGTATCTACATCAATCATTAGATTCATCAAGATAAGCATGTGAATACACCTTTGGTATTATAAATCAATTTAAATCCATCAAACTTAAGAGTTGTTGATCTTTATTAGCCTTTCTTACATGGTGTAAATGCTTTATTGGTTGAAAGATGTGACCATCACTTCATTTCTTGCTCATACTATTTCCAATGCATTATATACTTAGAAATGGGTCATGAGATTAAGTTTTGAGTCTACATCAAACATGGAGCTAATTGCCACAAGCATGTCAACATACCTCTGGTACGTTAAATTGATTGAAGTTCATCAAACATAAGAGTTATTGGTCTTGATTAGTTTTTCTTACATGGTTATGTCTTAAAAGTTTCATCTAATTCCTTTGCTTGGATAGTAGCAATTTTTCATCATCACTTTGGCCACTTTTAATAGCACTTTAAATGGCATCTTAAGGAACAACTCTTCTATCCAATGAGTTGTATTTGCAATTTTGAAAGATCAAAAAGTGCATTCAAATGCTTCTTTAACTGCCTCAACATAAGGCATTTTTGGAGGTCTCAAGATAAAAAAAATCATAATCTACTTGAACATTGACTAATTGGTCACCTATAATGAAGATCGCCTTTTAATGTAAAGTGGAAAGAATGGTTCCTACTGTATAGATCCATGGGCAACCCAATAGGCAATTGTAAATAGTCTTAATATCCATGACCTAGAGAAGCACATTGAAAGTACATAATCTCACCTATATTAAGGGCTCCATGTTCCCTATGACCTTTTGTTTTGTACCATCAAATGCTTGAATAATCGTATAACTTGGTGCCACAATGACAATGTCAATTGGTAACTACTCTAATGTATCTTTAGGCATCACAATTAAGAATGATCCATTATCAACAAGGACATGGGATATGTTGCAGCCATGATGGATGACTAAAATGTGTAATGCCATAGTATGGTTATGCCCTTTAACTAGAATATCTTCATCTAAGAATAAGATACAATTACTTGTGATGATATTGTTAATAATGTGGTCAAAGTTGGCCAAGGAAATATTAGGTAAAGCATGTGCCTAGTTGAGAATATGCAATAAGGACTTTCAATAAGACTTAAAGTTCATCAAAAGAAAGAGGATTAAGATTTTAGCTCAGGTTCAACTAAGCTATTTGATTACACTATACTAGCTTTACTTGATGTTTTTAAGGAATAACCCATCATCTCTATTGGCAATATTTCCTTGGGCTCAAGGTTATGTTTGGTGGAAATTTTGAAGGGGGATCTCCTCAACATCATCTAAGATCACAACTACTTTCTATTTCCTTGGCTTAAGCTTTTAATGTATTCTAAAGTGTAACATCTTCCACTTTGAATGATGCCCCTTGCTTTTGTGAGATCAGATGTTACAAGTGTTGATTTTGGTGCCAATACTTGATTGGGAGAGTCTACTTGATAGCTATAGCCCCATCAGATTGCCTTACCATTTTAATAAGAGCAATAAAGTGTTAAGTATGAGGTGGGGCCCAAGCTACTAAGTGAAACATTTTTGGGGGTGTTAAGTTTCTTTGATGTTGTTAAGGTAGACACCTACTAGCTAGTTTTTTAACCTTTACCATGCAAACTTCAAGGGAGCTAGAATTTGGTCCTTGGTAATCATCATCCAAGCACTCCTTAATTTGATTCACTCCCTTATGATCAAAGAGGAGATTTGTACTAATGTTAGGTTTCCTCTTAACTTTTGAAAAGTCAATCCAATTTCCATCCCATAACTTTTGAACTTTATGTTTAATGATATAACACTAAATAGAATTTAATTCCATATATACTTGATAATTCTAATGCTAGGTAGCATATAAAAATTGATAATTATGGTCAAGTTTTGTCTAATTTTTATAAAGCACATGGTTTAAATTAAACAAATTAGCTTATGAATTTGTTATTTAGATTTGGTTATCTTTCTTATCTTAATGCTATTAATAAATTATATTTAGAGAGCTTATCCTAGGTAATTTAATTGAATATTCAATTAAAGAATTGATGATTTTCAATGCCATGATCAATATGTGAATCTAACAATGTAAATATCCTTATTGTCAAAGGTTTGTTCATCTATTAATTTTATTTGCAATTAGCTTTTTATTTTGATTTTTATTAGTTTAATTAAAAACGAATTCCTCCATGTTTGCTCTCTTATTTGTGTCAACTCAAAAGGACTAAGATCATTAGTTAATTGATTAATTAAAACTTAATTTTTATGGATTTGACTTCTGCTTATCCTAATTACAAACTTTTTAATTGTATAATTTAGAGTAATTTTGATATATGTGGCATAGATCAATGTCCCTTTTATTTTTTTTCTTTTTCTTTTTTTTCTTATTTTCTTTCATTTCCTTTTCATTTACCATTACCTTTCATTCTTTTTTTTCATCAATTTTTCTTCTTTTCGTTTTTCTTTGTTTGTTTTATTTTCCAATAGACCCCTTATCTCTCTTTCCCTTATTTTTTTGTCCAAAACAACTCTTTTTCTTTCTACATCTACCTCTTCCTTTAGTCATCTCTCTCCTTTTTGGCTTTAAGACTCCTCAGGCACAAGTCTTAAGCATGTTTTTTCTTTTATGGGATTTAAGTTTTGTTCTTAAAAGTTGTGATCTTTTTTGCAAGACTTTTTGTTTGCCTAATAATAGAGAGAGAGGGGCTGCTATCAGCCTTGGATTAGCACATGGAGAGCATGGTCAAGTAGATCAGTATTGGAGGAGTTGACCGTTACTAGTCTTATGTGGTGACAATGATTAGATGTGGTGTGTGTGAGAATGGGAGTTAGTAGTGGTGGTGCAAGTTCATCTAAAGAATTATGCTTCATCAGGGATCCAACTAGCATGTGACCATTAGGAACGGTAAGATTTTAGGCAACGATGGTGACCAATGGCAGCACGCACTCCATCTCTCTCTCTCTCTCTCGTTTTCCTTTATTTGCTTTTGTCCTTTATTTTTGTTTCTTTCGTTGGCAAAAGGAAAAGAAGAGCAGAAGAAAAAAAAAAAGATCATGCTAACATATGATTTTTTTCTATGTAAGAGGCGCTTGTTGATTTTTTTGTGGATAATGGTTGTAATGTTCAAGATAAGTATGTCTTTGGGCCAATTTTGATTGTTGGATATATGTTAGTTTGAGCTTTTTATGTGTTGCTCTTATCTTTTTATGGATCTATATTGTACTTTAGTTACTTGATTCTAGTTATTTTATGCCAAATAAATCATGGTTATTGGTGTTTAAAGGCCACCGATAACAATATTAGTGGGTGGAATAGTGCTTATGATTGAATATTTGACCATTAATGCTTTAATTTAATTTTATCCCTTGGCTTTATTAAGGTTTTATGCTCAATCTAGACCATTTATGTGAGTGATTAAGTCCTTAGATTTATTACTCAACATTCCTTTATTATTATAAGTTATTAGCTTGCTAAAAGAGCTTTCACCATATTGGCTCTTAGTAGCTTAAATGTGAGCCATATTAGTTTTTTTTTCTTTTTTTTTTTTGCTTTAAGTAAAAGTATTAAATGCAATATTTTTTTTTTTTTAAAAAAAAGGAAAGGGGCTCACAATCCTATTGTGGGTACCTTTGTTCCTACTATTAAGGGCCTACGGGAATTGCTTCTTCTTTTAGGTATTGTTGTTTGGGCATTTTTTTGCTAGTATTTGTACTCTTAGCACTTTCTCATATGTTAGGTCAAGTTGTTTTGTTGATTGTTGCTACCTTTTTTCCCTTTTTGCAATCTCTTTTATGGTTATCTTAAATGCTCTCTTGGTATTATGCTCTCGTGTTGTTGTTTGCACCTTAGTGTTCATGACCCTTTTATCTCTCTCCTTACATAAATATGCTTCTCTCTCTTATAATTGGTCTCTTTCTTTGGGTCTCTCTCTCTTTTTTTGGCTTGCAAGGTATGCACTTGGATTAAGCAATTAGGCCTTGAAGAGAGGGTTGACAAACTGATATTGCAACACTTACATACTTAGTCTAAGGTTTTCTAGAAAGGGAGGGCCTTTCTCGTGGTTTGATGATGTGACTCATACTTAAAATCAATTCTTTAGTTTTAGGTTTAGTCTAAGAATTGAGAAAATTGTCAGCTTTTCCCTTCTTAGGTGGAACACGCTTTGTATATTAAACTTTTAGTAGTACATTGGACATTGTAAATTAATTTACAGTAATTCAATTTTTTTCTTCTTTCCTACTTTTTTCTTCTTTTTCTTCTTTTTCTCATTCTCATTTTCTGTCTTTTTTTTTCTTTTTTCATTTTCTTTTTTGTGTTTAAATAAACAAATTATGATTCAAATACAAATACACTTCACCTACAAATTAACCTTGCATAGGTCATAAATTAAGAGTGAGTAAGAGTGATGTCCTTCTCAATGAGGGTGAACAATATAAGGGTATAACAATTGCCCTTTTTTGTAAATTGCATTGGTGAAAGGGAACAAGCAAAAACTTTCTCTAATCCCTATTTTGTTTACCTCTCAAATGTCTATGTAGTAAGAACTTTAATCTAAGCATGCTTGTTTGATAGTACACTTAAGATTGGGAATAAGTTCATAATGTATGCCTGGATGGTAGCTAATTGCTATTTGTATGTTCAAGGATAACCAAGTCAATGATGATTATATGAAAGCCTTATCAAGGTTTTATGATGTTGTAAGAAACCATAATATTTTTCATTGGGGATTTTTCTCATTAGCAAGTATCTTGTTGTTCTATGAATTTAAACTTTATAAAATTAGCTAATGCCCAATTTATAGCTCAATTGGGGTTAATCTATAAAGATTATGATTATCATGATATGTACAGATTTTGAGGCTAGCTTAGTCTAGTGTAAATGGAGTTTTTAGTCACTGTTATTGGTTGAAATTTCAAAAATATGTTTGCATGTCATTTGAGCTTGTTCAAGATGGTTACATCACCCTATCATTTGGCTTACAAACATAAAACCCATACTTAAACTTGCACAAAATTGCTTCTAACTATGATTTATAATTGAAATTTCAAAAATAAGTTGACATGTGATCTAAACTTGCCTAAGATGGTTGTATTGCCCAATTGCTTTAGTTATAAATGCAAAATGCATTCTTGAAAATGAGTAGAATTGCTTACAACTACCATTCACAATTGAAAGTTTAGAAGTAAGCTAACATATAGTATGAACTTGCTTAAGATGGATGAATTACCCTATTATTTGATTCACAAATGCAAAACACATTCTTAAGCTTATGCAAAATGGTTCCTAACTACCATTTACAATTAAAATTTCTAAAGCAAATTGACCTATCGTTTGAACTTGCTTAAGATGGCTACATCGCCCTATTAGTCAAGTTACAAACATTAGTGCCAACTATGATTTACAATTGAAATTTGAAAAATGTATTGAGATACTAAACTTGGTCAAGATAGTTGCATCACTTTATCACTTAGGTTGTAAATGCAAAACACATTCTTACTCTTATGCATAATTGCTCCTAGCTAGACATACATTGTGGGCTTATTCCTTAATCTTAAGTGTACCCTCAAATATGCACACTTGAAACAAGGATTTGCTATATAGACAATCAGGAAGGAGAACAAGATAAGAATCCAAGAAAGTCTTTGTTCATTCCTTTGTACCAAAGCAAAGCAATTGTTGTACTTTTATTTTATCCGTATTAAGGACATCTATTTCACTCACTTTTGTCATTAGATGCATGCAAGGCTAATTTCTAGGCAAAGTATGATTGCAATTGAATCACAATTTGTTTATGTGGATGTCAAAAAGAAGAAAAAAATGAAAAAAAAAAAAAACAAGAAGAAGAAAGCAAAAAAGAAGCAAAAAGGAAAAAATGATTGAATTGCTATAAATTAATTTATGATTCCTTGCCCAAGAAAGGAAAAACCAACAATTCACTTGGTCCTAAAGCATAACCTAATGCTAAAATGCAATTTTTAGCTTGTTGACACCCAAGAAAATACTTCTCGTAAACAAACCAAGAGAAATTACCATACTAATGAGGATTATTTTAGGTCTCACACTGAGAGGGGGGTGAATCAGTGTGAGATATTTTCTTTTTACAAATCGATTCAGATCTAACCTCTGCGACTTGTTAGAATTGATGATCCAAATTTTTATTTTTCTTCTTTATGTAAGCGTGACTATACAAATATAAATTAATGTGCAAGCACCTAAGCACACACAACAATTTTTAAATGGTTCACCCATAACGTGTGAGTTATGTCCATGATGTGATAGGATCCTTTCTAAATCACACAATCCACTCTTGCTATCAAGGAATACAATAATGTTCTGGAAGGATCACTCCTTCACTACTTGTGGAAGGACTACTCCTTAACCACTCACAACAATCTTCCAATCAAGGAGTTGATCTCCCGATCACTCCAAGGTTGTCCCACCCTATTTTTCAACAAATTTATCAAGAGTTTATGGTAAAACCTTTCCTAGAGAATGATCACTCAATGTGTACAGACTGCTAGAGCAGAATATGGATCTTCTCCTTCCTTCATTGCTGATGTTGTCTCACCCGTTGCCAGTGCTGCATGCACGCAATGCTAATGTTGTCTATACACATTGTTGTTGCTGTCCACACACGTTGCCACTGCTATTTGTATGCACTGCTCCTATTGTCTGTGTGTGGTACCGCCGTTGTCTGTATGGGCTACTAATGCTGTCCACGTATAATGCTAATGCAGTCCGCATGTGTTGTTCGCACGCACTCCGCACGTGCTACTCCCACTGTCCACTAGCACTGTTGCTACTGTCTGCACGCATTTTGCACACGCTGCTCCTGCTGTTTGAATGCACTGCAGCTGCTTATTGCACATGTTGTTCTGGCTATCCACGCATGTTGCTCCTGCTATTCGTGGGCGCTGTTGCTTCTATTTGCACACACTGCTGCTATCCACATGCATTGCAGCTGCTATCCACATGCACTGTTCTTGCTATCTAAGCGCACTGCTACTGTCTACTCACACTGTTGCTATTATCAGCCCGTGTTGCTGTTGTCTACTCACCCCGCTACTACTATCAACCCATGCTACTACTATCTATGTGCATTGTAGTTGTCTTCTTGCTCCATTGCTGCTATCCTCACACGCTGCATCTGTTTTCTCCCATCACTATTGCCATCCTCGTGCATTGCAGTTGCCTTCTCACACTATTGCTGCTCTCTCTACGCACTGCAGCTGTCTTTTCGTGCAGTTGTTGCTATTCACACGCACTACAACTGTTTTCTCATGTCTTTGCTGCTGTTTGTAGGTGCACCACTTGCTGCTGCACATTGGTTGTTGGTGTAGGACCTTTGTGTTATTGCCCTACCTCCTACTAGACTCATAGGCTACTACTACCTCCTTTTGGTTTGTCTTCCTTGGCTGCTTTGTTGGTTTGCTGGTGTGGCTACTACCTTGGTAAGGATTTGTTGGTGTCAGCTACTGCCTTGGTAAGGGTTTGTTAGTGCGGCTACTGTCTTGGTGGAATTTGCTGGTACAACATGCTGTCTTGGTGGTGTTTGCTAGTACGACTGCTATCTTGTTGAGGGTTTTGTTGGTGTGGTGGCTAGCTACCTTGCTCTCTTTCTTTTCCTTCTTGGCTGGCTGTACCTTATTGCTTCTCTGTGGTGGCTGCTGCACTCTCCTTGACCAGTTGCCTTGCCTTCTTTCTTCCTCTCCTTAGCTGACTGTCTTGTCCTTTTTCTTTTTCTCCTAAGCCAACTACTTTGCTTTCTTTCTTTTACTTCTTGGTCAATTGCTTTGCTCTCTTTCTTTTTCTCTTTGGTCGGCTACCTTGCCTTTGTCGTTCACTCAATTTTCTACAGCCCCTCTATTCTTTTTGCAAGACTTTGCTTTCTTTCTTTTACTCCTTGGTCAGCTACTTTGCTCTCTTTCTTTTTCTCCTTGGTTGGCTGTTTTGCTGCCTTTTTCTTTCTCTCCTTGGCCAATTGCCTTGCCTTTGTCATTCACTTAATTTTCTACAGCCCTCTATTCTTTTTGCAAGACACCTAGGGTTATTTATAGCCTTAGGATTAGGGCTACATGATCATCAATGATCATCGTTAATTCCCACATGTTGCCCTACAATTAATGGCTAGATTTAAGTCATAAAATTTAAGGTCAATGGTCAATGACCAACGGTCAATTATGACCCCTAAAATTTAGGGTCACGGTCAACATTGACTCCTCAATGCCAGGGTTGACTTGTCATCACCGTTTTCTTCCAATGACCTCACTACATCTCAATGACATTCATAATATCAAATCGATACATATAACCATGTGAGATGGTGTTGACAACAAATCCAATATTTGCCATCAAAGGTGGGCTCAACAATCTCCCCCTCTGGATTTTTTGGCAATATATTAAATCCAACAATGCACATATAACAAATTTTGACATTTACAACTCTGCTTGCACATTGTCATAGCTCCCCCTAAAACATATATCTCCCTTAACTAGGTTTAACTCCCCCTTTTTGCTTCTCTCCCTTTATTCATTAAGTTACTCCCCCTTTAAATCAGTATATACTCTTTTTGGATTTATGCAAAATATTTCCCCCTTTGACAATAAATCCAAAGAATAATAGTAGAGGAAAAAGGAGAGGGGTTAGAAAATACCTCAGCTTCTAAGAGTTGGTTGAACACATAGGGTCAGCCTCAGCTTTTGCAATATCTCTCTTGATAGAGGTTTAGTGAATATATCTGCCACTTGCTCTACAATAGGTACATACTCTAACTTGATTTCATTTTCTCCACCTTTTCTTTAATAAAGTGGTACTTGATTTTAATATGTTTAGTTCTGGAGTGTTGGATAGGATTCTTTGACAAATTGATGGCACTGTGGTTTTCATAGCCAATCAGCAATGGTAGCTATACATCCACTTTCATATCTTCAAGCTGTTGTTTCATCCATAGTAGTTAAGTACAAGCTTGAGTTGCAACCAAATATTCAACCTTTATAGTACTTAGAGTCACTGAATTTTGCTTCTTACTATGCCATGAAACATATTTACTGCCCAAATAAAATGCATCATTGGATGTTGACCTTCTGTCATCACAATTTCCAGTCTAATCTGCATCTGTATACCCATACAGATTAAGCTGTTTGCTCCTATCATGAAGCAACCTATAATATATTATGCCCTCTACATACCTTAGAATTCTTTTAGCCAACATAAGATGGGACTCCTTAGGGTTACTTTGAAATATAGCACAAAGGGTTACAGCAAAAACAATATCAGGCCTTGTTGCTATCAAATACAGTAAGCTTCTAATCAATTTCCTATATTCCTTTTGATCAATCATGTTGCCTTCTTTATCATTGCTTAACTTAGTTCCAACCATAATAGGAGTGCTTACTTCTTTAGAGTTCTCCATTCCAAACCTTTTTAACAGCTCATAAGCATACATTTCTTGGGAGAGAAAAATTCTAGCCTTGCTTTGCAACACCTGTAATCCTATGAAGAATTTCATTTCACCAAGCATAGACATCTCAAACTTCTTCTTCATCTACTCGGCAAAAGCAGTGCACTGGGCCTTCTTTCTTGTAACAAAGATTATGTCAGCAATATAGACCATAACAATTAACTGACCCTAGTTGTCTTTCTTTATATATAGGTTGCTATCCACATTTCCTTTTCTGAACTTCAATTCTTAAGGCATGTATCTAGCTTGGAATACCATGCTCTTAAAGCTTGCTTTAAGCCATATAAAGCCTTATTCAATCTGCACACACTTGAACCATCATGATCAAGTATAAAACCATTAGGTTGTTCAATAAATGCCTCCTCTTCAAGCTCTCCATTAAAAAATGTAGACTTCACATCTATTTGATAAACTTTGTAGTTCCTCTAAGCAACAATGGCCATAAATATTCTGATTGCTTCAATTCTGGCCACCGGAGCAAAGGTCTATTCAAAGTTAACACCTTCTACTTGTGAGTAGCCTTTACAGACAAGTCTTGCCTTGTTTCTTACCACTTTACCTTGTTCATTGAGCTTATTTCTAAATACCCACTTGGTTCCAATGATGTTTTTCCCTTTAGGACTATGTACTAAATGCCAAGTGTTGTTCTTTTCAATTTGGTCAAGCTCCTCATTCATAGCACACACCCATTCTTTATGCTTTAGTGCTTTTTCCAAAAACTTGGTTTCAACCTCAAAAATCAGTGAGGTTTGATCACCACCCCTTAGTCTTCTTCTAGTCTGCATAGAGTTCTCTTTCCTGCCAATAATGTTTTTGGCATCAACTTCAGCTCTGACTCTTCTATAAGTTTGGAAATGCCTTGATTCTTCTTCTTCATAACTTGTACCTTGAAAATCAACATCTTCCTTATGCTAAATGGCCTTGGATTCATCACTGTCAGACTCTCTTCAGTTGTCATACATGGCATCTTCAGCTTCTACATGTTGTGATTGCATTGTAGCACCATCTTCAATCACTTTAACATCAAAGCTGTCCACCATTTTCAGCAACCTTTTATTATAGCATCTGAAGCCTCTTGCATTTGGTATATAGCCTAAAAATATGCCTTCACTAGCCTTCTCATCAAATTTGCTAAGATGCTTACCTTTGACTTTAATGAGGCATAAGCTCCCAAACACTTTAAAGTGTTTTATAGTTGGCTTCTTTTCATACCATAGCTTATATAGGGTGTCTTCTTAGTATGTGGTCTTATTAGGTATTTGTTTTGAACTTGAGTTGTAATGGTGATAGCTTCTCTCTAGAAGCCATGTGATGTACCATGCTCAGCAAACATGGTTCTTGCCATTTCTACTAGGCTTCTATTCTTTCTTTCGACCATTCCATTTTGTTGAGGTGTGTAGGGACTAGCATATTCATGCTTCACTCCATGCTTCTCCAAATAATCTTCAAATTCATCATATGTGTATTCTGTCCCATTATTTGTCCTGAGCCTTTTAATTTTTCCCCCCAACTAGTTTTCAGCTAACCTCCTATAGCTCTTAAAATTATTAAGAGCCTCTGATTTATGTTTCAAGAACATAATGCAAGTCATTCTTGTAAAATCATCAATAAAGGAGATGACGTACCTATACCCTTGGTTGATCTTTGTCTCATATGCTCACAGATGTTCGAGTGGATGAGCTCCAATGGCTTCTTCGTTTAGATCTCCACATTTTTGTGGGAGCATTCATCATCTTCCCTTTTTGACATGTGCTGTAAATTACATCTCTCTCTCTTCTTAGCTTAGGTACATCTTTCACAACTTCATTTCGGATAACTTGTTCAACCCTTTTTTTTCCGAGATGTCCCAATCTTTTATGCCACAATAAGTTTTTATCTTTGATGCTCATGTAATGTGTTTATGCTCTTAGAAACTTGGTATAAGTTTCCATGTGTTCTTTCACCTTTAGTAATAACAACACCATCTTTTAGTCTCTTTACTGTGTAGCCACTCTTATTGAAAGTAACTTCATGTCTATCATTGCAAAGTTAGCTAACACTGATGAGATTGTGTTTTAGCCCCTCAACATAAAGTACTTTCTTTGATTTCAACTTTTCTGTACCAATTTTAGTTGCACCAATACCTTCAATCTTTAAGGCACCATTATTGCCAAATTTAACTGACCCTCCATCATATTTGGCTACTCCCTTTAACATCTTGGAGTCTCCTATCATGTGTGAAGAACATCCATTGTCTAGGACCCATGGTTTTTCTTTCTTGGAATTTTTTAAGGCTACTTCCACAACCATAGATGTTTCACTTCCTTTTTAAATTCTTTGGTTGAATGTGGGAGCATGTGTAGGTGTTCTCCTTTACATTTTTTGACCAAGCAACAATGTCAAGTAATCCTCAGCAGCATGTCCAACCTTTTCACATCTTCCACAGAACTCTCCCAACAAATCAAGTCAGTTTCTCAGTGGAATATGACTTCTTTCCACCTAAGACTGTCTCCTATCTTGATAGAGTCTCCCCTTAGACTCTTGCCTCACACTCCTCTTTATTGTAGGTTGAGTATACCAATAAGCATTATCCTTGTGCCTATACTTACCACAGCTCCAACAAAAACCTACTAACCTTGATTTACTTATTTTACCAAGTTCATGTCTTCTTTCTTTAGCAACTGGTGTGGTAGTCTTCTCACGATCTTTAACAACTTGTCTCCCTTGGATGGAAGTTTCCACCACATCTTTCCTAACCCATTTAACTTGGATTGGTCTTACTTCTCCATCATGTCATTGTGCTTGTTTTCGAGTACAAACACAATTTTCTTCTTTTCTTCTACCTTTTTACTTGGCTTTTCAATGTACCCAAGTCCTTTTTTCCCCATGGAATTAGGCCTTTGATTGCTTAGACACTCATCCAACTTTCTAGTACAATCCTTCTTGATGACATTTGTTGATGATGACTTTCCTTTCACTTCTATGACCTACATAAAGCTTTCTTTATGCTCCTTTAGCTCGGACTCGGCCTTATGAAGCTTGCCTTGCAAAGTCAGCATCTCTCGCTCTTGTGCATTCACCTTAGCACCAAGGTCTTTGTGTATCTTGCCTTGCTTTGCCTCAAGTATGCTCAGCTCCTTAATTCTCTTCAAGTACTCCTTCTCTTTTGCTTCAAACTCCTTTACCTTCACCTGGAGATTAGATTTATCAATAGAAGAATTTTCACACAGTTTCTTGAGATGAATTACCTCTTTTTCCAGCTTGCTCTTAGCACCAACAGCACCTCAAGAGGCTTCATAGCAGTAGAAGCACGCCCGGGAATCAAGCAAAAAATCAAAATGTGTAGTAGCAAGTCCAGGAATCAACAATCACCTATAGAAAGTGCAATAGCAAGTCCGGGAATCAACAAGTAAACCAGCAGTGGTGCGACAAGACAGTAGCAACGTGCAGAGAGAGCAGCAGCGGTGCGAGAAGAAGGCTACAGCGTGCGAAGAGCGCAGCAATGGTGCGAGAAGACAGCTATAGCGTGCGAAGAGAGCAGTAGTAGCGATGCAAGAAAACTACTGCAGCACGTAAGGAGAGCAATAATGGCACAAGAAAATTGTTGCAATGTGAGGGGAGGGCAGAAGCTGCTTGAGCAAACAGCAACAATGCGGATGGATAGTAGCAATGTGCTCGCATAGCAGGAAGAGCATGTGTGGACAGTAGCAGCAGTGCTTACAAATAGCAGTAATGCATGTGCACAAAGTAGCAATGCGTGCAAACAACAGGCGCAACTTGCACGGACAGCAGGTGCAACTTGAGCACAGCTTGTGCAGAAGGCACAGCTTGCACAGATAATAGGCCCAGCTTGGGCACAACTTGTGTGGACAATAGGCACAGTGCGTGCAAACAATGGGCACAGCTAACGCAGACAGCAAGCATAGTGCACGTGTGGGCACAGAGAGCACGAACAATAGGCGTACAGCACATGCAGATAGTGAGCATGGAGCACCCAAATAGCAGGTGTAGGGCACGTAGATAGTAGTGACAGTGCGTATAGATAGCATTAACAGTGCACACAGATAGCAATGGACAACACGGCAACGTGTACGGACAGCATTAACAACGAATACGGACAGCATTAACAGAGCATGTGGATAGCAACTGTAGCGTGTGTAGACAGTAGCAGCAGCACGCAGGCAGCACCGGCAATGGGTAAGATAACACTAGCAGTGAAGGAAGGAGAAGATCCATATTCTGCTTTAGCAGACTATACACATTAAGCGATTGTTCTCCAGGAAAGGTTTTTCTATAAACTCTTGATAGATCTGTTGAAAAATAAGGTGGGACACCCTTAGAGTAATCGGGAGATCAACTCCTTGATTAGGAGATCATTGTAAATGGTTAAGGAGTGATCCTTCCACAACCAAATTGTATCCCTTGATAACAACAGTGGATTGTGTGATTCAGGAAGGATCCTATCACACCGTGGACGTAGCTCACACACTGTGGATAAACCACATAAAAATTGTTGTGTGTGCTTGGGTGCTTGTGCATTGATTTATATTCATACAATCATACTTATATATAAGGAGAAAGATAAAAATTGGATTATCAACTTTAACAAGTCACAGAGGTTAAATCCAGATCGATTTGTAAAAGGAGGATATCTCACATTGATTTACCCCCCTCCCAGTGTGAGACTTACAACGATCCTTATGAACTAGTTTTCACCTCTACAGGTTCTTTACTTTTCTTTCTGCTGCTACTGTTGTCTCTCCTTCTTTCTGCCATTGTTGCTATCTCTCCTATACAAGTTCTCAACTCTATAGGTTTTGCTCTACTTTACCAGTTCTCTCCTTTTTTTTCTATTGCTACTACTGTCTCCCTTTCTTTCTACCGCTACTATTGTCTTACCTCTATAGGTTCTTTCCTCTGCAAATTCTCAACTTTGCAAGAGCTCTCCTCTAAAGGTTATCTTCTCTACAGGTTCTCACCTCTGCAAGTTCTCTCCTCTACAAGTTCTCTCCTTTGTAGGTTCTTTCTTCTATAAGTTCTCTCTTTTGTAGGTTCTTTCTTCTACATGTTCTCTCTTCTGTGAGTTCTCTCATCTACAAGTTTTCTCCTTTACAGGTTTTCTCCTCTACAGGTTCTCTTCTCTGTAGGTTCTCACATTTTCTTTCTGCCGCTGCTGCTATCTCTCCTCTACAGGTTCTCTCTTCTATAGGTTTTTTCCTCTGCAGGTTTTCTCCTTTACAAGTTCTCTCCTCTACTAGTTCTCTTCTTTTCTTTCTGCCACTATTGTTATCTCTCATTCTTTCTGCTACTACTATTGTCTCTCCTGCCTCTACCAATCATAGCTCTCTACCTTTGCTAGTCACAGTTTTCTATAGGTCTCTACCTGTCGTGCTCTCCTTTATAGTTTTCTCTTTTACAGGTTTCTTTACCTACTGTGCTCTCCTTTGTAGGTTCTCTTTGCGGTAGGTTCTCTCCTCTTTCTTTTTGTTTCTACAGTTTAGAGGCCTTTTCTTTTCTGCTATTAAAAACTCTTTCTTTTCTATTGTTAGAGGCTTTTTCTTTTTTGCTAATAGATACTCTTTTGTTCTACCATTAAATGCACCCTTTTTTTTCTATTTTTGGGACACAATTCTTGTTGTTCCCACAGCCTTGTATGGGTTGTAATTGTTGTCAACTAGGTTTAAATGTACAAGAAAGTAAAGCCACATGGAAGGGTAAGAAAGTAAATTTATCGCGTAAGCCCTATTAGGGTTTCATAGAGTAGAGTATATAATGGTCTTGGAAGACAAAGAACAAGGAGTCGGCAATATTGAGCATTCAGCAAAATCTAGACAACTAACCAACCAAAGAGAACACCAAACCCTACACGGAAGAACACCACCAAACGAATCGAGTGAACAGGAGCCGTCGAGTGAACAGTAACCTCGTGAACAGTATCTGTCGTGAACAGTTCCGTCGAGTGAATAGTAACCGCATAGTGAAGCCGTCGTCGGAGATAGGAGAGAAACGAATATAACGGCGAGACGATCAGCGAGGAGAGTGGACCGCCGAAACAATTGAGCAGCCGTCGAAGGGAAGGAGAAGAAAACGCAGTCATCGACAGTCGGAAAATTGAGCAAATCGGCGGACCAAGAGAGAGAAAATGCAGCCGACGGACGAAGAGAGAGAAAACGCAGACTGGAGAAGGAGAGAAACCTGTGAGGAACAACACACCACCAGTGCACCAGCGGTTGGTGAGGAGACGACACGACTGGACGGCCAAAAGTGGGTGGACGACAAAGACCTATACGGCTAGATCGAAAGGAGAGAGAAACCCGACGACCAAATCAGAGCAGACTGACAAGAAGAGAGAGAAACCCGACGGTCAAACTGGAGCAGAGCGGCAGGAAGAGAGAGAAACCCGACGGTGAACAGAAAAGTGAAACTCGGTGAAGAGAGAAATCCAGCGGGACAGTAAGAGAGAGAAATCGGGCTAGAGAACAGGAGAGAGAAACGGATAGGCGAGCCGTGAGACAATGAGATCGTGAGACAAGGAGACGGGTGAGACCGTAAAACGGTGAAAGCAGGAGTTGTGTGAAACAACGTAGAAATTTGGTGAAGCATTGAACTCAACATATTTCCAGACTTCTTCAAGAGAGGTTAGAAAGGGAGCAGCCTTTCAACTCAATAGAGGCAAGACAAGCTAAAAGAAGGGTAGACACAATAAATGACACTCTTTGTATTGTACTAGCTTAGTAATTGCAATAGTGAAAGGAGTAGAGAATTAAAGACATCCATTGTAACCTGTATTTACAAGTATAGTGGATAGTCTTGGTAGAGGGAGAGTCCCTACCATCGTGAATGTACGTCACGTTAACGGAACCACGTAAATCTCGTGTGTCCTTAATTTGCTTTACGTTCTGTGCTTTGAATTGAGTTGTGAACGCTGCTAAAGTATCAGCCAACCCATAACCTAACGAAGACCTAAACAAGAACATCTGTATTGTTTATTAGGCAAGGTGTCTGAAAGGTGACTTTGGGGACTATTGTGATTAGTAAGTAGCAATAGATCTACCTTAGTCGAGTCTGAGAAAGAGTTTGCTTTTAAAAAGAGATTGAAGTTGTTCACTTACCTACGAATTGCGAATTGTGGTGATACTGATTCACCTCCCCTCTCAGTATCACAAACTAGTAGATCCTAGGGAGAAGTCGGGAACTTCAATTGGTATCAGAGCACAGGTTCACTAGTTTGAAGCTTAACAGCTTGGTGTACTAGTTTGAAAGGATCTAGAAGTTTGACTTATTCATTATACTGAGAAATGGAAGCCTGTACCAGCACTAGCACCACTTACAGCAAGAAGGTTTCAATCTTCAATGGAACCAACTACCATATATAGAGAGCAAGAATGCAAGTGGTATTTGCAACCATGGGCATGAACGTGGTGAAATGCGTACAAGAGGGTTTTGTGGCTTCGGAAGAAAGTAAAGACCCAACCCCAGAGGAGTTAAGGCAGTTTGAGATAAATGGGAAGGCCTCAAACGTCATCATTTCAGCATTGACAGATGCTGAGTATGCTAAAGTTATGGACTGCAAATCTGCCAAAGAGATATGGGATAGATTGCAGGAAATCTATGACGGTGATGGCAGAATAAAGGAGGCTAAACTTCAAGTGTTCAAGGAGAGATATGAATCTCTCAGAATGCAGAAAAATGAGACAATCCAAGAGTTCTTCACCAGGATTATTGATGCTGTGAATGACCTGAGAAGTCATGGGAAGAACAAGAAGGACTCATCTGTTGTGAAGAAGATTCTGAGAATTCTGCCTGAGAGGTTTGCCTCAAAGGTAGCAGCCATAGAGGAGAGTAGAGATCTCAATTCTATGTCTCTGCATGATCTCCAGTGCAATCTCATTGCATATGAGATGAGGTAAAGTTAGTTGAAAGTTCTGCAACAACAAAGGTATCAAAGGAGGCAGCTTTCAAAGCTATAAAGCACTTGAAGATAAAAGAAGAGAAAGAATCATCCAGTGAGGAGAATGATGATAAGGATGAGGATGAAAGTGAAGGTGAAGTATTGGATTACTTCACAAAGAAATTCAAAAAGGGGTCTAAGAAGGGAAAAGGACAACTAGCCTTGAGATGTTATCGTTGTGGGAAAACTAGACACTTTGCTTCTAAGTGCAAAGTGAAGCTTGATGATGAAGATGAGGATGATGACGATGAGCCGAATTCAAGATGGAAAAGATCATCATTTAAATCAAAGAAGTCCAGTAAAAAGACTACCCACCCACAGAGGAAGAAGAGAGACTCATTCAAGAGTTATGTGAGTCAAACAAAAGAAGCTGATAAGGAGGAAGATGAAGACTCATTAGATGACTATGTCTTTATGGCATCAGCATAAGGTGGTAGCTCAACCTTTGAAGAGGAGGTTGATGAAGAAGAGCCAGATCTTGAAGCTGAGCTGGAAGCAGCTTCAAAGGAGATAGTCAGAAGGGGCAGAACCATAAGAAGGTTGGAGGCCCATATAAAACAAGTTGAAGCTAAGTCTGAAGAAGCTGAAAGTCAAAAGGATGAAATAAGGGCTGAGCATATTGACTTGAAGAGAAGATTTGAAGAACAGATTAAAATATGTGAAGACCTTACAGTAGAGCTTGGCTCAAGGGCTTCAAAAATTGAAGAAATGGAGGAAGAGTTGCTGAGACTTCAGCAACAACTCAAAAAGAGTGAGGAGAACTTGTAGAAGTTTAAAGTGGTAGGAGAAACAAGCTCTGCAAGAGAAAAGAAGAATGAGACTTTGCCACAAAAGTTGAAAGAGAAAGCTGTGACTCAGGTGAAGATAACTGAAGAAGATAAGACAGTTATCAAACCAAAGCCAGGGCCGAAAAAGATGTATGTGGTTAAAGAGCAGCAACCCATAGCTGCTACGTCTCAGGAAGAAAAGAAAGTCAACCAGCCAAGGGCAATGGCTAAACAGAAGAAGGAGAAGAAGGTGGCTAAAATGAAAGCCACACAAGCAAAGAAGCCAGCAACTTTGCCTACACAATAAGTAATGAACAGAAGAAAACAAGCTGTGAGTAGACCCAAGAAGAGGCAGTTTCAAGGTTATTGCCTTAATTGTGGAGTTTGGGGTCATAAGGCGAGTAACTGCTGGTGGAAAAGGCCAGTATATCTCTCCAACTTAAGAAGATACAATGCTGCATACAGGGGGAGACAATACAGAATTCAGAAGAGAACGCCTGTCATGAGTTCTTGCACATACTGTAAAAGGCGAGGACACACTGACGAGGATTGTTGGTGGAAGCCCAAACCAGTAGTTTCAAAGAACAAGTTTGCTATATTGGCAAACTTGAAACAGTGTGAAAGGTGTGGGCAGGATGGCCATAATGCCAAGAGATGCATGACACTTCTCCCTAAGCAAGAGAAGACGCTTAATGGCACAGTGAAAACAAACGGTGCAGTTAAAGCTGAGCAAAAGGAGAAAGCTAATATAGAGCAAAAAGGGAGGTGGCTAATATAGTTGAAATTGCACTCAAAGCTGACTACAAGGATAAGCAGTGGATCCTTGCCAGTGGATGCACTTCACACATGACGGGAGACAAGAGTAAATTGTCAAAGCTAAACAAGTCAAGAGAAGACAGAGTCAAGTTTGGCAATGATGATTCACTCAACATCAGTGGTCAGGGGTCAGTAAACATTGGAAGAGAACAGCTGAAAGATGTTTTGCATGTTGAAGGACTCAGATATAATCTAGCATCTGTCAGCAAACTATGCAATGAAGACCATAAGGTAATATTCACAAAAATAGGTTGCCAGGTAAAGAGTAAAGAAGGTAATACTATTGCAGCTGGGAAGAGAACAACTGGAAATTTGTATGTGATTGATGAAGAAAGAGATCCTCTTGCAACTAAGATTGTGCAAGAAAGAAAGCCAAAGAAAACGTGGACTGGTGCTCATCAAGAAAATCAAATCACAGGTGACCCATCAGCAGGAGTTACAATAAGAAGAAGAATTGTGGGAGCTACTACTTTACTCTCACAAGTTGAACATATATTTGTTGAAGAGGCTACATAAGATCTAACTAAATCTCTGTCCACAAAGCTATTTGAAAAGCATAGAATGAGTCTGTCTGTGCGAATGCCTCCTCAAGCCTGAAAATTAGGTGAATCCTCCATCTTTACTTTGCGAGTTTTTCAAATTTGTAATTGGTTGGCAAAGGGGGAGAGAAGCAACAGTGCAAGGGGAGCTGTTAAGAAAGGGGGAGTGCATATTTAGAGGGAGTTGAAACTGCTGCATAGTGGCTTTTGTTATGAGTGTTGCCAACAATTACAAAGGGGGAGATTCTTGTTCCCACAGCCTTGTATGGGTTGTAATTGTTGTCAACTAGGTTTAAGTGTACAAGAAAGTAAAGCCACATGGAAGGGTAAGAAAGTAAATTCATCGCGTAAACCCTATTAGGGTTTCATGGAGCAGAGTATATAATGGTCTTGGAAGACAAAGAACAAGGAGTCGGCAATATTGAGCATTCAGCAAAATCTAGACAACCGACCAACCAAAGAGAACACCAAACCTTACACGGAAGAACACCACTGAACGAATCGAGTGAACAGGAGCCGTTGTGAACAGTGTCGTCGAGTGAACAGTAACCGTACAGTGAAGTCGTCGTCGGAGATAGGAGAGAAACGGATATAACAGCGAGACGATCGGCAAGGACAGTGGATGGCCGAAACAACTGAGCAGCCGTCGATGGGAAGGAGAAGAAAACGTAGCCATTGACGGTCAGAAAATCGAGCAAATTGGTGGACCAAGAGAGAGAAAACGCAGCCGACGGACGAAGAGAGAGAAAACACAAACCAGAGAAGGAGAGAAACCCGTGAGGAACGGCACACCACTGGTGCACCAGCGGTCGGCGAGGAGACGACACGGCTGGACGGCCGAAAGTGGGTGGATGGCAAAGACCTATACGGCCAGATTGGAAGGAGAGAGAAACCCGACGCCAAACCAGAGCAGAGCAATGAGAAAAGAGAGAAACCCGACGGTGAACGGAAAAGTGAAATCCGGCGAAGAGAGAGAAATCTGGCGAGACAGTAGGAGAGAGAAATTCGGCTAGACAACAGGAGAGAGAAATGGATAGGCGAGCCGTGAGACAATGAGATCATAAGACAAGGAGACGGGTGAGACCGTAAAACGCTGAAAGCAGGAGTTGTGTGAAACAACATAGAAATTTGGCGAAGCATTGAACTCAACGTATTTCCAGACTTCTTCAAGAGAGGTTAGAGAGCGTTGCGGTGAACTTTTAAGCGACAGTGGAGCAGCCTTTCAACTCAACAGAGGCAAGACAAGTTAGAAGAAGGGTAGACACAGTAAGTGACAAACTTTGTATTGTACTTGCTTAGTAATTGCAATAGTGAAAGGAGCAGAGAATTAAAGACATCCATTGTAACCTGTATTTACAAGTATAGTGGATAGTCTTGGTGGAGGGAGAGTCCCTACCACTGTGGATGTACGTCACGTTGACGGAACCACGTAAATCTCGTGTGTCCTTAATTTGCTTTACGTTCTGTGCTTTGAATTGAGTTGTGAACGCAGCTAAAGTATCAGCCAACCCATAACCTAACGAAGACCTAAACAAGAACATCCGTATTGTCTATTAGGCAAGGTGTCTGAAAGGTGACTTTGGGAACTATTGTGATTAGTAGGTAGCAATAGATCTACCTGCGAATTGCGAATTGTGGTGATATTGATTCACCCCCCCTCTCAGTATTACAAACTAGTAGATCCTAGGGAAAAGTCGAGAACTTCAATTCTTTTGACTATTTTTCTTCAACTACTCTCTCTTGGCCATTTTTCTCCCACTACTATTATCTCTGCCTCTCTCGTTCTTTGCACTTTTTCTATCTCTCTTTGTCGTGCCCTAGCTGTCTTTTCGTAGCTACATGGGTATTTACAAGCCTTAAGTTTAGGGTTGCCCTATAATCAATGGTCAGCATTAATTCCCAAAGGTTGCTCTACAATCAATGGTCAACATTGATTCCTTGAATTTAGGGTTAATAATTAGTATTGACTCCTTGAATTTAGGGTTAACGGTCAGCATTGACTTGCAGTGCCACTACTAAATGCAATCCCAGAGGCAGTAATTAGTGCTTTCTTTACAGTCAAAACACCACCAACAATCTAAATCAAGTTGTTGTTTTTGGTAGGACAAGGTAGGGCTGGCAGCATCTTGATTTCGGTCTTGCGTTCTCTCCTCATTCTCGTCATATTCCATTAACCCCTTCTTCCTTAACCCTTGAATGTATCAGCTACCAACACTTTGTAATTGTAGCAAATACATCTCAATGACACTCACAACATCAAATCAAAAAGGACAAATATGTGAGATACTGTTGACAACAAATCCAACATTAGCCATTAAAGATGGGCTCAACATGCTCTAACAACACCTTTTGACTTTAGATTTTCTATCAATATATGTGGTTCCCAACCCAACACCTGAACTTTGGAGACATATAGATTGTCATTAGAGGACTTCAATGATGGTGCCCATGACATTTCTTAATAGCAGTACTGACAAGCCTTATAGGTCAGAATATCCATCTCAAGGTACTTTTTCCATGTCTTTGGTTACTTTGGTGTTTTTAAATGCTTAAGTTCCTATTTTTATAATTTTTTGATATGTATTATGCCAAAAAAAAAAAGAAACAAAACAAGAAAAAGATAACAAAAAATATTTTGACCTTTTGTTTTTTTTTTCTTTTTGTGCAAGGGGACTTTGGTTTATTTTTTTGAGGGTAATGGCTATAATGTTCAAGATAAGTATTTCTTTTGGCCAATTTTAAGTACTAGATATGCATTGGTAAGTGCTTTTGATGTGCTAATTTTCTCTTGTTTATGGATTTGTTTGTATTTCAATTTGTTGATTATGGTTATTTCATGCCAAATAAATCATGGCAATTAGTGTTTAATGGGTCCTAATGATAATATTAATGGGTGGAATAATGCTTATAATTGGATATTTGGCCGTTAAGACTTGATTTTAATTTTATCCTTTAGTCTAACTATAGCTTTATGTTCAATCCAAACCATTTATATGAGTTATTATGTCCTTAGGTTTATTGCTCAACTTTCTTTTATTACAATAACATATTAGCTTACTAAGAGAGCATTCACTATATTGCCACTTAAAAGCTTAAATTTAAGCCAAATTAGTTCTTTTTTTCTTTAATTAAGAGTGTTAAAGGAAGAAAATATCAAAATGGGCTTATAATCCTATTAGGAGTACCTTTATTCTCACCATCAAGGGCTTAAGGGAGTTGCTCCTCCTTTTGGGCTATTGTTTAGATACTTTTTTTCTCTAGTAGTTGTATTTTTACAACTTTGTCATTTGTTGGGTTTAGTTATGTTGTTAGTTGATGTTATTGTTTCTTTATTCCTTTTCTAGTTACTCTTTTAGTCATCTTAAATGCTCTATTGGTATTATGCTCTTTCATTGTTTTTGCCTCTTAATGTTTCTAACCCTTTTGTCTCTCTCTTGACACAAATGGGCTTCTTTCTCTCCATTATGGCTACTCTTTTTCTAGCTAGCTCTCTCTCTCTCTCTCCTCTTTTATGTCTTTATTATTATTATTATTTTGCCTTGACTTTGTGGTTAATGCCCCTAAATTGGAATCTTTTCATCTAAGAATAAGATGTAGTTTCTTGTAATGATATTATTAACAATATGGTCAAATTTGGCCAAAGAAATGTTAGGAAAAATGTATGATTGATTAAGAATATACATCAAGTATCTTTAATGAAACTTAGAGTTCATTAATAGAGAGAGAATTGAGATTTTTGTTAGGGTTCAACTAAACTACTCAACTATACTATACTCACTATACTTAATATGTTTAGGGAACAATTTCCTAAGGCTTAAGGTTATGTTTGGTGGATGATTCTATAGCAAGTATCTTCAATGAAACTCAAAGTTCATTAGTAAAAAAAGAATTGAAATTTTGGCTAGGTTTTAACTTAACTACTTAACTACACTATATTCGCTCTACTTAATGTATTTAAGGAATGATTTCCTAAGGTTAAGGGTTATGTTTGGTAGATGACTTTGCTCCTTAGGTATTTTAAAGAGGGTTATGATGTCAGATGTTATTGTTAGGGTTGACTCTGGTGTTAATGCTTAATCATGGGAGTCTACCTAACAATTGTAACCCACTAGATTTCTTTACCACTTTGGTAAGCATAATAAAGTGTCAATGAAGAAGGTGGGGCCTAAGCAACTGGGTGAAATATTTTTGGTGGCATCGAGTTTCATTGATTTTGAGATGGTGGGTGCCTACAAGCTTATGCTCTAACCTCTACCATGGAAACTTCAAGGGAGTTGAAATTCAATCCTTACAATCATTATTCAAACACTCCTTAATTTGATTCACTATCTTATGGTTGGGAAGAGGATTAGTATTAACATTTAGATTCCTCTTAGATTTTGAAAAGTTATTCTAGTCTTTATCTCTTAACTCTTGAACTTTTCATTTATAAGTCCAACAATTGTTAGTAGAATGTCCAATTTGCCTCTTATAGTACTCGCACTTGGCAATGACATTTTACTAATTAGGATAAGGTGCTTTTTTAATTCTTCCTTTGCTATAATAATGACTAATTCAGTTTGACAAATGAAGGTTAAATTGCCTAAGGAAGTTATCAAAGGATAGATTGGAAGGATATGGTCTTGATCAATTGTCATATTTAGTCACTTGGACCTCATCTTTTTTCTTTTCAATCATGCTAGTCTTGGATGTGATAGAGTCAATAGCAATGTCAATAATTTGACCCTTTTGAATACCCTTGTTCATTCTTTTTCCTATAGTTACTAGATCTATGAAGTTCCTTAATGTACTTCCTACCATCTTGTCATAATTAAAAGCTTCCAATGTATGGAGGAAAGTGAAAACCAATTCCATTTATAGTAGTGGAGATTGAACTTGGATGACTATGTTGTGTCATTATTTTGCATACTACTTAAAAGTCTCTTTTGGGTTCTTTTCCATGCCTTGAAGGTCCAACTAAGTAGGTTCTAACTCAAAAATATATTTAAACTTGGCCTTAAAGGTAGCTACTAGTTCATTCCAAGTTTTGTCATTTCTTTTAGTCATACTTAATGTACTAGTAGGAGGCCATACTTATTAGGTTGTCTTGAAAGCAATGCATTAAGAGTTTTTTGTTGTTAGCATATGTAGTCATCTATAAAATGTACATAATTAGGTGGTTTATAAGTGGTCCTATGTCGTCATAATTTTCAAATTCTTAAATCTTGAATATTACTAAAAGGACTACATTGTACCAAATAAAGATTTGACGTGCTTAGGATTTTGTGAATAGTGTCCCCTTTGAAAATAGATTTTTTTTAATAATTGGAATGGGTTTATATGTTTTATATGGTAACCCTTTGCCTTAAAAAATGTAATGAATTTTTTTTTGGAAAATTTCAAAGGAAATTCTAATGATTTTTATAGTGATTTTATGCACCACAAAGTAAAAATGAAAATTTTTTGAAATATTTTAAAGTGATTTGAATGTTTCTCTTCAATGATCCCACGCATCAAAAAGCTGAAAAGGAATTTTTTGAAAATTTAAAAGGATTTTAAATAATTTTAACATTGATTTTCTACACAGAAAAAGGAAGAGAATTTTTCTTTTGAAATGTTTAAAAGGGCTTGAATGCTTTTTATGGTGATCCTATTCGCCAAAAACTAAAAGAAAGCTTTTGGAGATTTTTGAAGAAGGTTTGGATGCTTCTTGCACTTTATAAGTATAAGAAATTTCTTTTGGAAATTTTGAAAGGAATTTGTATGCTTTTAATAGTAGTCCTCCACATTGAAAGATGAGATGAAAATTTTGAAAATCTTTGAAAGGATTTGATGTCATTTCATGTTTAAAGATTAATATAGGGTGCCTAAGATTTGATATCTTTCCTTCTTTCTCTTTTTGTTTTTCTTTTTCTTTCATTTCTTGCTTCCTTGGTAAACTCCCCTTCGTCTCATTTATCCTCCTTTGGGTCCATTTTTATTGTAGCTCCTCTCTTTCTCTCTAACCCTTTCAACCATTCTTTTCCTTCTAATAGTTAAGAGAACCCTTAAGCATAGGTCCCAAGCATGATTTCTAGTATGGGAGCCAAAATTTGTTCATGGAGGTTATGATTTTTTATTAGATATTTAGGGTAGACTAATGATAAAGAGAGAGAGAGATGCTACTATACATGGTGGGGGTTTAGTCGATGAATGGATCAATGCTTAAGGAGTCAACTAGTGCTGATTTCATGCAATGATAGTTACTAAATGTAGCACATGTGAGAGAAAGTTTTGTTAGCGGTGATAGGAGTTCATTTGGTGGACAACACCTCTCTAATGCCCTAATTAGTATGTGAGCATTAGGAATGGTAAGATTATTACATTAGCTCTAGAGTGGTGGGGGCTTTTGGTGGTAATGGTGGCTAGCAACATTACATGGTCTAACAACTATCGATGGTAATCCCAAGGAAAGAAGGCAAGGCAACCGGCCAAGAAGAGAGCAGTCCAGGAGGCTTCCCTGCACCAGTAGCACGTGTAAGAGGCTTCCTAGCAGTAACAGCATGTCCAGTAGACTTTCCAATAGTAGTAGCATGTCTAGGAGTGTATACCAACACCAGCAGCACCTTAGGAGGCTTCCTAGCAGCAAAAGCATACTAGGGAATCAAGCAAAAAATCAGAACGTGCAGTAGTAGGTCCAGGAATTAGCAGCCACCTGCAGAAAGTGCAGCAGTAGGTCTAAGAATCAACCAGCAAACTAGCAGCGGTGCAAGAAGATAGCTGTAGTGCATGGGGATAGCAGTAGCGGTATGAGAAAGTAGCAACAACCCACACGAACAACAGTAGTGGTGCAAGCTAATAGTAGGAGCAGCACACACGGATAGCAAGAATAGCATGTGTAGATAGCAGGCAACAATGGCAACACGTATGGATAGCATTAACAGTGTGCGCGGATGATAGCAGTAGCACACGTACAGACAGAAGGCACTACTTCTGTAAATAGTCAACGCAAAAAGCGTAGACAGCGGGTGCACAGTGGGGACAACAAACACAGTGCATGTGGATAGTAGGCAGACACAACAACGTTAACAGAAAGTATTAATTGTGCACGCGAACAGTGGGCACAATGCGTGCAGACAACAGGCACAAAAAGTGCAGACAGTAGGAGCAAAGAGCGTTGACAGAGCGTGTGTGGACAGCAAGCAGTAGAAATAGTGAGTGCAGACAGCATTAATAGCACATGCGGACAGCAATGGACAGACGCAGCAGTGTGTACATATAGCCTTAATAACGCGTGCATATAGCAGTGGCAGCATGTACAAACAGCATTAGCAAAGCGTGCAGATAATAGCAACAGCAGTGCGCGTGGGCAGCACCGGTAGCTAGTGAGACAACATCGACAACAAAGGAAGGAGAAGATCCATATTTTGCTCTAACAGATTGTACTCATTGAGTGATCGTTCTCTAAGAAAGGTGTTTCTATAAACTCTTGATAGATTTGTTAAAAAACAAGGTGGGATACCCTTGGAGTGATCGGGAGATCAACTCCTTGATCTGGAGATCATTATAAGTGGTTAAGGAGTGATCCTTCCACAATCAAATTGTATCCCTTGATAACAAGAGTGGATTGTGTGATTTAGGAGTAATCCTATCACACCGTGGACATAGCTCACTGTTGTTCCCACAACCTTGTATGGGTTGTAATTGTTGTCAATTAGGTTTAAGTGTGCAAGAAAGTAAAGCCACATGGAAGGGCAAGAAGGTAAAGCCACATGGAAGGGCAAGAAAGTAAATCCATATGGAAGGGCAAGAAGGTAAAGCCACATGGAAGGGCAAGAAAGTAAATCTGCCACCTAAGGGCAAGAACGTAAATTTGCCGCGTAAGCCCTATTAGGGTTTCATGGAAGAGAGTATATAAAGACCTTGGAAGATAAAACTAGGGCAAGGCCAACCAAAATTGAATACATGGCAAATACACCACCAAAGAGCAGAACGATGAAAATATACAATCGGCAGAGAAAGAAAACACAGTCGTTGGAAGAAGTAGAAAAATCATATACAGCCAAATTGGAGTCAATGGGAAGGAGAGAAAAAGAAAACACGGCCAAAATCAGAGACGACTGGATGGCAGACCGGAAGAGCTCGACCAACCAAGTGAGCTAACAGCAGAACAAGGGAAAAAGAGAGAAAATACGTGATGGCCAAAAGGGGGCTAGACAACTGGATGGTAGACCGGAAGAGTGAAACGGCAAAATCCTATTCGGCAAACCAAGACCACTGTCGGCAAAACAGGGGAAAAAGAGAGAAAATACGTCATGGCCAAAAGGGGGCGAAGGAAAGAAAATCTGGAACAGCAAAATAGTGAAGACGGCCAAAGGAGAGAAGAAACGGCATATACCACCGAGAGAGAAAACACGGCCAAATAGGGGAAAAGGAGAGAAAATCTGGAACGGCCAAAGAGGGGTGGACGAAGAAAGAGAGACCGTCGGCAGAACAGAGGAAATCCAGCTGGACAGTGAGAGACATCCAGCTGGATGGGAAGAAGAGAAACGAACCTACTCGGCAAAACGAAGAGTAGCATGTCAAAACAACACAAGGCGTGAGACCAGCGAAGACGAAGAAAACCAAAAACGTGAGGTGAAAGCAAAAATCAGATCGGGGTTGGACAGTAGAACAGGGGTTGCAAAAGAGAAAAATCAAAGACGGCTAGAATAGAGGTGTGGATGGCAAAGACAACCGGGAGAGCAAGTTGTGAGATAGTGAGATCGTGAAATAGGAGACGGGTGAAGACATGAGACGATGAAAGCAGGAGTTATGTGAAACAACCTAGAGAAGGAATTCGGTGAAGCATTGAAAAAACTCAATGTATTTCCAGATTTCTTCAATAGAGGTTAGAGAGCGTTGTGGTGAACTTCTAAACCATATCACTTTAACACCCAAGTCTGCCAATTGTCTTAGCATCCATATCACCTGTGTACATGCTGCACAAGTAGCCATATACTTAGCCTCAGCTGTGCTCAAAGTAACATTGTTTTGCTTTCTATTTAACCATGCAACACACTTTGAACACAAGTAGAAGCTACAGCCACTGGTTGATTTTCTATCATCTATACTTCCTACTCAGTTTCCATCAGTGTATGCTTGTAGTTTAACAGAATCCATGGCTGGATACCACAAACCCATTTCCAGTGTTTCTTTAAGGTACCTTAGGATTCTTTTTACTGCCAACACATGAGACTATTTAGGATCAGCTTGGAATATATTGGCAGCGCACACATAAGATCAGGCCTTGATGTTATAAGGTAGAGAAGGCTCCCTATCATTTTCCTGTACTCTATAAGGCTTGTACTCCTTCCCTTTTGATCTTTTGTTAACTTGCAGCCCACTGTCATAGGGGTACTAACAGGTCTGCTATCCTCCATGCCAAACCTTTTCTGCATCTCTTTGGCATATTTTGTTTGAGAAAAAAAGATACCTTCTTCACACTGCTTTATCTGTAATCCAAGAAAGTACGTCATTTCTCCAATCAATGACATCTCAAATTCCTCACTCATCTTCCGTGCAAAATCTTGGCATAGCTCAGAGTGATCCCCTCCAAAGATGATGTCATCTACATATACTATGGTTATCAGCTGACCTTTCTCTAAGTTGAACACATATAAGTTATTATCAACCATTCCTCTTCTGAAGTTCAACCTTCTCAAGTACGCATCCAACTTACTGTACCATGCTCTTGGAGCTTGCTTAAGACCATACAAGGCTTTCCTTAGCTTGCACACATGTGTCTTATCCTCACTAATTTGTACTCCATCGAGTTGTTCAATATACACTTCTTTTTTCAGGAGCCCATTTAGAAAGGCAGATTTCACATCCATCGATAGAATTTATAACTCTTGTGTGTTGCCAAAGCTAAGAACATTCTGATAGTTTCTAACTTTGCTACTGGTGCAAAAGTTTCATCAACATCTACCCCTTCTATCTAAGTATAGCCTTTGCAAACCAGCCTAGCCTTGTTCCTCACCACCTTGCCATCTTCATTGTGTTTATTCCTAAACACCGATTTTGTTCCTATGACATTCTTATTAGTGGGTCTTGCAACCAGCTCCCATGTATCATTCTTCTCAATTTGATCCAGCTCCTCATTGATAGCTTTGACCCAGGCTTTGTCCTGAATAGCCTTTTCAACAGATTTAGGTTCAACTTGTGAGAGTAAAGCAGTAGCTCCCACAATTCTTCTTCTTGTTGTAACTCCTGCTGATGGGTCACCTATGATCTGATCTCCTTGATGAGCATTGGTCCATGTTTTCTTTGTCCTTTTTCCTTGCATTATCTTAGTTTCAAGAGGATCACTTTCTTCATCTTCAAACTCACTCTTCTCCAAGTTTGAACTTACTTCTTGTTCCTTTTCTTCAGGTTGGTCTGATTCTTCATCTACATTAAAGTCATCTTCTTCATTGTCCTCAGCTTCCCTATTCTATATTGTTTTCCAGTTCTCATCTATTCTTACATCACTAAAAGTGATCAGTTTTCCCAACTTATGCAGGAAAATTCTGTAACCTTTTGACTTTGCTAAGTATCCCACAAAGATGCCCTCATCTGACCTAGCGGTGAATTTTTCCAAGTTTTGCTCATTGTTCTTCACAAAACATGGGCTGCCAAAGACTCTAAGATACTTGGCTATTGTCTTCTTCCCACTCCATAGCTCATATAGTGTCTTATTAGAATTGGGCCTTAGTAATACTCTATTTAGTAGATGCACGGCTGTAAATGTTGCTTCTATCCAAAATCTTGTGTGAAGCTTGGATTCCAACAGTAGAGTTCTCGCCATTTTGACCATAGCTCTATTTTTCCTCTCTACCACCCAATTCTATTGAGGTGTTCTTGTTGCTACCAATTGATGATGAATTCCATGCTTCTCAAGGTAATTTTCAAAAGCTTAATTTGTAAATTCAGTGCCTTGATCTGACCTCAATACTTTGATCTTCCTTCCACTCTCATTTTCAACCAAACTTCTGTATCTCTTGAAGCAATTCAAAACTTCTAACTTATGTTTGAGGTGCATGATGCAGGTTCTTCTTGAATAATCATCAACAAACAAGATGAAGTACCGTTCACCATTCAACTTTTTTGTTCTCATCGGCCCATACAAATCAATATGCATAATGTCAAGCACTGCTTCAGAACTAAACTCTTTGGTCTTATACTGCTTTCTGACATGTTTTCCTTTAAAGCATGCTGAGCAAACAAACTCTCTCTCTCTCTTTCTCTCTCTCTCTCTCCTGAGGTCGGGAATATCTCTTATTGCATGAGTAGTGGTCAGCTTCCTCATTTTCTTTTGTGATAAGTGTCCCAGCCTCCTATGCCAAAGTTGATTTTCTTCTTCTTTTGTAAGTAAACAGCTGTTTGTCTTGTCCTCATCAATCACATATAAATTTCCAGCTATTCTCTTCCCGACTGGAATAGTATTGCCTTCTTTACTCTTTACTTGGCAACCTATTTTTGTGAATATCACTTTGTGGTCTTCATCGCATAGCTGGCTGACAAATGCTAGATTATATCTGAGTCCTTCAACATGCAGAACATCTTTCAGCTTTCCTTTTCCAATATTCACTGACCCTTGACCACTAATGTTGAGTGAATCATTATTGTCAAACTTGACTCTGCCTTCTCTTGATTTGTTTAGCTTTGATAATTTACTCTTGTCTCTCGTCATGTGCAAAGTGCATCCACTATCAAGGATCCACTACTTAGCCTTGCAATCAGCCTTTACTGCAATTTTAGCTATATTAGCCACCTCCCTTTTTGCTTTATATTCCTTCTTTTAAATTGGCTGGAAGATAGCTTTCTTCTTTTTCTCAGCTTTGACTGCACCGCTTGTTTTCACTGTGCCATTGAGTGTGTTCTCTTGGCATCTCTTGGCATTATGGCCATCCTGCCCACACCTTTAACACTGTTCCAAGTTTGCCAATATAGCAAACTTGTTCTTTGAAGCTATTGGTTTGGGCTTCCACCAATAATCCTCGTCAGTGTGTCCTTGCCTTTTACAGTATGCGCAAGAACTCACAACAGGTGTTCTCCTCTGTATTCTATATTGTCTCCCCCTATATGTAGCATCGTACCTTCTCAAGTTGGAGACATATACTAGCCTTCTTCACCAGTAGTTACTCACCTTATGACCCTAAACTCCACAACAAAGGCAATGACCTTAAATCTGCCTCTTCTTGGGTCTGATCACAGCTTGTCTTCTTCTGTTCATCACTTTTTGTGTAGGCAAAGTAGCTAGCTTCTTTGCTTATGTGACTTTCATTTCAATCACCTTTTTCTCCTTCTTCTGTTCAGCTATAGCCCTCTGGTGGCTGACTTTCTTTTCTTCCTTCTTGTTTGCCACCCTAGGTTGCTTCTTCAAATCTTCTTTATTCTCAGCTATCTTCTTCTGAGTCATAACATTCTCTATCAACTTCTGTGGCACATTCTTATTTTCTTTAGCCAATGCAACCTCAGATTGTTTCTCTACATTCTTCTCTCCTTTTGTAGAACTTGTTTCTCCTATCATTTCAAGCTTCTGTAAGTTCTCTTTGCTACTTTTAAGTTGTTGCTGAATTCTCGGCAACTCTATCTCCATTTCTTCAATTATTAAAGTCTTTGAGCCAAGCTTTATAATAAGGTCTTCACATATTTTGATCTGTTCTTCAAACCTTCTCTTCAAGTCAATATATTCAGCCCTTATTTCATCCTTTTGACTTTCAACTTCCTCAGACTTTGCTTCAACTTGTTTTATGTGAGCCTCCAACCTTTTTATGGTTCTACCCCTTTTGATTATCTCCTTTGAAGCTGCTTCTAACTCAGCTTTAAGATCTAGTTCTTCTTCATCAACCTCCTCTTCCTTTTCAGAGGTTGAACTACCACCTTGAGCTGATGCCATAAAGGCCTGCTTATCTGATGATTCTTCATTTTCCTCCTCATCAGCTTCTTTTATCTGACTCACATAACTCTTGAATGAGCCTCTCTTCTTCTTCTGTGGGTTGGCAGTCTTCTTGCTGGACCTCTTTGATTTGAATGATGATCTTCTCCCTCATGAATTCTGCTCATCACCACCATCCCCATCTTCATCATCAAGTTTCACTTTACACTGAGAAGTAAAATGTCCAGTCTGCCCACAACAATAACATCTCAAGGACAACTGTCCTTTTCCCTTCTTAGACCACCTTTTGAATTTCCTTGTGAAGTAAGTCAGTACTTCACCTTCATTTTCTTCCTTATCATCATCATCATCAACTTCACTAGATGATTCTTCCTCTTCTTTTATCTTCAAGTGCTTCATAGCTTTGAAAGTTGCCTCCTTTGATACCTTCGTTGTTGCAGAGCTTTCAACTAACTTTATCCTCATCTCATATGTTATGAGATTGCACTGGTGATCATACAGAGACATAGAATTGAGATCTCTACTCTCCTCTATGGCTGTTACCTTTGAGGCAAACCTCTCAGGCAGAATTCTTAGAATTTTCTTCACAATCGATGAGTCCTTCTTGTTCTTCCCATGACTTCTAAGGTCGTTTACAGCATTAATAACCTTGGTGAAGAACTCTTGAACTATCTCATTTTTCTGCATTCTGAGGGATTCATATCTCTCCTTGAACACTTGTAGCTTAGTCTCCTTCATTCTGCCATTACCTTTATAAACTTTCTGCAATCTGTCCCATATCTCTTTGGCAGATTTGCAGTCCATAACTTTAGCATACTCAGCATCTGTTAATGCTGAAATGATGACATTTGAGACCTTCCCATTTATCTCAAACTGCCTTAACTCCTCTGGGGTTGGGTTTTTACCTTCTTCTGGAACCACAAAACCCTCTTGTATGCATTTCACCACGTTCATGCCCATGCTTGCAAATACCACTTGCATTCTTGCTCTCCACATATGGCAGTTGGTTCTGTTGAAGATTGGAACCTTCTTGCTGTAAGTGGTGCTAGTGTTGGTACCGGCTTCCATTTCTTAGTATGTTGAACAAGTCAAACTTCTAGATTCCTTCAAACTAGTACACCAAGCTATTAAGCTTCAAACTAGTGAACCTATGCTCTGATACCAATTGAAGTTCCCAACTTCTCCCTAGGATCTACTAGTTTGTGACACTGAGAGGGGGGGTGAATTAGTTTCACCATAATTCGCAATTCGCAGGTAAGTGAACAACTTCAACCTCTTCTTAAAAGCGAACTCTTTCTCAGACTCAACTAAGGTAGATCTATTGCTACCTACTAATCACAATAGTCCCCAAAGTCACCTTTCAGACACCTTGCATAATAGACAATTCGGATGTTCTTGTTCAGGTCTTCGTTAGATTATGGGTTGACTAATACTTTAGCTGTGTTCACAACTCAATTCAAAACACAGAACGTAAAGCAAATTAAGGACACACGAGATTTACGTGGTTCCATCAACTGGAAAATAACGCATAATGGAGAAGTTGAGGACAGTGAAGAAGTTGACTTCAAGATAGATGAAGAATCAGACCAACATGAAGAAGAGGGAAAAGAAGTAAGTTTAGACTCAGAGAAGAGTGAGTCTGAAGATGAAGAAAGAGATTCTCTCGCAACTAAGACTGTGCAAGAGAGAAAGACAAAGAAGACATGGACCAATGCTCATCAAGGAAATTAGATCATAAGTGACCCAGCAACAAGAGTTACAACAAGAAGAATTGTGGGAGCTACTACTTTACTCTCACAAGTTGAACCTAAATCTGTTGAAGAGGCTGCACAAGACAAAGCCTGGGTCAAAGCTATCAATGAGGAGCTGGATCAAATTGAGAAGAATGAAACATGGGAGTTGGTTCCAAGACCCACTAACAAGAATGTCATAGGAACAAAATGGGTGTTTAAAAATAAACACAATGAAGATGGCAAGGTGGTGAGGAACAAGGCTAGGCTGGTTTGCAAAGGCTACACTCAGATAGAAGGAGGAGTACATGTTAATGAAACTTTTGCGCCAGTAGCAAGGTTAGAAACTATTAGAATGTTCTTAGCTTTGGCAGCAAAGAAGAGGTAGAAAGTTTACCAGATGGATGTGAAATTAGCCTTTCTGAATGGGCTCCTGAAAGAAGAAGTGTATATTGAACAACCCGATGGAGTACAACCCGAAGAAGTGAAGAAGAAGTGTATATTGAAGTTGTTCACTTACCTGTGAATTGCAAATTGTGGTGATACTGATTCACCCCCCCTCTCAGTATCACAAACTAGTAGATCCTAGGGAGAAGTCGGGAACTTCAGTATCCTACCATGGATTCTGTAAAACTACGAGCATACACTGATACAGACTGGGCAGGAAGTACAGATGACAAAAAATCAACTAGTGGCTGTAGCTCCTACTTGGGTTCAAAGTGTGTTGCATGGCTAAGTAGAAAGCAAAATAGTGTTGCTTTGAGCATAGCGGAGGCTGAGTATATAGCTACTTGTGTAGCTCAGGTGATATGGATGCAAAGACAATTGGCAGATTTGGGTGTTGAAGTGAAGATACCAGTGAGTGTACTTTGTGATAATCAAAGTGTAATTGATCTCAGTAAGAATCCAATTCAACATTCAAGGAGCAAGCATATTGACATCTGGTATCACTTTATCAAGGATCAAGTGGAAAAGGGCACAATTCAGTTGGAGTATGTCGGTACTAAAGATCAAATCTCCGATATTCTAACTAAACCTCTGTGCAAATGAGTCTATTTGAAAAGCACAGAATGAGTTTGTCTGTGCAAATGACTCCTCAAGCCTGAAGTTCAGGTGAATCCTCCATCTCTACTTTGCAGGTTTTTAAAATTTGTAATTGGTTGGCAAAAGGGGAGAGAAGCAACAGTGCAGGGGGAGCTATTAAGGAAGGGGGAGTGCATATTTAGGGGAAGTTGTAATCCATCTGCTTCTGGCTTATTACTCTAAGAAGATTATGAAGGACTGCTACAAAATGGCTTTTGTTGTGAGTGTTGCCAATAATTACAAAGGGGGAGATTGTTGTTCCCACAGCCTTATATGAGTTGTAATTATTGTCAACTAGATTTAAGTGTGCAAGCAGAAGTGGCTCATTCAAGCATTCAAGGGATGAGTTTTCAGTAGAAAGAAAAGACCAAGAAAAATAAATTAAGAAGAAGGATAATGCTGAATTTTGTATGGAACAGTAATATGAAGCCACATGGAGGGGCAAGAAAGGAAATTCGCCGCAGCTCCAATAAACCCTACTAGGTTTGCATAGAAGGGAGTATATAAACCAAGACTTTCTCTTTTTTGAAGCACCCACCGTAAGATAGAGAAGAAATCAGAAAAATAGACCACTAGGAGAGCCAATGTGAAAAACAAGACCGGGAGAACCAATGTTGGAGAGAAACGGGAGAGCAAAATGTGAAAGAGACAACATTGGAGAGAAATGGGAGAGCACACCACCGAAATATAGAAACAGCCACCACCGTAAGAGAGACAGCCACCACCGTAAGAGAGAAAGCCACCACCATAAGAGAGAAACACACACCACTGGGAGAGCAAACCAGAACACACACACCACCGGGAGAGAAAACTAGAAACACACCACCGAGAGAGCAAACCAGAAACACACCACCTGCAAGAGAAGAGATAAAAAACAGACTACCGGGAGTGCACACCAGAAATGCATCACATGCAAGAGAAGAAATCATAAACAGACCACCCAGAAGAGAGGATAGCAGATCTGGTATCCGTGAGACCACCTGGAAGAGAAGACAGTAGACCTGGTATCTAGGAGACCACCCGGAAGAGAAGACAGCAGACCTGGTATCCGTGAGATCACTAGGCATGACAGACCAGAACGACCCACCAGGCGTGACAAACCAGAAGCGTGAGGTGGCTGAGAAACGTGAACCAGAAAAACTAGAAGCGTGAGGTGGCCGAGAAACGTGAACCAGAAAAACCAGAAGCGTGAGGCGGCTGAGAAACATTAACCACAAAAACCAGAAGCGTCAGGCAGCCGAGAAACGTGAACCAGCAAAACCAGAAGCATGAGGTGGCTGAGAGACGTGAAACAGCAGACTAGGAGCGTGGTGTAGGGCGAGAGACGTGATACGATCCGTGAGACGTGAAACAACAGACCAGTAGCGTGAGGCAGGCTATAAGAGGTGAAACGACAAACCTAAAGCAAGAGTGCAGGCCATGAGAAGGTGAGATGGTGAGACCAGGAGTTGGGTGAGACAACCTAAAGAAGAAATTCGGTGTAGCATTTGAGAGAACTCAACGTATTTCCAAATTTCTTCAAGAGAGGTTAGAGAGAGTTTTGGTGATCTTCCAAGCGGTAGTGAAGCAGCCTATTCAAATCAAACAGAGGCAACACAAGCTAAAAGAAGGGTAGACACAGTAAGTGACACTCTTTGTATTGTGATTGCTTTGTATTTGCAATAGTGAAAGGAGTAAACGATTAAGACATCCATTGTAATCATAGGGAATACCACACTAGTGTTTTCAAGTATTGTGGATTGTCTTGGTAGAGGAAGAAACTCTATCATCGTGGAGTACATCAAATTGACGGAACCACGTAAATCTCTCGTGTCCTTGCTTTGAATTTACATTCTATATTTTGAATTGAGTTGTGAACGCAACTAAAGAATCATCAAACCCATAACCTAAAAGAAGACCTAATCAAGAACAACCAATCCGTTTAATAGGCAAGGTGTTTGAAAGGTAACTTTGGGGACTATTGTAACTAGTAGGTAACAATAGATTTACCTTAGTTGAATCTGAGAAAGAGTTCATTTTTGAGAAGAGTTTGAAGTTGTTCACCTATCAATTAAAAAGAAGGGGTGTAATACTGATTCACCCCCCTTCTCAGTATTACAGACTAGTAGATCCTAGGGTAAAGTACGGAACTTCAAGAATTAGAGGAGGAAATTCTAACATTTTATTTTCATCAATGATATGTTTACTTTTAACAATGAAATCAAGCTAATTTATAAGTTGAATTAACAAACCTAAACATATAAATAAGGACAAACTTCCTAAATAAACTTATAACAAAACTACTGAAGTTCCTGACTTCTCCCTAGGTTTTACTAGTTTGTGATACTGAAAGGGGGGTGAATTAGTATCACCACAATTCGCAATTCGCAGGTAAGTGAACAACTTCAACCTCTTCTTAAAAGCGAACTCTTTCTCAGATTCGACTAAGGTAGATCTATTGCTACCTACAAATCACAATAGTCCCCAAAGTCACCTTTCAGACACCTTGCCTAATAAACAATACGAATGTTCTTGTTTAGGTCTTCGTTAGGTTATAGGTTGGCTGATACTTTAGCTGCGTTCACAACTCAATTCAAAACACAGAACATAAAGCAAATTATGGACACACGAGATTTACGTGGTTCCGTCAACGTGACGTACATCCACGGTGGTAAGGACTCTCCCTCTACCGAGACTATCCACTATACTTGTGAATACAGGTTACAATGGATGTCTTTAATTTTCTACTCCTCTCACTATTGCAATTACTAAGCAAGTACAATACAAAGAGTGTCACTTACTGTGTCTACCCTTCTTCTAGCTTGTCTTGCCTTTATTGAAATGAAAGGCTGCTGCACTACTGCTTAGAAGTTCACCGCAACGCTCTCTAACCTCTCTTGAAGAAATTTGGAAATACGTTGAGCTCTTTTCGTGCTTCGCTGAATTCCTTCTGTAAGTTGTCTCACACAATTCCTGCTTTCACCGTCTTACAGTCTCACCTGTCTCCTGTTTCACAGTCTCACTGTATCATGTTTCCGGTGCGCCGTTTCACGTCTTATGGCCTACCCCATGCTTTCAGTCTGTCACACACGTTCTGGTCTCACGCCGACGTAGTTTTACGCCCCACGACTCACCTGTGCGTTTCTCTCCAGTCTGCATTTTCTCTCTCTTTGTCTGACGGTTGCTCCTCTTCTCCCTCTTTCGCTCTCTTCGTCCGTCAGCTACTGTTCACTCGACAGCTGCACTGTTCACAATGGCTACTCTTTTCGGTGTTCTTCTGTGTAGGGTTTGGTGTTTTGCTGTGTATTCAATTGTGTTGGCCTTCCTTGTCTCCTTAATTGAACAGTTTCTCTTGTGTTTTCCGAACTCACTCTTTGTGTTTATGCTGTTCACCCTCTCTTTTTGCCTTGTATACAATTGTGTTGGCCTTGCCCTAGTTTAGTTTTCCAAGGCCTTTATATACTCTTCTCCTATAAAACCCTAATAGGGCTTATGCGGTGGTTTTACGTTCTTGCCCTTCCATATGGCTTGTTACCTTCTTGCCCTTCCATATGGCTTTACTTTCTTTCTTGCACACTTAAATCTAGTTGACGACAATTACAACCCATACAAGGCTGTGGGAACAACAATCTCCCCCTTTGTAATTGTTGGTAACACTCACAACAAAAGCCATCATGCAGCAATTTCAACTCCCCCTAAATATGCACTCCCTCTATCTTAACAGCTCCCCCTGCACTGTTGCTTCTCTCCCCCTTTGCCAACCAATTATTAATCTGAAAGGCTTGCAAAGTAGAGATGGAGGATTCACCTGAACTTCAGGCTTGAGGAGGCATTTGCACAGAGAGACTCAATTTGTGCTTTTCAAATAGCTTTGATACCAATTGAAGTTCCTGACTTCTCCCTAGGATCTACTAGTTTGTGATACTGAGGGGGGGTGAATCAGTATCATCACAATTCGTAATTCGCAGGTAAGTGAACAACTTCAACCTCTTCTTAAAAGCAAACTCTTTCTCAGACTTGACTAAGGTAGATCTATTGCTACCTACTAATCATAATAGTCCCCAAAGTCACCTTTCAGACACCTTACCTAATAGACAATACGGATGTTCTTGTTTAGGTCTTCGTTAGGTTATGGGTTGGCTGATACATTAGCTACGTTCACAACTCAATTCAAAGCACAGAACGTAAAGCAAATTAAGGACACACGAGATTTACGTGGTTCCGTCAACATGACGTACATCCACGATGGTAGGGACTCTCCCTTTACCGAGATTATCCACTATACTTGTGAATACAGGTTACAATGGATGTCTTTAATTCTCTGCTCCTATCACTATTGCAATTACTAAGCAAGTACAATACAAAGAGTGTCACTTACTGTGTCTACCCTTCTTCTAGCTTGTCTTGCCTCTGTTGAATTGAAAGGCTGCTCCACTGCCGCTTAGAAGTTCACCGTAACGCTCTCTAACCTCTCTTAAAGAAGTCTGGAAATACGTTGAGTTCAATGCTTCGCTGAATTCCTTCTCTACGTTGTATCACACAATTCCTGCTTTCACCGTCTTATGGTCTGACCCGTCTCCTTATCTCACGATCTCACTGTCTCACGGCTCACTTGTTCGTTTCTCTCTCTCTTGCTGTCCAGTCGGATTTCTCTCTATTCCTACCGGATTTCTCTCTCTTCCCGCTAGATTTCTCTCTCTTCGTCCGTCTTCGATTCTGCCAGTGCTTTCTCTCTCTTCGTTCAATCGGATCTCTCTTACTGTCCAGCCAAATCTATCTCACCGTCCAATTGGATCTGATTTTGGCCGTATCGACTCCTCTATTTTGGTCGTCTCCTCTTTCTCTTTCTCGACAGTTGTTCCTTGTTGTTGTCGGTATCTCTCTCTTCTATGGCCGTCTGGTTTCTTCTTCCACTGGTCTGCTTTTCTTCGTACTACCGTCTAGCCCCGCCATAACCAATTTTCTCTCCCGTCGACCTATTTCTCTGTTTTTTCGACCGTCTATTTCTCTCTCTACTGTGTTGTCTCCTCGCAGATCGCTGATGTGCTAGTTTTCTCTCCTTTTGGTCCTTTTTTCTCCTTCATCCGATGACAGCTCCGATTTGGCCATATATATATTTTTCTCTCTTTCTCTCCTTCGTCTGACGAATTCGTTTTCTCTCTCTTCTTCCTTTCCAACGACAACTACAATTTTCTTTTTTCTCTTCTTCTTCCTATCGATGGCTCTTCTCTCTCTCCAAGTGTTTTCTCTCCCTTCGTCCGACGACTGCTCCTCTTCTCCCCTTTTCACTCGCTTCGTCCGTTGGCTACTGTTCACTCGACGACTGCATTGTTTTTTTCGAACTCACTCTTTGTGTTTATGCCATTCACCCTCTCTTCTTGCCGTGTATGCAACTGTGTTGGCCTTCCCCTAGTTTAGTTTTCCAAGGCCTTTATATACTCTTCTCCTATAAAACCCTAATAGGGCTTACGCGGCGATTTTACGTTCTTGCCCTTCCATGTGGCTTTTTACCTTCTTACCCTTCCACATGGCTTTACTTTCTTTCTTGCACACTTAAATCTAGTTGACAACAATTACAACCCATACAAAGCTGTGGGAACAACAACTACTCTCATTTTTTAGAAATTGTTGTAAAACCTTGAAAATCACTTAATAGAACCCCATTCAACATACTCATACAATTAATAAAGTGCCTTAGCTTGTGTTAAGATATGCTTTGCTACTCTTCAAGCTTGAATAAGCTTCTTTGGCCCTAATTTGTTCAATTAATTGACTAAGTGCCTCTTTCATTCTTTTAGCTCTTAAATATGTCATTAGCCCTTCTTTAATGCTCAATGGATTCCTATAAGCCCTCAATGCACAACTCCTCAATAGATCTCATCATTCTCCCTCTCTCTAAAAGGATTTATCCTCATATCATCACTTACATTAAAAAGAGAAAGATCAAAAACATTAAATGTTGTATGCACTAAAAAGGTTTAACTTATAGGCATTATCATTTATTTGTGCCACCAATTGAAATAGACCATCTTCTTTAAGATGCAGCATTAAACACCTTTGAGTCAGAACCCTTCCTTGTGCATATACACCCAAACCCAACCACTAGGTTCAAACACCACTTTTTGATGCTCTTTGTTTGCAAGAGTTAAATATTACTTAGTTCATTTTACAATTTGTTACTAGACCTTCTCATGCAATTTCTTCACCATTTTGGCTTTATGTTCACCATCCAAGTTAGCATACTCATCAACAAGTAACAACATCAAATCCAAAGGAGTTGATGGATTAAAACTATATATAATTTCAAATAAAGAGTAATTTGTACTAGAATGAACACTCTTATTATATGTAAACTCTACATGTGGCAAATAATCTTTCCACATTTTCAAATTCATTTAAATAATAAAGCCTAAAACAATAGAAATAGTTGGATTAATTACCTCTTTTTTTCAATCTATTTATGGATGACAAATAGTTGAGGATAACAATTTAGTACTAACTTAGATATAGCTTAAGAACTTCTTATCTCAGTTTGAAATAATGCTTTAAGGTATGCCATGCAAGCATACAACCTTTCTAAAGAACAATCTAGTGACATTGATTGCATCATTGGTTTTATAGTATATGATGAACTGTCTTCTTTGAAACCTTGTTAACAACAACACTAGGTAAAGTGGGGTTAAGCTCATCAATACTAAAATAAGCCTTTTTGTATAAAAGTGCAACCATAGGCTATTTCAAATAAAAACCTCTTATAACTTCACCCTTTTTTCATATAAACTCTTAATTTTTCTCTCTTGTCCTTTTCTTTTTTTTTTTCTTGATATCATCTTCTTTCTCTCCTTCTTTTTTGTCTTTTCTCCTCTCAGCTTCAATTTTTCTTTTTCACTCAATCTATTTTTAATCCTCAATTGATCTTGATATACTTGTTGGCATATAAAAGGTACAAGAGTAACAATTTTATCATTTATTACAAAAGCGTACTATCATTAAACCCATCATGCATTACACACTAATCATAGGTATTACTTCACACAAGACCTCATCAATATATCACTCAATAGTAAATATTACTAACACCTACTTACTTACCTTAACCTCCTTACATTCATTCACACATTGAATCTTCATAGTAGGTAAATTAAACTTTTTGTGCAAAGTACTGCTAACCACATTTGTATAGCTATCCTCATCAATGATCATTCTACATACCTAATCTTTGATATGGCATCATGTATAAAAGATACTATATCTTTGCACTTCATCAACTTTCTTAGCTTATGCACTTTGTGCTCATTTAGCCACCAACACATCTCTTTTAATTGGTACTCCTCTTAATCACTTGCATCCTTCAATGATGGGATGGAGTCATCATCATACTCATTTTTTGTCTTAATATCACTATTACCTCACAACACCATGGTATGCATATTTGGACATTAAGATGCAATATGTCCCCTTCTTAGACACTTAAAACATTAACTTACTAATTTAGGAATTATAATTACTTTTCTCCTTGCTAGGACTTACTTCCATACTCTTATAAGATCTAACATTGGGTACTCTTATAATAAGCACTCCCTTTTGCTCCAATTTGGCTTCCAAGATGAAGTGGGACCTAATTTTTTTCTATATCATATAGAACCTTTCCATTTAAGTTACCTCTTAGCTTTCATCACCATGTGCACCATGTCATCTAACTCCACATAATGCAACAATTTAATGATAATGGTGATTTCTTTATTTAACCCTTGCAAGATTTGAGCTATGGTTGCTTTTCTATCATCCTCCACATTAGCCTAAATCATGACAATCTCCATCTCTTTATGGTATTGTTCCACACTTTAAGTGCCTTGAGTGTGCCCTTAAAGCCTCTAGTTCAAATCCATATAAGAGTGATTAAGGATGAACATCCTCCTCCTTCATCTCTTCTCATGTATCAATAGGCCTCTCATGATTCCTTCTTCTAGTCAAAATGATTTAATCCAACCAAATAAAAAAATAATTAGTAAACTTAATAGTAAAAAGTTTTACCTTTTTTTTTTGAAGTAGTTATGGCAATCAAAGCAAACTTAAGTTTCTTTTCCTATTCTAGGCATGCTTTAGGATCATTTTTTTCCTTAGAAGGAAGGAATTTTAATTTGATTGCTCCTAAATCACTATTATAGGTGTCTTACCTCTTAAAATCTCTCCCATCAATTTTCTCATTGGCAATTTTAAAAGTAGCTTGACCATCAAATTCACCATCTTCTACATCATCTTTATGGCTATAATATTATTATAAGGACCTTATTAGATCTCACATTAAAAGGAAAAGGGGGTGAATCAGTGTGAGATGCTCGCTTTTTACAAATCTTTCCAAATTACCCTCTGTCACTTGTTAGAGTCGATGATCTAATTTTTATCTTTCTTCTTTATGTGAGAGTGGCTGTACGGATATTTATCAATGGTATTTATCAATAATTTCTCTACATCTCAATAACATTCAAAATGTCAAATCAACACAAACAATTGTGTGAGAAGCTATTGACAACAATCCAACATTGGTTGTCAAAAATAGGCTCAATAATCTCTCCCTTTGGATTTGTTAGCAACACATTAAATCCACAAATCAACAATTAAGCATAAGCACAGCTCCCACTGTAACATACATCTCCCTTATTGCATGTACTTGTACCTTTAACTCCCCCTTGCTATTTGCTTCTCCCCCTTTATTCATCAAGCTAGTCCCCCTATTATTCCCACAGCCTTGTATGGGTTGTAATTGTTGTCAACTAGATTTAAGTGTGCAAGTAGAAGTGGCGCACATCTTAGGAATTATAGATAAGACTAGCATGTCAAATAACCTCGTAAAGTGATCTCCTTGGAGTGAACTTGTAAAGGGAATTTAACATTACTTAAGTCTTAGTGTGACATAGCATTGCTTGAGGAAAATAAATTAAGAAGGAGGATAATGCTAAATTTTGAATGGAATAGTAATATGAAGCCACGTGAAGGGGCAAGAAAGGAAATCCGCCGTAGCTCAAGTAAGCCCTACTAGGGTTTTCATAGAAGGCAGTATATAAACCAAGACCTATCTCTTTTTAAGGCAGCACACACACACACCAGAAAAAGGGGACACGGATACAAACCAGAAAAGGGAGAAATGAGACACCGGTGAGACCAAAAATGTTAGAGATACATACTAGAGCACATTGGAAGATCAGAATCCATGAGACCAGAAAAGGGTGACCACCTAAGATAGAGAAACACATTAGAGCAGACCAGAAAGAGAGGACATGAGACCTGGAGAAAGTGAGACGTTAGAGCAGACTAGACCTGGAAACCGTGAGATGTGAGAGCAGATCAGGACCAAGGAAGACGTGAGACTAGCGAAGCGTGTAACAGGTGAGACCAGACAAGAATGTGAGACCAGGTGAGACCTGGAAACGTGAGACCAGGTGAGACCTGGAAACGTGAGACCAGGTGAGACTAGACCAGACCAGAACGTGAGACTAGATGAGACCTAGAAATGTGAGACCAGACCAGACTTGAAACGGGTGAGACCAGACCAGACCTAGAACGGGTGAGACCAGATCAGACCTGGAGCAGGTAAGACCAAGTGAGATCAGAACAGAAACGTGTGACGGTGAAAAATAAACCAGAAACGTGGGAGACGAGAAAAGGGTGAAACACCGTGAGATCAGGTGAGGCGTGAGACCAGGTGAGACGTGAGACCAAGTGAGGCATAAGACCAGAAAAGGGTGAAACATGTGACATCAGAACACACCATGAGACCCAAAATTAGTGAGACCAGAAAAGGGTGAAACGGTGAGACAGTGAGATGGTGAGACCAGGAGACGGGTGAGATCGTGAGATGATGAGACCAGAAGTTGTGTGAGACAACCTAGAGAAGAAATTCGGTGAAGCATTTGAGAGAACTCAAACGAATTTTTCAGATTTCTTCAAGAGAGGTTAGAGAGTGATTTGGTGATCTTCCAAGCGGTAGTGAAGCAACCTATTCAAATTAAACAGAGGCAACACAAGCTAGAAGAAAGGTAGACACAGTAAGTGACACTCTTTGTATTGTGATTGCTTTGTATTTGTAATAGTGAAAGGAGTAGAAGATTAAGACATCTATTGTAATCATGGGGAATACCACACTGGTGTTCTCAAGTATAGTGGATTGTCTCGGTAGAGGAAGAAACTCTACCACCGTGGAGTACGTCACATTGACGAAACCACGTAAATCTGTCATGTCCTTGCTTTGAATTTACATTCTATGTTTTGAATTAAGTTGTGAACACAGCTAAAGAATCATCAAACCCATAACCTAAAAGAAGACATAGTTAAGAACAACTGATTCGTCTAATAGGCAAGGCGTCTGAAAGGTAACTTTGGGGACTATTGTGATGAGTAGGTAACAATAGATCTACCTTAGTTGAATCTGGGAAAGAGTTCATTTTTGGCTTAAATTATCAGAGGTTTTTTTAAGGGGTGTGATACTGATTCACCTCCATTCTCAGTATCACAGATTAGTAGATCCTAGGGTGAAGTTAGGAACTTCAATTGGTATCAGAGCCAGGTTCAACAGTTTGAAGCTTAATAGCTTGGTGTACTAGTTTGAAGGGTTTCATAAGTTTTAACTTGTTCAACATACTGAGAAATGGATGCCAGTACTAACACCAGCACTACTTACAGCAAGAAGGTTCCAATCTTTAATGGAACCAACTACCATATGTGGAGAACTATAATGCAGGTGGTATTTGCAACCATGGGCATGGACGTGGTCAAATCTATATAGGAGGGTTTTGTGCCTCCAAAAGAAGGTAAAGATCCAACCCCAGAGGAATTAAGGCAGTTTGAGATCAATGGGAAGGCCTCAAATGTCATCATTTCAGCATTGACAGATGCTGAATATGCTAAAGTTATGGACTGCAAATCTGCTACGGAGATATGGGACAGATTGCAGAAGGTCTATGAAGGTGATGGCAAAATGAAGGAGGCCAAGCTTCAAGTTTTCAAGGAGAGATATGAATCTCTCAGAATGCAGAAAAATGAGACAGTCCAAGAGTTCTTCACCAGGGTTATTGATGCTGTAAACAACCTTAGAAGTCATGGGAAGAATAAGAAGAACTCATCTATTGTGAAGAAAATTCTGAGAATTCTACCTGAAAGGTTTGTCTCAAAGGTGGCAACCATAAAGGAGAGTAGAGATCTCAATTCTATGTCACTGCCTGATCTCCAATGCAATCTCATTGCATATGAGATGAGAATAAAGTCAAATGAAAGCTTCTCAACATCAAAGCCATCAAAGGAGGTAGCTTTCAAAGCTATGAGACACTTAAAGATAAGAGAAGAGGAAGAATCAACCAGTGAGGATGATGATGATCATAAGGAAGAAAGTGAAGGTGAAGTGTTGGCTTACTTCACAAGGAAATTGAAAAGGGGGTCTAAGAAGGGAAAAGGACAGTTGTCCTTGAGATGTTATCATTGTGGGCAGACTGGACATTTTTCTTCTTAGTGCAAAGAGAAACTTGATGATGAAGATGAGGATGGTGATGATGAGTAGAATTCAAAATGGAGAAGACCATCATCCAAATCAAAGAAGTCCAACAAGAAGACTGCCAACCCACAGAAGAAGAAGAGAGGCTCATTGAAGAGTTATGTGAGCCAAATAGAAGAAGCTGATGAGGAGGAAGATGTAGACTCATCAAATGAGCATGCCTTTATGGCATTAGCTCAATGTGGTAGTTCAACCTCTAAAGAGGAAGAGGAGGTTGATGAAGAAGAATTAGATCTTGAAGCTGAGTTAAAAGTAGCTTCAAATGAGATAATTAGAAGGGGCAGAACCATAAGATGGTTGAGGCCCATATAAAACAAGTTGAAGTAAAGATTGAGGAAGCACAAAGTCAAAAGGATGAAATAAGGGCTGAACATATTGACTTGAAGAGAAGATTTGAAGAACAGATTAAAATATATAAAGACCTTACAATGGAGTTTGGCTTAAGGACTTCAACAATTGAAAAAATGGAGATAGAGTTGCTGAGACTTCAACAACAACTCAAAAAGAGTGAAGAAAACTTGTAGAAGCTTGAAGTGGTAAGAGAAACAAACTCTGCAAGAGAAAAGAAGAATGAAGAGAAAGTGCAGCAATCTGATGCTGCACTACCTAAAGAGAACGAGACTTTGCCACAGAAGTTGAAGGAGAAGGCTATGACTCAGGAGAAGATAACTGAAGAAGAGAAGACAGTTATCAAACTAAAGCCAAGGCCAAAAATGATGTATGTGGTTAAAGAGTAGCAGCCCATAGCTGTTACGTCTCAGAAAGGAAAGACTGATCAGCTAGGAACAGTGAAGGCTGAAAATAAAGAAGATTTGAAGAAGCAACCTAGGGTTGCAAACAAAATTGAAGAAAAGAAAGTTAGCCAGCCAAAGGCAATGGTTGAATAGAAGAAGGAGAAGGAAGTGGATGAAATGAAAGCCACACAAGCAAATAAGCCAGCAACCTTGCCTACATAGCAAGTAATGAACAAAAGAAAACAAGCTGTGATTAGACCCAAGAAGAGGTAGTTTCAAGGTTACTGTCGTTATTATGAAGTTTGGGGTCATAAGACAAGTAAATATTAGTGGAGAAGGCCAGTATATGTCTCCAACTTGAGAAGATACGATGCTGCATACAGGGGGAGACAATACAAAATTCAGAGGAGAACAACTGTGGTTCTTTCACATATTGTAAAAAGGAAGGACACACTGACAAGGAGTGTTGGTGGAAGCCCAAACCAGTGGTTTCAAAGAATAAGTTTGCTATATTGGCAGACTTGGAACAGTGTGAAAGGTGCAGGCAGGATGACCATAATGCCAAGAGATGCATGACACTTCTCCCTGAGCAAGAGAAGGCACTCAATGGCACAGTGAAAGCAATTGGTATAATCAAAGCTGAGAAAAAAAAGAAAGCTATCATTAAGCCAATTCAAAAGAAGGAATATACAGTTAAAAAGGAAGTGGCTAATATAGCTGAAATTGCACTAAAGGCTGACTACAAGGATAAGCAGTGGATCCTTGATAATGGATGCACTTCACACATGACAGAAGACAAGAGTAAATTATCAAAGCTGAATAAGTCAAGAAAAGGCAGAGTCAAGTTTGGCAATGATGATTCACTTAACATCAGTGGTCAAGGGTCAGTAAATATTGGAAAAGGAAAGCTAAAAGATGTTATGCACGTTGAAGGACTCAGATATAATCTAGCATCTGTCAGCCAACTATGCAATGAAGACCATAAAGTGATATTCACAAAAACAGGTTGCCAAGTAAAGAGTAAAGAAGGCAATACTGTTGCAGTCGGGAAGAGAACAGTTGGAAATTTATATGT